>CM046446.1:88658419-88843419 GCA_025506515.1 Flaveria trinervia
AAAACAAAGTACATGGATATTACTACAATAAGAATACTTAAAAACATAATGAAACTCCAACCCGAGTAGAAGTCAAAAGACATGCGTAGAGGCATTCTTTCCCATTCTATTCTTCACCCACAACGAACCCGAGAAGTTTAACCCGTTCAACGATTTTTGTAGGGTACGTTGGATTATTGTTAAAAATGTATTCATTTATTGCTTTCAAGATACACCAAGAGGTCGTCAACATTATACAATGGACAGCCTTCTGATTACATTTACTCCTAGGGATTGATTTATGGAAATAAAAAAGGTCTTTGAATGAGAAAGCATAAATGGGGGATAACTAACATTATTAATCGACCACCACCCAGACCAGATTGGCAACTAAGTAGGAGATGAAAAGGTGATCAACCGATTCATACATGTCACCAGATAGCTTCGTGTCCCTATCTTCGTTCGCCAATTGAAAATGTTAACCTTTTTTTGGAACTCAACCATTCCATTCAAACACGTAATATGATTCTTGATAAGTTGAAGCATAGACCAACTTTTTAACTTTTTAACCGAGAAGGACCCATCCAAGGAATCCCTCATGGTCCGCATATCATTTGAATTGGTTAAGGTGACCTTGTTAAGCAATGGAATCAACTCATTGTATTCTTGAAATTCAAGAAGGGAGACAAACTCCCTCTTTCATCTCCAAACCCAACCAACAGAATCAAGTAGTAGAGTGAAACATTCCTCGACAAGAACCCGTTTTGTTCTTTCAACTGCGAATAAAGCAAGGAATAACTCACAAAGAGAAGTATGCCCACCCAAGAATATATCCAACCAAAAAAGGATTGTATTGTCACATCCAACTTTTACATTAGTTAGGGGTTGTTTAGCAACTTCTGAATGACTAAATGCTAAACCATTAATGGGTCTGAACCATTAAGTGTTAAACCATTAAGAGGTCTGAACCATTAAAAGCTAGTATATCGTTTAATTATTCAAAGATAAATATCTGATCGATTCAGATAATACGTCTTAACTATTCAGCATTAGACATCTTAACCATTTAGTATCAGTATAATGCTTAACCATTCAGAGGTAAATGTTTTAAACATTCAGACATGTGTTGACGAAACAAACAATCTGAACCATTAGGTGCTGAACCATTCAGACATCTGAACTATTAAGAGGCTGATTAAGAGACTGTCAGATAACCTCTTAGTTTACTAAAGAAGAAGTTGATACTAATCAAACCAATTTCAGTGTTATGAATACCTTTCTAGGACCTCAAAAGAGATAGCTTCACAAGAATAGAGCTCCAAGCCTTTGAATTTTGATGTAGTGCCTAAATAACAATCCATCACAATCTATGTTTTTCGATATTAAATCTCCACCATCGAAAAGTAATAAGAACATCAGATGTTTTCAAATAGGTCATACCAAGACCGCCACAAGCTTTCGAAGAAGTGACCACATTTAAAGCAACCCAATTTGTTTTTTATTTTTCTTTTCGATCACCCTAGAGGAACATCCTTCTAATTTTGTTGAGATTTAGTAAGACCTTCATTGGGTCCTTGAATACAGAAAAATAATATAGTGATAGGGAATCTAAAACATAGCTGATCAATTCCGAAAGAGATTCATATTTGCTCTCATTTGCAAATCTAGATAAGTAAATGGAAGACCAATTATCCTTAGCCCAACTGGTTAAGATGAGATACCCATGACATGTAAATAACGAGAAGGTCATGGGTTCAAGTCTCACTCTGAGCAAAAATGCTTAGAGTTGGGCCACGGAATTTTCTCAGCAATGAGTTTGCTCCTGAGAGGGTTGGGGTGCGGTTCCGGCCGGGAAACGAATAGGTGGACCCGATTAAGATAACATCTATCTTCCGAAGCAGGATCGTATATTTACCGTTAAAAAAAAACTAAATGAAAGTCTGCCCACTTGACATCGCATTACTTTCACTTTATTGCCAACCATTGTTTCTTCAATGCCAATTTCATAAAGGTTGTTTTTAGAAAGGTTAACTTTGAGGCTTGAAACAAGAAAAAAATACCTCTTAAAACTGTACACAAAACCAATAATACAACCTGTAAAAATTAAGACAAATACCTACTCAAAACCAATAATACAACCTTATCACTTCCTATTCTTGTTAAACAAAACCCAATCGATACAAATTTGGTCTCTTATCATGCATACTTAAGTTAACACAACAAAAACTTTCTAAAGATGCTCCAATATTATCATCACCAAGATACCACTTTTCACCGGAAAGTGACTCACACGCTCCACCCCTTCAAGTGGTGGTGTAACCTTGATTCCCAACTTTAACTCACTTTGAGTTAAGCCAAACCTATCAACTTTCCAAAAGTCAACCCTCTTTTTTAATACCATTTTTTAAAAAATAAAAACAAAAAGTCAACTTTCTCCTTTCAAGTGCATGAGAATGACTTTATAGAAAACTTTAAAAAAACAAAAACATCAATTTTTGTATACCACTACACGCCCCAAAAATCTTGTTTTTATCATTTCAAACATCTCCGCCCAAAAGTCAACCACTTCATCCTCTCTCTCACCATCTTTCTCTCTCATCAATCACATAACTTCAACCTTCAATCTTCAATCTTCAATCTTCAACAAAATTAATTCGACCCCATTATAAAGAGCTTCAATTTCAAACCTTCATCATTCTTCTACAATTTTCTTGAAAATTTTCCGATGGGAAATGGTGTAGGGAAGCTGACGGTATGCTTCACCGGCGCCGGCGTCGTTCACCGGAGAAAAGACTCTCCGGTCGTCATCTCCGGCCAATTAGACGATTTGGGTCACTCGTTTTGCTACGTAAGACCCGATCAATCGTGTGTTTCATCGTCTAAAGTTCACTCCGCCGACGAAACGACAACTTTCCGATCAATCTCCGGCGCCGCCGTCTCCGCCAACACCTCCACACCTTTATCAACATCTCTATACGATTGTTACTCATACAACGCCATTGATAACAAAGCTTCAGCTTTTGAAAGCTCTACATCTTTTGCATCAATTCCTCTTCAACCTCTACCACGAAGCTCGATGAATTCGGGTCAGTTACAGTCCTATTCGGGTCCTGTCGAACGGGGCTTTCTATCCGGCCCGATTGAACGCGGGTTCCAATCGGGTCCTCTGTTTTCGGGTTCACTCGAAAAGGGTGTTCAAGAACAGTTTCAGAGGAGCTTTTCGCAAGGGGGTTTCGGGTTGAAACGAAGATCAAGAAAACGGTCGTTGATTCGGGTCATCCAACGGGCGATTTCGAGGACTTTTGTTGTTCATGGGCAAAACGCCATTGTTGCACCTGTGAAACCTGCAGTTTCTTTGAAACAACCCGATTGGACCGGTGGGAATTCTGATAAAACGAATGAATTGACGATTAGTAGTGCGAATTTGAGCAGTGAAAGTAGCTTTTTGACAGATGATGAGTGTTTTAATCACAGTCAGAATCTTCAATGGGCTCAAGGGAAAGCTGGAGAAGATAGAGTTCAGGTGGTTGTTTCTGAAGAACATGGGTGGGTTTTTGTGGGGATTTATGATGGGTTTAATGGTCCTGATGCTCCTGATTTCTTGTTGTCGAATTTGTATCAATCTGTTTATAAAGAACTCAAAGGCTTATTATGGAATGATGTTGATGTTGATGTTGATGATGATGATGATGATAATAAACTTAATTTGTCGAATTCGAGTTCTTCGGTGCAATCTTTGGAAGCTGTTGATTCTCCTATGGATGATCAACGTGAATCGAATCGGATTACGAACGATTTGCAAGAAAGTTATCCATCTGGAACAGAGGATTCAGGGGTTTTACAGAGGAAGAAGATGAAGAATTCGAAGTCTCGACATCGAGTAACAGAGAATCAACGACGGTGGAAGTGTGAATTCGATCGCCAAAGGTTGGAATTGGATCGGAGATTGAAAGAGTATTCGAATGGGTATGATTCTGCTAATCATTCAGAGGTTTTGAAAGCATTATCTCGAGGATTGAAGAAGACAGAAGAGGCGTTTTTGGATATTGCAGACCAGATGCTCGACGAAAATCCTGAACTTGCTTTGATGGGTTCTTGTGTTCTTGTTATGTTGATGAAAGGAGAAGATGTTTATGTGATGAATGTTGGTGATAGTCGTGCGGTTGTAGCTCAAAAACCCGAGCTTGATCTATGGAGACAGGATCTTGAACGGATAAACGAAGAAACTTTGTATGATCTTGATGATTCGAACGCTGATAATGGCGTGATAAACCCTACTTTAACCGCGTGTCAGCTTAGCGTTGATCATAGTACCGCGATTGAAGAGGTAAAAGAACACTACAGCTCCAATCATCATTCATTATTCGTATAATTATCTTATGACAGTTGTGTTCTTAAAGTTTGTCTTGTGTCACTGTTGTCTGCAGGAAGTACAAAGAATAAAAGCTGAACATAAAGATGATTCTTGTGCGATTGTGAATGATCGCGTTAAAGGCTCGCTAAAGGTTACTCGAGCTTTTGGTGCTGGTTTTCTCAAGAAGGTAAACCCGACCCCTTTTTAGCTTTTAGAAGATATGTGTTATGCATAAGAGTGTTTCTTGTAATGACACTTAAATCTTGTTTCATTTGATGTTTGCAGCCTAAATGGAACAATGCATTACTAGAAATGTTTAGAATCGACTACGTAGGGACTTCACCGTACATAAACTGTGTCCCGTATCTTCACCATCACAAACTAGGCCCGAGAGACCGATTCTTGATATTATCGTCAGACGGGTTGTATCAGTACTTCACAAACGAGGAAGCAGTTTCCGAGGTTGAACTCTTCATTCAATGGTCACCCGAAGGCGATCCTGCTCAACATTTAGTCGAGGAAGTACTCTTACGTGCAGCCAAGAAAGCCGGTACTAATAAAAACAGTTAAAACATTGTGAAATCTAAACCAACCGACAATCTTGTATTGACCCGAGTTTTTTTTTTCTTTTGCAGGCATGGATTTTCACGAGTTGCTAGAAATACCACAAGGGGATCGAAGGCGTTACCATGATGATGTATCGATTATTGTCATTTCACTAGAAGGAAGGATATGGAGATCGAGTGTGTAGGTATACGATACAAAAATCTCAAGGAAAATTTCCATCGGGCAATCGAATTTTTGATTTGTTTGTTCTTTTTATTTTGAATACAAACAAGAAACCTTAGATGTAATTGTGTAAAAGCCTTGTCCCATGTTGATTAATACAAATGTTACATAAAAGAATTTCTATACAATAAAAGTCAAAGATTTAAAATATGAGTTTTGACTTTTCTTCACCAAAAAAGTCAAACCTTAAAGTCTTTACATCTAAGAGCACATTTAACACATAAACTAGTTCAAAAAGGGTTCATGAACGTAGCTTGTTAGCTTTTCACCTACAAACGATGAATGCAATCAATTTATGAAGCTTTTTTTTAATTTGTTACTTGTTTGACTAAACGAGACGTATCAGGATGTGACACGTGGGTTCACGAAACTCCACGCATTCGTTCAAATTTGTGTGGGGTTGGGTCATAGTCAAGAGTGTCGTTTTTAATTGTTTTCTTCATCTTGTTTCCAACTTCTAACCAATTTCTGGGATTTTAAGGTGGGGAAATAAATGCAACAAATGCAGGTGAGAGTTATTGTTTTGAACCAACAACATTTTATGGTACTCATTGGTGCAATCAAATGCAAGTTGATTACAAGGTGTCACTAGTGGTGAATATGGGTCAAGAAAAAACAAAACAAAACACATTCTAATGATATAATAGTGTATTTAGTAATCAAATAGTTATGGGTTCAAATTTGTAAATTACAGTGCTGATTATTGAATAGAGAGTTTGTGGAGTATAGCATGTGTGTTTTCACTAGTAAAAACCATAATCTATGTTTCAGTTTTTAGATGTTTACGTTCAATAGGATTTAGTTGCAAACTATTTATTTCTTTGATCAGACATAAGTCACATAACTTGGTTTGGTCAATTCGGTTAGTTGTTAACAACCGTCTTTGGTCTTTGTCAATTCTAACTCATTCGAATTAATAATTTGAATCATGTTTTAAACGAAATAATATAAACTAGATTGTACCCCCGTGACAGGACATGGGTTGTGCTAACAGTTTTTTCACACACTTATAGGCGTGAATTATGATACATTGTGTCCTTACTTATTCTCTTAAACATTTTAAAAACATGATAAAACAAATAAAAGAAAAAAAAAGAAACAAATAGTCCAATTACTACATGTCACGTGTCCTAAGTAGCCAATCATGAATTACCAATTTACCATTTTTTACATTGGTTTCAAACGTACAAACACTTTAAGTATGATAATTTATAAAAGAAGGAATAAGCAAGTAGCTAATTGCTTATAATATAACTACAAAATAGGTTTCAGACATAATATATCATTTAATACTAGCAGGTGCATCTAACTTATTGTTTGTAATAAAACTACAAAATAAGTTTCAGACTTGTAATATTGTCATTTAATACTAGTAGTTACATCCGTGTTATGTGACTGGATAACACTCACTCCACGTACATTCATTCTTTGAAAACCGCACTGATCGTTTGATTGGCTTAACCAGGAACTACTAGTGTCACTGATCTGGTTACCATGTATTTAGCCGACTTCAAATAAATCGGGCATTTTCCCAAACTGGGTTAACCAGGATCAAATTGAATCATATGAAACTGAGTTGAACCGAAAAGGTCATAACAAAGCAAGAGTTTTAAATTTTTTATTGTGGAACAAATGGTGAAAATCAACTTTTTTCTAGCCATGCTTAATTAGTACACAATACCTCGCGTACAACAAGCATACATCAATATAGTTTTCTCCTAGTTATCATGAACTCATCTTATAGTGATTAAACCCTCATTGGTTTTCTTGCTTAGCCGACGTGGATTGGAACTTTTAGTTACTAGAGGGACAAAATTGTAAATGATCAGGTTTTTTTATGTATTAACACATATATCAAATGCAACAAATCTTTTCTTAAATGTGTTAAAACTATGTTGAAATTACATTGTGAGACAAAAACTTATATTATATAGTAGTATAGATAAATTAAAAAAAAATTAAGTTTTATTGTAGTTTCAGTATAATTAAAACCAAACTATAAAACTAGGTTATCAAACACATACATTACCAAAAGATAGATTTCTCATTGTTTGTGAATTTACTTTGATCATTGTCATTTTAGTATAATAAATTTAAAGAAACTTACAAAAATAGTTCCCGTGGTTTGATTATATTGCAAGTTTGGTCTTCAGATTTTAAAAATTATAAATTTAGTCCAAACATTTTAAAGTTTATTGCAAATTTAGTCCCCTTGGCAAGATAGCCTCCTTGGCGAGATCCAAACGCGTCCAAGGGTGGGTTTAAGGGGTGTAGCATCTAGTAGAATTTTGTTTTGTTACCTTACTAAATATTACTAAAAGTGTTTTAGATTTGTATTATCCCTAAAAAATTGTAAGAAGAAAACTATACATTCGTAATTGATTATTGAGGGTAATCAAGCACTGGTAATATACTACTAGTGGCTAATGGGCATTAATAATTTATCCATCAACACTACTAAGTTACTATTAAATATGTTTCTTTTGATGAATTCATACTGATGTAACTCTCTTAAGTCTTCGCATTATAATCGTAATAGTGGTACTCTTTTATAAGGCTTTAATGTTTCAACATAATTGTTGTGATTGTCACCTCTATATAAAATAGATATCAAGTCTATTTTTGGTACTGATTTTTACAATAGATATGCAAATATGTTATTGTTTGACATGTGACTTGTAACTTGTTACATCAAATTACGACAAACGTCATTTAAAATATTTTAATCTAACGGTAATACACATGACAATCAATTTCTATAAAACATACACTTATTTGGTTCACTTCTTAGTTATCATCCGCTAACACTAAAAATCAATTTCTATAATCATCTTTTGTTACTATCCTTTTATTGTATTTGTATGTTATACTTACATGCACGCATAAAAGTCGGTCGCATTTGCCAAACCCCCCTCAAGTTTTTTTATTAACGTTTTTTATCATTAACTTTTTTTTAACTTTGAAAAGTATCACTTCGACCCCCTAAAATTTATAAAGTTTCAGGTTTACCTCTCTACATAATATATTCGAGTCTGTCTACGTTTGAATGTGATCAGAAATGACTCGGTTCTAATATAAAATTTTTGTGTGCTTAACTTTATATACACTTTGGACTATCTACTTTTCTACATACGTCTACGTTTTAATGTAAATTTTGTTCAGAAATTAGTTAAGTCAAACATAAAATGTTTTCGTCCTTATTTTTATGTGTGTGTTCTGAGTTGGTGTAAATTTTGTTTGAAAACTTGACGGGTCAAATACAATACATTTTCATTACTCTACATTGCGATGTATCTTTAATTCAGATACGAGCTGGAAGATTGTAAGTTTATGTTTCGACATAAATTTTGTTTGAAAAAAAGTCAGGTCAAATATAATATGTTTCCATTCAACGGTATAAAATTCAAGTCACTCTAGTATTAACATAAATTTAATTTGAAAACAAGTCAGATCGATTGTAATCTATACTTTATCACCCGCGTATAATATCACGACTAACACAAAGTTAAAAAAGTATAAATATGAAAATCAGAATCGCATATTAAATGAGCATGAAAAGTTTTGGTCAAATGAAAGTTGTGAAATAAATGAATGCACGTGGGATATGATACAATATAGGCAAAAAGTCTAAAGAAGTGTCCGGTAAAATATGGTGTCTATCTTATAACTTTTAAAACTTTGACTTCCCAATTAAATGTTACCGTCGAAGTCGTTGGGTTTGTGTCAAAAATGTTCCATCTATATTTCAATTTTTTATTTTTTATTTTTTATTTTATGTTTTGTGAAGTTGTCTAAATAACTGAATTACCTTTCTACACATATATAACGATGATGGCCCGAGTGCCAGATGATGGGTAGATGAAAAGACGCAGGAGATGGAGATGAGGAACCTGATCTTGATGGTATGGAGATGAGCAAAATGTGAGTGGTGTAACGGGTTCCAAGGGTAGGGTATCCCGATTAGTACTTTACTAGTGTTATGTTTTAAATAATATGTATATTTATATATTTTAAAATTTTAATATTATAAAGAGGTTTCTTAACAAAGTCTTAACAGGTATTTAACATTGTTAAACACGAGTTTTATTGTGTTTTAACTTGTTGATATGTTTAAAACATGAAACATGTTAAGCTCAAACGCTAAACTTGTTAATTTCGTGTCGTGTTGTGTCCAGTTAACATGTCCATCTAAAAAATTTTGAGTCCTAGTCAAAGTAAAAGCTACCCCATGGAAACTTGTTAGAAGGTGTGGGGGTTAAAGCCTTGTGGACACTCTAATGCTCAGGTTTTGGTTGTTTGATAATATTAATAAAAAATGATCTTTGAATTATTCAACATGTTTTTAAAACTTACGTATTAAAAGACTTCATGAACCATTACAAATTACAAAATGATTTTTAACTGAAACAAATATATTCTACCTTTGACCGATTCAAAAGTAGTTTCTTAATGAAATTATTATAAGACTGTCAAACAACTTTTAATCTAGTCGTGAAATAAACGAGTATAATAAGAATGATACATAGAAATTATTGTCATGTATCATACATGAGACATTGGTTGGCAATAGGGTGGAGGTAACAAACTTCTCTAGGAAAAAAGATGTCAAGCGTTATGATTTATTTTAAGAAGTCAATGACTCAATGTTCATTTTGGGAGCTTTGGTTGAATTTTGTGGTTTTCCATTTATAAAGGAACTATAATTAGAGGTCATCACTTTACATTTTGTCACTTTGTTCGGGTTGCTTCTAGAGTATTCTATGCCTAAGGTTTAAGTAGGCTTGGCCTTTCCTAATGTTTGCTTGCTCGAAGATATCCCCTCGATGTGACTATTCGGTCATGGTCGTTAGGTGATGTGTTCAGTAGGATGTGAATCCCGCTTTTGTTGTTTGTTTGGTTTTACGTCCCGTCCGAAACCTCATTCACTTATATTTAAAGCAAACCACCAGACTGCTGTATATAATATTAAACACATACATATGACAACAAATAAATGAAGCTTAGTAATCCCGGGATTTTTCAATATATTACGAAATGCTTCTTACATATGATTTCTGAATTTTTTAAAATTTATGAGATCATACACTCTACTTTCTTATATATAACTTTCCTAGTTATAACAGAATGAAATTGTTTTTGACTCATCAAAATTGTTTATACTAACTGCTTTTGTTGAAGATTTGAAGAAATCAATAGAGAAATCACATGTTGGGCCACAACTTGTACATACTACATAGTACATACTACAAAACGTGAAAACGTGAGACATTGGGAAATGTTGGGCTAGCTATTGGGCTTTGAAGAAATGAGTGGGGCAATACATAAGTCAGTTAAGTTCTCAACATGGGCCAAAACAAATTTTGTACAATTTTGTTGGGCTAAAGCTACAACTTTTTATTTCATCAAATCCAAGAACAAATTGTATACGTTCTTTGTTCACGTGCAAGTTAAGTTGAGGCAACATTAATTTAGACTTGGACACTTATGATTATTTGGCGGATGCATAAACCTTCTTACCGGGGGTGAAAATTATAAAGGTTATTTGATTATCATAATGAATATAGTAGGTTGGAAACTCATATATAACATACTTTGAAAAATGCTAACATACGAAAATCATAATGTTTTATTAATATTATGTTACATGTCATTGGTCACTTACAAAATTTAAATAATGAAAATTTAAGAAATTATAAATAACAAATAGTAAAAATCAAGAATTATAAAATTATATTATAAGATAACATTTAATTAAAATCTTAAAATTTGTATGTTTTAATAATTAATTAGAATAAAAAGATTTATATTTTAGATATTTAATTATTTAGTTTACTTATTTATAACTATTTTCATTTAGTAAGAGAGAGATAAGAAAAACAAAAGTTTAGATTCCACCAAAAGTTGTTATGTGTCCCTAAAAACTTTCTTTTATTATATAACATGGATTACTGAAAAAACATCGTTAACACGGTTCCCAAAATCTTGTATTTCATATATGTATCAAGAATGATATTAAAATAATTATACTCATAAAAGTGGTTATATGTAATATTTAAAGCAAATATACTCCTAAAAGTGATAATATTTAATACGTTTAAAGCAATTATACTTATTGTTAAAATAATTCTCAAACTTTTTAATGTTGATAACGTTCAACATGTTTGGGAACAATGTCGACCGACAACTATAACATTTAATATTTCATATCTTGATATCAATATAAATTTAAGTTGTTAAATAATCAAAAGACTTAATTACACGGGTGATCCCTGTGGTTAGGCCCGATTTCCCTTTTGATCCCTAACTCTCTGAAATTACAAGGTTGGTCCAATACTTTGCACAAACGTAACAACGATGATCCCTAAAACAAATGGACGTTAAGTATTGCTGTTAAGTACATGTGAAATGACAAAAATATCCCTTTCACTTTTCTTCTTCTCCATCTACACTACTTCTCCTACCACTATTGAAGTCTCTACCTTCAACCACCACCCCACCACTTTAACGACCACCCTTAACCTTCAACCACCACCACCACCTTCAACCTTCAACCACTACCACCACCCTCAACCTTCAACCACCACCACCACCCTCAACCTTCAACCACCACCACCACATTCAACCTTCAACCACCACCACCACATTCAACCTTCAACCAACACCACCACCCTCAACCTTCAACCTTCAACCACCACCACCACCACCCTCAACCTTCAATCACCACCACCACCAGAAACCTTCAACCACCACCACCTGAAACCTTCAACCACCAACACCACCTTCAACTACCATCATCGGCACCTTCACCATCATCACCACCGGCACCATACCACCCATAGTAGGGTTTCACTCATCTTGATTTGGGGGTTTTTGTTTCTAGGGTTTCTAAGTTTTCCTTTGATTCAAACAATGGAGGTCCTAACGAAATCCTTGTGCAAGGAAGCACCCGTGATGATGGAGGCGGTCGTGGTGGTGGAGGCGATGGTGATGGTGGTGGATGAAGGTGGTGGCGGGTGGGGTGGGAAGATGAAGATCCAGGTGGGGAAGGGTATTTTAGTTATTTAAGAAAATTTAACAATCAAAGTTAACGTCCATCCGTTTCAAGGATCATCGTTGTTACGTTTGTGCAAAGTATTGGATCAACCTTGTAATTTCAGAGAGTTAGGGACCAAAAGTGAAATCGGGCCTAACCACAAGGACCACCCGTGTAATTAAGTCTAACCAAAAGCATTTATCTCGGTATAATTTTTTTCTTCCTACTAATTACTTAATTATTTAAGGGTGAAAGCACTAAAAATCTAGTTGGTTACAGATCCTAATTAGTACTAAACTATAACACCATTGTAGTTGCACACTCCTACAATGTATTTGGAACATTATTATTTTGCCTTAAGTTTTAAAAGTTTAATGAGGGCGATTATAAAATTTATAGAGAACGGTCGACATTTTCACATATACATAACATCGGAAATTTCTTTTTATGGTAAGCACTTGTTCGTCTCATCTTAGTGTAGGTATGCCCATGCTTATGATAATGGCTTGTGATCTTCAACCTGAGCTGAAATATTATTTGTATTCAGCTTGTATCCACTCTAGTTAACTCGTGAATCAATGAGTTCAGTGGTTCTTATTAATAGTTTTGTTATTTTCAGTGTTCCTTTTTTTATGAAACACAAATAATATTGATTCAAAGACATCATATCAAATAAGTAATACCAACTATCAATATAGAAGGAAAATAAAAAATACTAACTATCAATATAGAAGGAAATCAAAGGTTAAATTTATTCAACCAAGTTATCTTCGGCTTGAACTAAGTAAAAAACCTATTATAATTTGGATTGATCTCAAAAACCCAATTATGAGGAAATTACATAATATTTGAGTTAAATTAGTTTGAAAGACACAAATTCAATCAAAGAACCAAATTCGAAATTCAATTTGGATGGTGACCTGATTCAAAAAGTTGGAAACCTAGTATAAATTGTAAATCAAATTTAGTTTAATACTTCATTTGAATTTTAGGTTAATCAAAGGATTGTAATATAGGGACACCCCTTTACATGCCGTGTATGACTTTACATGTCGTGTATGAGTTCATAACCGGCGTATAAGGTCGAATACATTAAAAAAGAGGAAAATTCGGGGGGAGGGGGCTGTCAGAGAGCTATACGACCCATATAGCATACGACACATATAGGGTTATACAACGCATATGGCAAATTTCGACCCTGACTACGAGGAAAAATTCGAGGGGCTGTAAGAGTGGTTATATGCCCCGTATTGAGCTATACAACCACCCTATACGACGTGTATGGGGCTATATAACCCATATAGAAATTTTGGGGTGTTTATATATCCACACCCTTTTCAAATCCAAAAATAAAATATGTTATTAACACACCCAATTTATTTTTTATCTCTCTTTCTCTCTCTATACATATATATAAATACATAAAGAGAGAGAGACACAATAGGATGTCTTGTATAACCCACGCCATCCAAAAATTCTATAAATCATAAATCATACATCATAATCATTTATCTGAGTGTAGTATCATTGATATATCATATATACAAGACCAAGAACAACATCACTAAGAGTGATTCCCATGTATGTGTTTTCTCTTTTTACTTGACTGATTTTACCACACACTAGTAATTTTGTGGGCAAAAAACCTTTTGCCCGCCATCATTGTTTCATCTTACGGTGTATTTGGAGATCAAGAATGCTAAAAAAAATTAACATTCGAGTTTCGGAGCCAGTAAAAATTTTGGAGGAAATCAAGCTAAACTCTTGCATATGGATTAAAATTAAAAGAAAATTTGATGAATTAGAATGAAAATCATGGTGTCGTTTTATATTGTAATTCTAGCTTAACCTCTTGCTAGCATGTTGTTTTTAGCAATACCTTCTTAGTTGTTGCAACACACCATCATTAAATGTATAGCTTTATTCATCTAACACTCTGATAAACTTTAAGAATTTGAAAAAAAACACAAATTGAATTTTAATAATATATACTATGATATATTTGGTCAATAATGATTTAAACTTACAATTTAATCTATGACACTCTTAACTTCTTATTTAGTTGCTAAACAATCACGTTGCATTATTATCAATAATTTACATTTTAGTTACTTAATTTTTGCTTGCTTTCGCTTGTAAGTTTTCCCATTTTATTCATAATCCAAGCGAGTGAAATTAAGTGGAAATCAAATGCCAATATTTAATAACTATGTTGCTAAGATTGTTATTAACAACAAAAGCAAAAGTCAACAGAGCCATTATTTAAATTAACAATTATTATCTATCAATATATATAGTAAAATGGGTCAAATGAAAATAATATTTATAATTAAAAACCGTAAAAACTACCACCATCCAATCATATAACTCATAATTGATTTAACTTTTTATTTATTTAAAATATATTTGAGTAAATTTTCATCTTACTTTTTGATATACTAAACTCTTCACATATGTTTAGAAATACTAAAAGAGTGCCCACACAATTCAACGGAGTGACATTTTACATCTGGCACGTGTTTTCTAATATTTTGTTATTATTGTAGTATTTTTATAAAAGTCTTTTATGTTTTTTCTAACTACTTGTACATTTACGTATTAACTTATTAAATATTTACGCATTAGTTTATTCTACCACACAAAATACAGATCGGTTTAGCAAAAAGTTTATGCTAAAACATTAAAAAAAACAGGTTACAATTGTAGTCTTAAAAGGGCTTTAAACGTGATACATTAAAAGATATAGCTGAAATCTTATAAAAATTTAGGTTTTTTTATGGGTAGATAATATAAAATTTTATATAAGTGTTAGTAAGTGTAGGGTTATTATGTAACTAATTGTAACGGTATATTATGTAACAAATTAAGTTTTTTTTTAATTTTATGATATCTTAAAATACATCTCTCATATGCTTTATATGTTTACAAATAATAAATTTTTTTAATTAAAAAATATTGATTATTACTTCTTAAACCAATAAAATTTACCAACATTTATATTATACTAATTTTTAACCTTTTTATGTATAAAGTTGTACATTATGCTTAGAAGGTTTTCAAAGACCGAAAGTTTTAAATTTTTTGCAATGTAACCTTCCAAAATTTGATTTTTTTTTACTTTTTACTCAAAACTTTGCATATTTAGCAATTTAATCTCACAACTTTTATACTTTCAACTTTTATAAAATATACTTTTCATCTTTTGTAAATTTTGGTTTTACGTTTCATTTTAAGTTTTGCAAGGTAACATGCATGTGTGGTTTAATATTTTTACGTTTTGTTCTAAATTTTATGAGCTAACACAACACAAAGTGCGTGTGGTTCAACGTTTTTACGTTTAATTTTTCACTTTGACAAGTTTGTTGTAATGTGCGGGTCTTAGATCGACTTAGTTATACTTTTTGATGTTTACGTTTTTGTCTAATGTTTTCGTATTAACACACTGCAAATTTAGTTGATGTGATTGTTGGCAGTGGTATAATATTGAAGGTTATTTGACATACTTTTACATTCTCACATACGAATAGCTTGATTCTAGTTGTGTTTCATTTGTTAAAAAATGACAAAATGTTGATAATTTCCCTATCATGTAAGATGACACAAATTTCTATTTACGAAGATTATTCTTTTCTAAAATTGTCTTTTACGTCAGCGACAGAGTAAAATCATATTCACACTAACAAACGCCAAGACAAAAAACTTTTCATACAAAACCCACTATGTGTGTGATGGTCTTCTGGAAAACGAGTTGAGCTCGAGCTTAATTCGTGAAAAGCTTTTCAAGCTCGAGTTTGGTTCATTTATAATTTATTCTTTTCTATGGTTGATTAACATAAATATTTTTATATCTGACAAAAATATATTTTTAATTATCCTTATCATAATATATATTACGAATAATTATTCATATAAATATGTATTTAACAGATTAAATTAAAATAAGGTTATTCAACTTAGACTCGATTCAAGCTTTTAACAAGATAATTCTAGGTAGCTCACGAGCCAACTTTACACCTTTAGTTGTAACTTATTTACCTTTATATATCATGAGTAAGTTTAACATATCATGTTAAGTTAAAATACTTTCATACGGAGGAGACTAAGTCATCAGTCATGTCGGGATTTATTTCCTACTTTCAGCTGAAAGTAAAGTTATATTAGATTTTCTATTATATGTAATCTTTAAAGTTGTTGGAGTAAAATTTATGATCTACTAAGATCACATGAGTCATAAAGCCAACTACACATACTTTTTTTTTACTTGCACCTGTAATTTGCAATCGTTAATAAAGAAAACATCCAAAATTATACATTTTATAATGTCACACACTATAATAAAGCAATAATATTACAAGGGTAGGGTCCAATTTAGTGATTTTCCCCAAACTTTTTTCTACTTTTGAGGTGGATAAGGCAATTACCTTTTCCCCAAACCCAATGGTACAAACTCTTGAGGCATGCGGTACAAGCCTTTGAGCATTGTGATTATCCATTTATTTAATAACTACCAATGATTCGTAATTGGTTTGACCTACTCAAAACAATTAAAATAAGAAAGTTTTAAGTTCACTCTTGCTCAAAACAAAATGTCTTATTTCAAGCCAAAGAATTTTTCCAACTATGGCTTCCTCCTAATGGGGTTGAAGGTATTATGCCAACTAGAAAATAAATAAATAAACCTAATTAAGACAATTCATGTCATCAGAAGCATACATTTTTCATTTTGAATAACAATAATAATAATAATAATTAAAGCTACTTTTAATTTAAATTGTTATCCGCTACGAGACTTGAATCCTCACACGAGACTCACCGTAAACAGTGGAATACCATTACAAAAAGCCCGTTTGGTGAGTATTGTGATTACTGATTAGGTAAAAGGGTTGCCTGTAATGTAATAAGGAACCATCTTTAGAGTTGTAGAAGAGCATTGGTGGATTTTGTAACCTTCAAAAGTGGAAAAAATAATTTTTTTCTAAAGATGAATATGCTGCTTCTTGAAGTTTAAGTAAAACATAAACATCATAAAAAATCCCAAATATGCAAAGATCACATTTTACTTTGCTTAATCTTTACTATTTTACGGTTTGTCAATGCATTCGCTGTCCGCAGATATCCTCCCAGAGCCACGGCCCACCATTTTGCCAAACGATGGAACGCCCGAAAGACCCTTGAAGCTGCTGCTTCCCTCACTAAAGTTTCTAGCTTTTCTCAGTTTTGGCAGTTTAAAAGAGGAACAGAGGTCAAGGTCGTGATCAGAAGTGTTGACTTTGACTTTTGCAACCACCAACCGGGCAATGTTGCTTCGGCAAAACGGGCAGACGGGTGCGGCAAGTGATGCAGTTGATGGGTCGGGTTTGTTATGGCAACACAAGGCTAGGGTGCATTGTGCACACATTTGGTGACCACAATCTTGGACCTCAATTGTGCAAACTTGGTCAAAACATATACAACATAATTCTGTTTCACTTGCCTGCAAATACATTATGCCTTTTAATGTTTATGAGAATTCATAATTAAAATTTTATAATACCTCCAAGAAACACCAAAACTTGAATAAATTATGCATTCTTCACTGTTAAAATAAAAACCCGAGATTAATGCCACCAAGAAACACCATAATTCAAGTAAACCCATGATCAAATTTGGATAATATCACCAAGAAACACCAAAAAGATGGTAAATGAAGAAACTTTTTGTTGTTTAAGTAGAAACCCATGATTGAATTGCAAAATACCACTAAGAATAAAAAAATCTTTAATCATTGTCAATCAAGATTTCCAATTGAGTCAAGTCAACAAAGATATGTGTACTTAAAGTCAAAAGTCATCAACTATGCCCCCCTTTAAAACCCAACCTTTTTTGCATAGAGGTTCATAGTCAAGTGTTCTAGACTTTGTAAACATAGTAAGATAAATGATAAAACTGAATTAGATGAAATTACCTCAGAGATATTATCATCAGTAGTTTCGGTATCCGAATGTGATGGAGATGGTGGCGAATAACCCGCACCCTTTAATATTGTTTTCTCTCTCTCCCTATTAGCTTCCATTAGAGCTTGTTCTAGCAAAGATTTTGCATCTTGATTAAGCTCACTAATGAACTTTAAAGGTGATGGCCAAACCAAAGGCTCTGCAGATGATGGATTTAATAAAGCTGCACATGCTTCATTCTTATGCTTTAAAGCAACCAAATATGGAATTTTCCTGCATTAATTTGCAAAATAGTTGGAACATCACAGAAAAATAATAAAGATCATTGCAAGATGGAAACTTTGTAGTGGCTCCATGAATTCATTTATTTAAAACTTATGTTGACGCATTACACTAATCAAGAAACTTATGTTCCACTACATTAGCAGGTAAAGATGATATAATTTGGAAACTAAGTGTACCCAGATGCATCTCTGTGAAGACGATCTGCACCCCACGCCAGTAATTCTCGAATGCAATCGATTGAACCCCCTCTTGCAGCCAAATGAAGTGGTGTGCTACCTGGAAAGCTGTAAATGATGGCAAATTATATGATGCATATACAAAGACCCCTAACACTAGCAGGTTGGGTGAGGGGTCAAAGTGGGGCAATTTCATATATCCCTTCCAAACTTGCAAAATTAGAATTTCCTCAAATCATGCTTGAAAACCATTGTACATTATGTATTGAAAACATGTGTTTTATAGAAATATTCCCTTCTTTTTTATAAATAACTAGTGTATTAAATATGATCACAAAATTACATTGTTGCCAGCTTTTTACGTGTTTCTTTTTTAACTATATTTTCTTATTTGACCCATTCGAGATAAAAACATAATCGAAATCAACCAATTTATAAATGAGGTTTTTTGCTCAAAATACAAATGTATATTTCCAATTGTCCTATTTTAGTCACTATACCTTTTTCTAATAATTGAGTAACTAAAAGAGAGGTTTAGTAATTGATAAATTTGATAGGTTTAGTAGCAATTGGCATTTGTTTACATAAATTAATATTTTTAATATTAAAGTTGTCGTTTTGACAGCTGGTTTTTACATACAAAATTACCCAAAAGGGAAGAAAAGCCATCATCCCATGTCTAAGATGTCCAAAAAAGCACAATAATTAACATAACAAATGAAAACATACAATGATAATTTATGCGCTACAGAGTCAAAATTGTCACTTCTGCTTAAGAGTTGATACGATGCATATAACAAGTTTCATCTTTTGGTCATGAATTCGTACCCGTATCCGCCAGTGGAGGCACAAACAAGAGCCCCGTTGTCTAGAAGCATATGAACACATTGTGGCCGTCTTTGACGGGCTGCCAAATGCAAAGGTGTTGCTCCTTTACCATCTCTAATATTAACAAATCTTGAAAATCCCCTGAAACCCATTATTCAATTTACATAATTATAGCATCAATTTACAAAGAAGTAACATATATTATGTAACTAAAGACTTTGTTAATCAATTGAATTTAATAAAAATAAACGAGACCCACCAAGAAGTAGCAACATGAGAGGTCCTCGCAGCAGAAAGAATGGTTTCAAGACAATCAGAATGCCCATAATAAGCAGCATAGTGCAAGCAAGTTCTTCCATTTAGTAAATCAAACATCAAGATCTAACAAAATTCAATTAATATCATCACCAATTTGACTTCAAAACCATAAAATTTGAAAGAAAATTGACATACATTAGCATTAGCTTCAATGAGCTTTTCAACACAAGCAATCTTTCCATGCATTGCAGCCAACATCAATGGAGTCTAACACCAGTAAAGATCCAAATTTCAAAGTAACCAGAATCAGTTAAAGTCATCAAACTGACACCAATTTTCAAAAGATTAAGAACAACAGAAAATCAAGATTCATAAGGTCCTCACCTGTTTAAGACGATTCAAAGAATCAGGATTAACTGATCGATCTTTCAACAGCATAGAGACAATCTGTCAAAAACCCATCAACAACACGTCAAGAAATCATCAAACTTGCATAAAGATTGAAGCTTTAGGGAACAGTGAGTCAAACTTTCAACAAATCTTGAACAACCCACCTCGATCTGACCATTGGCAGCAGCTATGTGCAGAGCAGAATGACGATCATAAACAGTGGTTTGCTGAATCAGAGATGGGTCTTTGTCAAGAAGATTGTTTACAAGCTCCAAATGCCCAAATTGTACAGCTGTGAACAACCATGTTCATCTTGCACTCTGCAACTTAGCCTCTGCCCCATGGTTTAAATCTTTCTTTCCTTTTTTATGGTGGTGATTGTTGGGGGCGGAGGGTGGCGGAGGACCACCGGAATCAGCCACTGCCACCCGGAGGAAGGGTGGTGGTGGTGGTGATGGAGATTGTGAAGAAGAAAGGGGTCAAGTTTTCACATTTAAGAGGGGGGAAGTGTAAGGGATGGGGCTAATGTGACCGCGGGTAGCAGTGAGATATTTTGCGGGCAGTAGACAGTCGTGGGGATTCTTTAATTTTAATTAATAAGAGTAAACAAAGTGTTGTTTGACTCTTCATTACCTTCCACCAAATCATACCAAAAGAAGACCAAATAAGTGAATAACCTTAACTTGTGAATATACTTGTTAGAGAGTCTCGGACCAATTTGTTAAAGAAAATATATTTCATGGGTTTTTAGTGCGAAGATAGTAATTGTGGGTCTTTGGTTGGTAGGTTTTCTCAAGAGTGATGGGAACGGACGGTCGCCAGTGTTGTTTGTGTTTACGGGCATGTGTAGCCTTTTGCCAATAAGTTTACCTGGGTGAACGAGTTTATAATATTCATTGTGTTATACAAGAAAAAAAAGTAAATATATTCATGTGTTGAGGCGGCATCACACGCAACGTGATAAATTATAAGCTGTAATTGTAGCAATTTGTTTTCAAACTAAATTTACGTTTAAACGTGGAAGAACTTGAACTTGTATCGTCAAATTAAACTATATTATATTGATCTTACTTGTTTTCAAATAAAATCTATGTCGAAACGTAAACTAACTTAAAGCATACATAAAAATTAGCACGGAAGCATTTTTCATTTGACGCAACTCATGTCCGAACAAAATTTGCGTCAATATGTAGACGAACTCGATTTACACTAACACGTGCATAAAACTAAGGATGTAAGAAAATTATTTTTTTAAGTAGAAATACATAACGGATAATCCTGATATTTTAGAAACACAAAGGAATAGAAGTGATATTTCTTAAAATTTTACGAAAAGTTTAGAGTTAAAAGTGATAATTCAATAAACTTGTGAGGGTGTGGGGTTTGGTTGGTGTCAAATGCCACCGACCTTTCTAATTAATCATTATAATATTGTTATACTATTTTTTGAATTTGAGGCATAGGTTGCTTTGGTTCGGTTATGAATCAAAATCAAGCAGGTTATCGATACTTTAGGGTTTGTTGAATTATATAACCGATAGGTTCGGTTATTTTGCATTATGTTAAAGTTGATTCGGGTTTTTTGGTTAATGTTTAGTCGATTCAAAGTCATTTAATTCAATAAATCTAATTCATTTTCTTATAAAAAAAACTTTACTAATTTATCGTAAAAAAGGATGGTAAACAACACATTATGTGCGTAATTATAAAAACACTTCTCTGGCCTATGCCAAATAATTTATAAGAATAAAAAATAATTATGATTAGTTTTATCAATGATTTTATTTGATTACGATTCTCGTTTAACAGTTAGTAAAAAAACCATAAAACTCGAATAAATTACAACCATATCGTTTTTGGTTATTTTGAGCGCGCCCATAGTTCACACTATCAAAACTAATGCATCTCTCTTGCATCTTCTGCCATCTTCCTCCACACGTATCGCATCCAACGCAATTTCCTCCTGTTTGAATTCCACAATAACAAAACAAAATCAATGAAAACCCATGATTGGAAAATGATTGGAATTAACAAAAAAGATTTTGCAACTAGATGACACGTTGAATTGATACAAACGGACCTAATAATTCATCAATGAATCATATATGTGATATTTTAATTTTGATGTGGCTATATATAATATTTATAAATTTTGTAGAAGCATATATAAAATTCTCCCATCGATCAATTTACATATTATCTTTAACAAATGATAACTTTGTAAAATAAGAATTAAGTTTCAGGATTGTTTTAATTAGTTTATTTATATTTTTTTGTTTCAATCAGGCCAATAAATTTTAAGATTGTTCTAATTAGATCATTCATGAATTATAAAAAATTTTAATATTTAAAAAATTAAATATACTCATAAAATCGAGTTTTTTTAAAAAGATTTGCGAATTATTTAAAAGAAAATGGAAAAAAATTACGAGTTACCTAGTTGGAACTATCCTGAAAATTTAATGATCTGATTGGGACAAATATGAATTGAAGACCTATTTGAAAAAAGTATAAAAATATATGTAATTTAATTAAAAATTCTTAAAACTTGTTTACTATTTTATGAAGTTTTCTCTTTTAATAATATCATTTAACACCTTAAGTTGTTATTTTAACTAATATACACTAATTTTATCATAATATTATACACCTATAATATTTTGTAGAGCATGTTACCACAAAAATTATGTTGTATTTAATATTTCTCCATTTATTTTATATTACATCAAAAGTAAACGTTTCAAGGCAAGTGTAAATGCGTAATTGATAAAAAAAACGTTCCAAATCTTTTATACTCATATGGTTTTTAGTACATATGCTGATTTTACATATGATCCAACATGATCTTTCCTCCTGAAAAGTAGCGATAACATTTTTTGGGTGTCTCACAAAGAATATAAAAAAGTATTCCTTTTACAGAATATTCATATTAAAATTGTCTATTATTTAGATGCTTTTCAGGCCATACCAAACAAAAATATATTTTACAATTCTAATATATTGACTCGGATGATAAAATATTAAGAGTTAATCTCGGTTTTCGTTGCTAAATTTTGCAAATTGTCTCCACTTGCGTACCGACGTTTATTTTGTCTTCACTACTGGCCTCAGTTTTGAAAATTATTTCTATTTTAGTCTTTTTAACTAAGGATGTTAACATATTCAGTTAAGTTATTATCAAATGACTAAAATACCTCTCATTCAATATTAAAAACTTAATATTAAAATAAAGATATTAGATACATCCAAGACCCATTCCTCTTCTTCTTCTTTAGTTCTACACCCCTACAACACTAACTCACAAAACCTCGAATACTCATTCAAATTGTGATCTTTGTCATTGATGATCGAGCTGATCAAACTGTTATCGCATTCTAATCTACTCCGGTGAACATTGGAGGTGAAGGAGATCCCACTGCCACCGGCAAACAACATCAATGTTGATCTTTTGGATTGATTAACTCTTTTGATCCACGAATCGAAAAGCGCTAAATTGAGTGGATGAAACGACGTAAGATAAGGGGTCGATTGTTCTTGCCAAGGATAAGCTCTCGATTCTAGGGTTAGGGTTGTGAGATTAAAAAACTTCGACAATTCAAGAAACGAAGTGTCCCACACAAGGGAGATCATTCCTCAACGGCTGACTGAAATCTCACATTGTTCCGGCGAGTCACGGTGGAGGAATTGGTGGAGGTGGAGGTCGTGGACGGCAGGGGAGTTGTAATCGCAGCCATGGAGGTATTGGAAGGAGTCAAGGGCGGCGTAATAGGGGAGGAAGATGGCGTCAACTGCGAAGGGGTCGTTGGTGAGGCAGGGGTATTCGAGCATACAGCGGGGGAAGAATGGTTTGAGGAGGGCGGTGTCGATGCGGAACCATGAGTCGGATTGGTTTGTCGGTTTGGGGCCGAGGCTGTGATTAATGGTGAAGGGGCAGAGGTTGGTGGCGAAGGGGTGGTGTTAGACGGAGCAGTTAGTGAGGATGTTGAGGTTGAATTGAGGGGGGAGGTGGCGGATGTGAATCCAGCGGTTGGTGCAATCGGAGTCGAGGTCGGTGGTGAGGATGAGGAGGAGGGTGGTGAGGGGTGGTGCGGTGGTGCACGACGGCGATAACGGTGGTGGCATGGTGGAGATGTGATCGGAGAAGAAAGTGGGAATATGACAATAAGATGGTATTTGTTCTTACATTTCCTATGCGTGTGTTGAGATGTGGTGTGTGGTAGCAATGGTGTGGTAGCAATGGTGTGTGGTGTTGTAGAGAAGGAAGGAAGAAAGAGGGAGAATAAGATGGTGATATTGTTTATAGTCTTTAAAAGTATTTTGGTCTTTTTTAAAAATTTCAACGGAAAATGTTAACACCATTAGTCAAAATGACTAAAATAGAAACGATTTGCAAAACTCGAGCTAATAATGAAGACAAAATAAACGTTAGTACTCAAGTGAAGACAATTTGCAAAACTTAGAGACGAAAACCAAGATTAACTCAAATATTAAGGAAAAAAATACCATTTAGTACCATATCAATTTGTAGTTGAAATGCTCCTCTCAATTTCAAAGTTAGCTTGGGTGAGATTGGTTGCATTTTCAATTATACCAACAACCTAACATACTAATTACGTACATGAGTGGAAAAACTACATAATTTTTAGATTTTTTCACTTCTTATATAAAACACATGTCAAGGAGTTTGAATTGTACTCTTTGCAAGAAAATATGGAATGCTTGTTAAAAAATTAAAATTCATGATGAAATTAGAAAAGGGTTTTTTTAAATTTGTTTTATTAGCATTGGTATTGATTAGTGTATGCTTACTGTAAAAATAATAAATAGTGAAGAGCATATGTGTTCACCTAAATTTTTTACATAGATAATCTCTTTCCTTGAGAAAAGTAAGAAATTGGGTATGGGCTGTAGTGATAAGCCCAGAAATAGAAAACATATTGGAATGGGTGGGTTGAGTCTTGGAGTACATAGGTTTGGGTCGTATGTAGGTCTAGAGTCCAGAATTCGGATCATTTCGAGCTAGAGTCCACCGGTAGAGATGGGCAAATTGGTTTTGGGCCATACCCAAAACCGGGTTGGGTCCAATTGGTGAACCCGGTCGGGTTCAGTTACTTAAAAACCCTACCCGCCATACCCGGGTAGGGTTCAGAACCGGTTTAGTTTTTTTTCTTATTCTTTTCTTTTCTTTTCTTGTTTTATGTCCAATACCGGGTTCAATTCAGGTTTAAAACGGGTCGGGTTCGTTAAAAAAAATTCAAAAACTAAACCGTTCCAACCCTACGGGTTTAAACAGGTCCAACTCGGGTATGTCTCTCATCGCGTACTACTCGTACCCGGGTCCGGGTTGTTTTTATGCCCACCTAGAACTTCGAGCTGTGTGAAAATAGTCAAGCGATTGTGGGATTCTGACTGGAGCCATGTAAAGGTGCACAAATCAGTTTTGCTGACGAACCAGTTTAGTTAAAACTGGTTGGACCGCGGTCGATTCAAGTCAAAACTGATTTGGACAAATAGCAGTTTCTTTTTATACCTACCCATTTGAAACTGTTGTTGGTAGGCTGTGGAGTAGTATGGTTTTAGAAACTGGCTTTAAATTGGTTATGTTTAATAAAATTATAAGTTACTTTAAATTACCAATACATAAAATATACACATAAAATAAACCTTTTTTAAAAATAAATATATATTTAACAAAAATATATAATTTTAGAAATTGATACTTTCTTTTTTGTTTCCTATGCGAACAAACATATCGTACTAGTTAAATCAAGACTGCCCAAACACGTGTTTAGAATAAATTTGAATACAACATTGCATTTTACGCTTTTGTTTATAATCATTTGTAAATTTGTAAATTTACAAACCAGCATACACAAACACTTTATTATTCTTAAACCCTTTCACTTTTCTAATTCTAATCACGCAAAACGAGTTTTTCTTCTGCATACCTTTCTTCGGAACAATTCGATATATATTTTGTTTAACTATTTTGGCAGCTTGCATAAATACTCTACAGGAATCTTTTCACCCTTGAAGGAATCTTAGTTTTCCCAATCAAAGTTTGACGTCGAAGCATTTTTTTCTGGTTTTTATAGCTTATAAATACACAATTAAAATTTAATATTGGCTTTATCTCTCTTAGATTTTACAACTCATTCAAAAACTCTAGTTTATTAAGGTGGTGGAGGCATTCACATCATATATGCATATACACCACATTACAGAATATACCTAGAAATCATAATTTATTACGTCACACCACATCACATCACACCATACCGTACTGTATCTTGTGAGGATGGGTGGTCACATTGTGGGAGATGCCGTCATGGGAAAGAAACACAGGCTTCAATGGGGATAGAACATCCGCAACGTTCCGGCGTGAGGTTGCCGTGAAACGACAGTGGAGGACTGGCAACATTAACAATGTTGTCGCGTGACTCCGTCGTGAGGTTACTACGTGCCTCCCCCATCTCAAATGAAAACAAACATGTTTCGAAAGTCTTGTAAACAAACCCAACAACAACAGCCATCACATCGAAATTGTGAAAATAAAACTTTATTATAATTATATATTGTTTTGCCATTAATGAAACTTTGTTTTATTTATATATTGTTATTAAATGTTCCCTTTTATATTTGTTTGACTTTGTACTTTTTTATGTAATGGAACTTTATTTTAATGGAAAAACTTCACAAAATGATAACTAAGTTTTAGTATTTTTCTAATCAAATTACTTATTTTTTTAACTGTTTCAATAAAATTATTTAATTTTAATTTGGTGTTTTAATCTTATGTAACTAATCTGATTAACAGGTAATTGTTTTTCTAATCATCTCCCTTCACCTACACCATTGACCATCATTTTCTTCCACAGCTCCACCTTCGAGCACCCCACTCCCTCAACCTTCAACCACCCCCGACCACACCATCACTGTTGTCCCCCCACCATCGTCGCCACAAACATCCACGACCCACTCAAATCCCCACCCCCTCATCTGCAACCCACCCAAACGTCCCATCACCTTCGACTTCATCACTTGTGACTCCTCCATCTCCGCCCCATCATCTTCGATCACCATCACCCACTCAAACTTAAGTTTTTTTAAAGTTTTTTACCTGTTATTCAGGTTAAATACATATAATTTAAACATCAAAATAAACTTTAATAGCCTGATTGAAAAAAAAGTTATAAGTGAACTAATTAGAATAATTTTAAAACTTGATTAGTATTCTAGTTATATATTGTTGTGCTGTTAACTAAAATTAAACACGTAATAATTGATTTAAATTTAAATATTAAACTATTGTGGTTTGAGAAAAATTATAACACTATTTCTACTAAATCCAGGAAATCAAAAAAAGCATGAGAAGTACGATGATGTAACATGAATCGCAAGTCCTTTAGTAAAACAAGGAGTGGTTATAAGTATCATAGTAGTAACGTCAGATGCTTGTGACGTTCATCACTATCGATTTACACACACAATAACGACTAACAAAAACTTTTACTTGTTACAATACGTGTATCTCTAAAAATCTCCTATTTAAAAAACAAAATGCACAAATGTTTTTATTAAAGTCTCTTATCATTTAGATAATAAAAAGAAAAACCTTATTTACTAACCATTTACCTTTATTATTAATCACTTGTTAATCACCTATTACGCGTAAGTCGTAACGACTACTAACGAGTAACGACTTTTCCACACGCCATAAAATAATAATCCGACGAACCCCTAACAATAACATCACCGTCACCGTTGACCGGTGGTCAACCCTCAGAACAACGTCGCCGGTAAGTTCAGATCAAACCTAAACGCCTTATCATTCTCACCGGAAAACTTATGAAACTCACCGTTCTCCTCCGTCACCGGCGGCGTAAACGCGGCAGTGCTGAAGTTGAGCTTCGCCTTCTCGCCGCGGAGTCTGAAGGCGGCCCCGTCGTAGGCTCTGGCGGCCTCCTCCGCCGTGTCGAATGTGCCGAGCCACAGGCGCGTTTTCTTCACCGGATCGCGGATCTCCGCCGCGTAACGGCCCCACGGCCGCTTCCGTACGCCGCGATAGTGGAATTGCTTTTGCGGTGGCGGTGGTGGTGGTGGTTGTGGTGGTGGTGCTGCGGTGGATGTGTCGTCGGAAAACTGATTGCCGTTACGGTGGTGTAGAGTGGTGGTAGACATGTGTAGTGAGTAGAGAGAAATGAGTGACGAGATGGTTAGGGTTTCGACGTGTATTTATACTGCCTTGAGGATGGAGACACGGTGGTTATCTTTTTAACTTTGAGCGTTTATATATTTTGATTTGATCACATTACAAAGTCTGATTTTCACATTTTAAAAACTATAAACTTACTTTAAACAGTTGTAATATGATTGGAAGTATAGTCTCATATCGTTAATAGCTGTTGATTTATTTTTTTATGTAGGAACTAAACTTGTATTGTGATTAAATCACAGAGATTATGTGTATATATAAAATTATAGAAAGTTAAGAAATAATCATTTAGAAGTTTAGAAAATCAGTTAAAGCTAAAAAATCAAAACAGAAAGTACGTTTTCTTTAAGAAACAAAGTTTTAATTTATTTTTTTAGTTTTTTTTTATTTTCTTAAATTTGAAGAAAATTACACAAATTGTCTCTATGGTTTATCATGTTACAAGTTTAGTCTCCATCTTCGTTGAAATCTAGACATTAACTATTAGAATTTGAATCTAATTAAACTTGCAACCTTCTCACAAATATTTTAATTAAATTTATAACTTTTAAAATCCAATAATTGAATTTTTAATATAATCAAATCATAAGGATCATTTGGGTAACTTTGTCTTTATTGTTTTAGTGTGTTTTACCATAAAATTTAAACACTCAAACCTTCAAGAAGGAGGTCACATATTACACAGTAAGATATCATTAGACAAAATATCTTTTGGTATACTTGTTATAGTTGTTAAACGGGATTCAAGCAAATAATAACTAAGTTTATGAAGTGTTTCACTAAAGTTACTTAAAAAAATCTTATATCTCTAAAATCACTTAACTTTCACCATGTGGTCTAATCTATAAAATATGTTTATAAATATTTAGTTTTTTTAAAAATTAAGGTAAAATGATCGAGTTGCTTAATTTATAGAAATAATACATAAAATTAAAACACAACTTTTGTTAAGTGACATTAAAGATAAAACACTTTTAATATTAAGAAAAGATTTAAGAAGCTACTTATTATCATGTAAAACTATCTTTTATTATATCAGATAATAGTTTGAGGAGTTGCTAAATCGCTATTTAAAGCTGTTGTTTAATGTGTATTAGTGATGTTATGTCACTGAAAATCATAGTTGATAATTATAAGTTGTGTGATTGATGATAAAAGTATGATACGTGAAATTATATATAGGGATGTAATAAATTGATGTATCTTAAGTCATACGTAAGAAATTACCGTCGTAGATTTATAATATGTACTACACAAGAAAAATAACTACTTTCGTATTTAGCTCCATCTTTATTAATCACTCCAAATATATTGCATAAAAATAATATTGTACTAATATATTAAATTTTCAAATGTATCAATATTTTTCTTTTAAAATGTATCATCCTCCATGCATCTACGTCATATATTTTAACTCTAGAACTTAGTTTATATTCAAAAGTATATTTAATATAATAAATTAATTTCGTAACAGTACGAGCTTGATTAAACTTGATTTATACTAACGACGTTTTCTATCAACATGCTTAACTTCTATATATTTGATCCGGTCTGGTTTGATTTTTTATAAGTTATGTAATTTCTTAAATAAGTTTTTAGTAATAAAAAGGTAATGGCTGAAACATTCTTATTAATATTCATCTTGTTCACATGTGGGGTTTCTAGAGCGTGTTTGGTAAGTTCATATATGAGAAAAAAATGTGAATTTCTTTGCAAAAACTTGTTTAAAGCCAACTTTACGGCCTTTGAAATTTTATTTTTGATTTATCTTATTGAGAATGAAATAAGTTAAATTAAATAGATTGATCCCTAAGTTTGTCAATTAGAGGGTTAAATCTTATCATTAGACGGATGTCAAAGTGGAAGATTAAAGAGAAAAGGTTAAGATTGTTCATTATTGAAACACAGAGTGGATCGATGCCGTGGCGGAGCTTGAAAACTCTCGTAAAGGGGGCGGGGACGAAAATAATTTTTGTTTGGGGGGCGAACTCGAGATTTATATAAAAATTTACACTACTGTGCTAAAAATTTACACTACCGAGCCAAAAATTTACACTACCGGACCAAAAATTTACACTACCGGACGAAAGTTTAAACCTACCGACGAAAAAAAGAGGGGATGACGGGGCCCCCGGTCTAAACTATGCTCCGCCAGTGGATCGGTGTACTTTTTGTTAAGTATGATACAAACACACTATCATCTAAACTTATTAAAAAAATTATATTACACAGTAAAGCCCTATTTAATAAAAAAAACTTTTAAAAGTTTTTTGAGTTCTACATCAATACGTGTAGACGCCAACAAAATAAACTTATATATATTTAACGTAATTATAGTGGAACGGTGTGTTTGTTTATGTAATAAATTTTACAACACTACACATTAATGTGTAAATTAAAGGATTGCAAAACCATGATGTTTATAATCACATCCGTTTTGTTATTAACCAAACAAGATTATATTACAAACCCTCAAGCTAGAAATTTATGTATTACGTATGTCAAATAAAAAAAATATATTGAATAGTTATTAATTAACATTTAGAAATTTTAATTTTTTAAGTAAGATGCGATTATAAAGAAACTTGAATTTATCTTTTTTGAATCGTGTATTAATTTTTAAGAATTTTGAGCCGGGTTGTTATTTGTGTCGTAGACTTTCAAGGATCACACAAAAGATTTAATGTGCTGTGTTGGAGGCTTGGAGCACGATGGAATGTCGCGTGCGATCATGTTTGGAGGGCCAATAATCACTTGGTCTAATGGTTCGAGGTGAAGGCAAGAAGTTTAGCCTCTCTTCTAAATCATGTGTTTAATCATTAACATGAACAAAATTTTTTAACTTGCTAACCACTAACCTATCATTGAGGAGGGAACACAAATTTTTAGGGTGCTAGAAAGGTAAAACTTGTCCTTTTAGTTTTTTATTTATTATATAATTAGTTTCAAAACCTGTGTAATATGCAAACAAACATACACAGTATGTCCCACTATAGTAAACTATAAGCAGGGTCAGAGAGGGGCAGGGTGATCGCAAGTCTTTCCTCAATTCTGATAGACAGAGACCCCATTTCCAATGAGAGTCCCGACTATAAACGTTTTCAACAAATAATAAAACATATTCTACTATAATAAAAATATATCTTGTGATGACACGTGATATCACCACAATCATTTTCATCAAAATTTTCCCTTCTCTCTCCTACTAAATATTACTCTAATTATTAATAATATATTTAACACTTTTTAAGATTTAATAATTTAAGAAAGAAATCTATTTATTAATGTCATTTTTCTAAATAAATAAAATTTTTATAAAATAATAATTTTTCTAAAGCATAATTTTAAAAAAATATTAAATTTTTTAAAATTGGTATTTCTAAAAAGTCATTTTTTAAAAAACAAAAAATAATCAAAACTGAGAGTTATGATAGGAAAATTTTTAAAAATGATATTTTTATATGGTTTCTTTTAGAACAAAATGTTTATTTTTTTAAATAAGTTTAAAAACAAATTTTTAAAAAATTGATATTACTGTTTTATTATATATTAAAAATCATTTTATAATTAATAAATTTTATTATATAAATATTTTATTTATTCAACCCGTGTAATACACGGGTTTACTAAAGCTAGTATCGTATAATAAGATAGCATACACAAGTAAAACATACACAGATATAGTTATATTTAGGTATGTACACAAATAGATTATAAGGTCCAAGCTAACATACACTAAAAAAATATACATAAGTATAATATACACTGAAACTAAGTGAGTCATGGTATACAAGTAAAATAAAACCCTAGCCGACTAAGGGGAATAAAAGTATGCATATAGGGTAGTCATCGTAGAGCAAAAAGCACAACAATAAACAAATCTAAGGCAAAAAATAAAACAAATGTCATTTTTCTAAAAATATAAAAATTAATACACAGGTTGAATGAAAATATAAGAATTAATAATGATTTAATAATACTTAAAAATAAAAAAAGAAGATAAAGTATTATTAAAATTACGTATAATAGTTAGTTTAGGTAATAAAACAATAATAATATTTTTCCCTTTTGTCTTTAAAAACTTTTACTTTAAAATTTTATATTTTAAGCACTTTGATTTTTTTAAATAGTTAACAATGTCATTTTTTAAAGTTCTTTGCATTAAAAACTTCATATTCACAAAGCTTTGTTTTTAAAAATTAATTTTTAAAATAAACAAACCTGTTTTTAAATTATTAAAAAATTTTGATTCATAATTGTAAAGTATATAAGTAATATAATTAGCATTTAATGCATTACTAAATAGTTGACGTTCATTCAGATAATGACAATTGTATAATATCTAGGTGCAGCCTAGGTAAAAGTGATAGAAATATATCATGTAACACATATATATATATTTTACTTTATTAGATTAAAATATAGACATATATAAAAACCCTTTTTATAAAAATATAAGGTGATGTTTCGTATATTAGATCACAAAAGAATCAAGCATCTACCCAAAAGTAATTTGTGTAAAAAAGTCTATGTGTTATATATAATTTTCTCGAGTCAAGTCACTGTATACACCTAGCATGCATGATAATTCATGGAATGAGGACATATGAATAACTACTGATTCTCATTCTTCCACGTGAAATACCAAATCTTTTGGACGACACATTTTTAGAAAGAGTCAAAGGTTTGTAATCCGCTTTACCTATTTTTGTGATATTTTAATTCATAATTGCTAATAATAACATGTATTTATATACTTATTTAGTTAATTGGTTTTTAAATATTAAAACATTCAATTTTATATACAGAGCGTTTAGTATACAAAAAGTGTTTTCGTCATAAATGGGAGCAAAATATGTGAAACTATTACATAAGAGATATATTTGGTTGCATTATAATTTTCATGCAAGAAATGTAAAATAATTACACATGGTTTAAGTCACGCGTTGGAATACGTAAACGAACTTTGTATAATAACATTTCGTATATTGTGTAAAAAGTTTATGTATAAAAAAATATATTTCTAGATAAATTATTCATATGCTCAAATATATATTTACTAGCTTTAATAAACCCGTGTATTACAGTGGTTGAATAAATAAATATTAAATATAATAAAATTTTATTAATTATTAAATAATATGTGATTTAAATTATGTATGAGTAAGTACTATAAGTAATACAACAATGATATCAACTTTTTAAGAATTTATTTTTATACTTTCTTTGTTTTTACTAAAGAATAAATCAAACATTTCGTTTAAAAACAAAACACATTTAAAAAATGTCATTTTTAAAGTATTTCATGTTTTAAAAAAAGTATGGTGTACTTTCTATAAAAAAAATTATCAAAATTTGTTTCTCTAGAAATAAACATTAATAAAAAGATCCATTTCTTAATCTTTTTAAAAATAGCTTGTAATAAAAAATAGAATTAAATAATATAGTTAAATGATCTCTTGGCCTAGTGGTTCAAGGGGGAGGTGGGAGGCTTTGCCTCTCGAGGTCCAAGGTTCAAACATTCGCAGTGGTGAATTATTACTAACTTGGTGTTTTTAACTTCTAACAACTAACCAGCCGTTAAAAAAAATATAGTTAGTAATTAATTGAGTTATTTAATAGGAGAGAGAAGTAGAAAAATTTTAGAGTAAATTACCATTTGTATCCCCGATGTTTTTCGATTTTAACCACTTGTATCCATGCAGTTTCAAAGTCTCAATTTGCCCCCTAACGTTTCCTTTTTATCTTCATTTGAGTCCAAAACACTAACGGCGTTAGATTTTTCTGTTAACTTTTGTAAAATGACAAAATTACCCTTATTTATCAATTCACATACCTATCATCCTCACCCATACCCCTGATTCTGAATCTGATTATGAATCTGACTATTGTTGTTTGATGATGAAAATGATGCAGAAGCTAATGAAGAAGAAGAAGACGAACAACAATTAGGTTTCAACCTCTTCGTCTGAGGGTAAATTGCGTCACCGGCGATAGCTTGCAGATCGGAATCCGGTAGGGTTCCGGCGACACCACTCATAAACGAATCATCAATCACCAGGACTCATTCACAGGATTAAGCTCACAGATCATCGATTCAAGCCACGAGTTGAGATCAGAAGGATTATAATGAAACGAATCAGAAGCAATCTGAGACAAACCATCATCGTTCCCCAAAACACCTTCCAGATGTTCAATCTTTTGAGCAACACCAACCACATCAGACGATTTCACCTTGTACCCCAACATCGCCAACAACTCATCAACACCGGCATCGTCTTCTTCATCCCATATGTTCTTCCCCTTTCCGGTCACATCCTCACCGTCCACAACGGCGGCGGCAACGACGACAGTGGTGGTGGTTGTTGATGGTGTGGTTATATGGTGATTTTATGGGTGAGTTCGCTTCATATTTGATGGGGGTCGCGGTGGTGGTGATACGGGTCGCGATGGTGGTGATGGGGGTGGCGATGATGGTGATGGTGGTCACGGTGGTGGTGATGGGGGTCGCGATGGTGGTGATGGGATCACATAGTGGTGATAGGGTGGTTGTAGTGTGAAGATGGCATCCCGCGGTGGTGATGGGGATCGCGATGATGGTGACGGGGGGTTACGGTGGTAGTGATGGGGGAGTTGATGCGGGTCGAGGTGGTCGCAGTGGTGGTGGTGGTGGTCGCGGCGATGGTGATAGGAGTCACGACGGTGGTGATTGGTTGGCTCTAATAAAGAGGGAAGAGTGGGGGTTTTATGGTGGTGGTGATGAGGGATGTGGAGGTGGTGACGGGTGGTTGTCGTGGGGCTAGCGAGGGTTGTGGAGGTGGTGATAAGGGTTGTGGAGGTGGTGATAAGGCTATGGAGGCAGTGTTTGGTATGGTGGTAATGAAGAAGATGATGTCGATGAATGGATCCCATAAGTTTTTTTTATTATTTAATTCAAGGGGTAGTTTAGTCTTTTCAACAATAATTATAACAGAAAAACTAAATGTGTTAGTTATCTTGACTCAAATTGAAACAAAAATAAAACGACAGACACTTAAAATGAAGATAACATAAAACGTCAGGGGGCAGATGACAATTTTGAAACTATAGGGATGCAAACGGTTAAAATGAGAAAACGTTAGGGATGCAAATGGTAATTTACTCAAAATTTTATTAAGAGTGAATGTAGTGTTGTCATGTGAAATCTTTAATTACCATTTTATGACACATGACATCTTTAGTTATCATTTTATTATAATAAGAAGATTAAAGTAGTTAGTATGCATAAAAAACTAAAGAAATAATTAAATTAAAGAATATTCTAGATACATGTTAAATATAGTTAAATTATAGAGTTAATTTCAATTTTGCTCCTTAGGTTTGACTAAAGTAACAATTTTTCTTCAAAATATTAAAAACATCAATTTACCTTTAAATGTTTTATATGTATTTCAATTTTACTCCAAAAGTTTTATTATTTTAGATAAAAATAAAACAAATAATGAATTTTTGGAGTGAAACTGAAACAATTTATGTAACTTTGGAGCTAAATTGATGTTTTTAATCTTTTGAAAGAAAATTATTATTTTTAGTAAATCTCAAAGAGTAAAATCAAATTTAACTCTAAATTATAGGAACGGTATATGTGATATATGAATTTTTTGCACTTGGTTCTCGTTTTTCAAAATTTAAGAGTTTGATCCTTACCATTTCTCAATTGTATACTCATTACAGGACGTGAAACAACTCGTTTACACTTATTGTTAATAAAATAATACATAAATAAATAAATACCCAACTAAGTATATTTATTCATTCGTCTTATCCATCGTACCCTCTTTTTGATAATCGTCGCTAATGAATTCCCAAAGAAATTCGTGTCTATCAAAATCTATAGCAAAACGAGTGTTTGTTACGAATTTGTTGTCGTTAATTTAGCTACGCATTTATATACTAATATTTGCAATGGAGTTTGCTACACACTTTTGTTTGATTTTGGCTACAAAATTTTTTCTACGAAAAGGTTTGCTACGGTTTTGCTATGGATTTTAACCATGGTTTTGTTATCGACGATTTTTTTAGGAATTTGCCATACAAATTTTCTATGAAATTTAGCTATAAATTTTTTACATTTTGATTATCGAAATTGACTACGAATTTTGCTATGAGTTTTGTTATGCTATTGTTACCAATTTTGCTATGGATTTGCAATTAGTTTACTACGAATGTTATAAATTATTGCTACGGATTTAGTTACGAATTTTGTCTAAATTTTTTAAAATATTTGATTTTCATAATGGTATTTAAAATTTTCCTGTAAATGATATATATCGTAACTTTCATAAATATATACAAACTTAATCAAAGGTCAATCCAAACCAATTAAAATATATATCCAATTTCAATACATTAAATATCCAAAAACATCAAGAACATCACAAGTTAATCCAAACCAAATAGCATAAAATATCCAAATCATTCAAAAACATTAAAGGTAATATAGAAATCATAGTGTCTACTAGCATAAACTCATTCCTTAATTTGATGGAATATTTTATGATAGGTTTTGTGATAACATGTGAAGTTTTTCATTCATTTAAGCATATAACCTTGTATTTTCTTCATTTTTCTTCATCATAGTATTTTTTACTGCTTTATTTCATTCTAACTCTTCTATTTTTATCATAGCATTTTTCACTCAACCTTTGCACCCATAATGAATAAACTAGCACATCACATTCATAACATATCAATATCAAATACATTAATAACTCTTATTTTTAACAAATTACAAACAAATAAAGCTCAATATAACACACTACATACAAGTAACTTTGTGTATTTGTGCAAGAATGATTCATTTTGATCCATTTTTATATTTGTTATTACCTAAGTTGACCATTAAGACTTGTAAAAATTAACTTTGCCCAAACTAACCCAATGTATTAGAATTAGCACCCACAATGACCTAAAATATAATGAATGGGTTTGTTTTGTCAAATCTACCCATATCCATATTAACAATGTCCAAAGCAGCCCAACTAAAAACAAATGGGTTAAGATTGTCGCCTCTAGTTGTTACTAATTCATGCAAATAATCATCTTTCCTTACAAAATTCAATATGTGTATATATTAACCTTCTAATATGTTGCCAATCCAGTACGATCTATCTTTTTTCTTTCCCTTGCTAGTTTCCGACCATAATATCACATCAAGTTCGGGGTGTAAGGTATTGTCCTCTCCATATCTCTTAACAACAAACTTCTTATATTTATTATGTGATAAGTAAAAGTTATTACATAAACATTTAATGCTTTGCATATGTAAATAAGTATAATCGTTTAAAGTTTACAAATGTTTAGAATTTAATACAAAATACACACTTATACATGCTAGAAAGTCATATGCTGTGTTCATCACTCGATAACAAAACAATTAAGGATAGTGTGGCTTTAAAAGATCCTTTAGATGCAATAGTACATATGGCTTAACATAATACAGTCAAATAAATAATACAACCTAAAGTTTTAACCAGATTATATTACAAGCTAGAACCCCACATTACCATGTTTGCATGATGAAAACATGCATATTACTCCGTTTATAATGTGGATTTTAAAAGAAACATGACATATAATTCTTATAGTATCTTAGTTTTCAAGAAAGAATTGAATTGAATTAAATATTTTATAAAAGTTTCTTTTCTCAAGTAAATATATAATTTTTTTATTTTAAATAGTATTTTTTTTCATTTAAAAATGACACATTTTTCTAAAATTTTAAACTTTAGTAAAAAAATATATTTACAAAGTAAAAAAGACTTACGATAGTTTCACCCGCGCTTAAGTCAACCCAGTTCATATTATCCTCGTGAATGTTCTATTAATTCACACATCGCATAAGGTGTACAAGGACGTAGTGATGTTCTATTAATTCGCACATCACATAAGGTGGTGGGAATTATATCTCAAAGCAATTTAATCTCACGTTGTTTCCTTTTGGGTTATATAAGATGGTTTTAAAGTTCTGGATTTGTATAGAAAAATGGCATGACATGATGAGCACAAGAGTTAGGGATGTTCTTGTTTTATTGAAAAGTTAATTTCAGTACAACTCTCAACAAGTCTCGAAGTGTTCAAGGAGTATGAAGAGTTAATGAAGGTGATAATGCATCGTCGTTTTCGTGGGAAAGTGTGTGGTATTATTCTAGCAGCATATTAACAAGTATGAGAGGGTTGACAATGGCACAAGAAGAAACAACCTCTCCTCCAAGATTCATATAGGATCACCCGAAATTATGAAAGCTAGAATAATCAAACACAAACATAAAACCAAGAATAAAATCTGAAATCAAATACATGAAAATGTCTCATACATCGACTACATAATGGCGCATCATGCGAAATGCCTTAAAATACATAAATAGCCAACTTTTTAACAAAATAAAACATGTGGCTAAAACTAAAACAAATACGTTAAAAATAAAACAAATACACGGTGAAATAAATCAATATAATATGAGTAATATAGTGTACTCTCGAACATATGCGTTAATATTTGAATGCCCCGTGCAAGGTTACATGATTATTTAAAAATTGAAGGTCGTAAGAGTTTGGATTGAAGAATTTTAACGGAAGTTGTGATCGAGATCATGAATAGTTTTTATTGTTCTTTGTTTCATGTTTATTTGTCTATCATTTTCAGTCCAAGAGTCCGATTCTGTACCGCTCAGACTGCGATGAAGTATTAGACTATATAATTATTATGGTTATTAGTATGAGCCCACATACTCAATTAGATTTATGGTTTCCATTATGTTTTATATATATTGTGACTAAACATATCAAGAATATTAATCTAGTTTTTTACAATCTTACAATATATATATATATGTGTGTGTGTATATATATATATATAACTAATTACATGTTATATATTTGTTTGACTATTATTAAAAATGTAGGGAAAGGGGGAACAACCGAAAACATCATTTTCATGGGGTAAGGACGCGGTTTGGTTGACAATTAAGGTGGCGGAATTGTTTGGATTTTGGATTACGACTCCGCGTTCAAAAACACGGTGGCTAAACCCTACTACAAAGTCCAAACTTATCACAATACAGAAAATAAAATTTATTCATTTTGCCATTTTGGGATTCTTTCTTCTATCTTAAAATATATAAATGAAAGATGAATACTAGAAATTTATCAAGATAGTTTATTATTTCATTCAAAAAATTCATTAGAACTAGTTTAAATATACTAAAGTCTAAACTTATGAAAAAAATGATACTCCTGAGAAGTTCTTTAGTCTAAATTTTAAAATAATGAAATGTTCTCTCTTAAACTGATAAAATTATAATAACGGTCCTAATATAGAGACATCCATCCAGATAAATCGACACTCCTTTATACGTTGCATATGAGTCCATACACGACGTATAGGGCCGAGTTCACTAAAAACGAGGAAAATTCAATGTCAAAGAGTTATATGTCTCATATAACCCTATACGACACATATAGAGCTACATGTTGCGTATAACAAATTTCAAAGAGTTGTCAGAGAGGTTATACGCCCCATATAATACTATACAACCTCCCTATACAATATATATAAAATTATACTGACCCATATAAAAATCTTAAAGATTCTGTATATTCACACCCTTTAATGAAATGAATGTAGTATATTTACACAAAACTCTATAACATTCACTTTTGACTGATTTGATAGGTATCATGCCCCTCTTTTGGAATTTTTATTAAAGCACGTGTATCTTAAATAATATAAAAAATTTAATATATCAAACTTAGCTTGAAGGAATTTTTTATAGTGTATTTTGACATTTTCAAGGACATTAACTTTACGTTGAGAGATTCATACAAACTTAGAAAATATGTAAATACTAAACTAGCCCAAAAATAATTGATAGTTACCTTCATAGTTCATAGTGTTCATTTTTTATTAACAAAGTGTAGATAATCTTAAAAGAAAAGGTAACTCTATAAATAATAATCGTATTTAATTGCTTTATTAAAATCATCTAAATATTTTGTTAGCCTAAAGTCACTCCACTTTAGTTACTTATTCAATGATATATATGTAATATTTTTTTTGTAAATATTAATATTCTTTTATTAAATTAGGCAAAAAAAATACATAAATTTTGGTACTGTTTTTAATAACATTTAGTAATAAGGAGGTTGCATATAAGAATGATGTGTATGGTAGTGTTGTCGGTAAAAATATTATTTGTGAAAAAATAAGTAAAAAATTAATGTAACATGTTAACTATGTATGCATACGAGAATAATGAGTTATAGTGTTACATACAGTCAAATAGGGCTAGACAAACTTTTCACGAAGATGTTTGCTTGTTGATTTCCTCAAACAAAGCTTTCATGTTTGAATTTGTTTCGTTGATCTTAGTTCGTAACTTCTTGAAGACCACACATGTAACACAAGTTGCGATTGATCTATATCATTGATTAGCAAGGTATTGAGAGATTTCATAAACTTTCATGTAACAAATAATCATGGTTACTAGTAGGGTTGTATAAAAAGTTTGTATATCGTAGTTCGCTCAAGAAAAACTCGGCTCGAAAAAAACTCGTATCTAAACGAGCCGGTTCTGCTCGGCTCGAATTCTAAACGAGCTAAACTCGAGCCAGGGTTAACTCGGTCCGAGCTCGGCTCGTGACTTGGTACATATAATATATGTATATATATATTTATATAGTATAATAATAATATTATTATTATTATAATGATTATTATTTTTATATTAGGATTTTATAAAGATTTTTTTAAATAAAAATGGATTATTTTTAGAAACATTAAGTATTTTGTTTAAAAAATATATAACTTGATAGCAAATTGTTTATATTCAAAATAATGATTTTTGTTCTTCTAAGTACAGAGTATCCAACAAAAGGTAAAAACCCGAACATATATTTGTTGTGTTTTCATATAAATTAATATGAAAAAATAAAAATAAAAATTAAAACAAGCCGGCTCGAATGAGCCACGAGCTGACTCGAACTTTTTACGAGCCAAACTCGAGGAATAATGTACGAGTTACAGGGTTGAAAGCAAAATAGTTTTAGTTCTACGGGTAAGGGCCACAATTTTGTTATCTGCTTTACGCCCCTAAAAAGTTTGAGCCGGCTTTGCTTGTATTCTACTTTGTTTACATGAAATGAAGCCCTCAGTAAGGTCCACCCAGAGGTGTACAAACCGGCTTTTTTGCCAAACCGATTTGGTTTTAAAGCAGACCGCTTTTTTTTTTAATGTGTACAAACTGTTTTTTTCAAAACTGGTTTGGTTTCAACTGGTTTTTTTATCAAGGATCCTCGATCTGCTCAACTTGGTTTGGACCGGTTTGAAAACCGGTTTTCCTAGAAAAAAAAACAGTTTTTATACCGATTTAACATTTTTTGTTAATTTTAAACCGGTTAACAAACCTATTTATGGTGCTGTGTTTCAAACCCGTATACATACCATCGGTTTAGATCGGGGTTAGAAACCAGTTTAGTTCAAACCGGTTTTTTTGTACATCTATATCTAGAAGTGTACAAACTGTTTTTTTTTTGTCAAACCGGTTTGGTTTTTAAACTAGACCGTTTTTTTGAATATGTACAAATTGTTTTTTTTAACCGGGCTTTCATAAAAAAAATCTCAAACCAATCAAACCGGTTTGGACTGGTTTGAAAACCGGTGTTCTAGAAAAACCGGTTTTTATAACGGTTTAACCACATAAATGTAAAATATTTTTATGCTGGTTTTTCTAGAAAAAACTCTACCTACAATCTTTTGGAATATAATCGAACTGAATTTACGGATTTAAATTTATAAACTCATTTCTTTCAAACGTTAAACGATACAACACGTATCTAACTACCAATTAAATAAATTGTAGTAACCTTAAGACACATGTTACGATTTTCACAAAACACATAAACCACATAAATGGGTCGGGATGACCAGTGGAAAAAGTAAGAGGGTTAAAAATGGAAATCATCATTTGTGTAGGGACCTTTACAGAAATTATCCAAAGATAAAACACCATTCTCACCACACTCACGCAGCCGTCTTCCGTTCATTCAATAGCGAAATCATCCATCACCAATAATCAAATTCACTATAAACACTTGTAAGTTTGCTAATTTACTACTAAATCTTCATTATGTTTGTTAAATTTTACATTAATCCGTACATCGTTCTCAATATTTTCCGTCGATTTATCGTCGATTTTCATCCTCATTTGCTGTGTAATCTTTCCGTTGATTGATATTGTTTACTAGATCTAATCGTTGAAGACATTAATCTGTGATAAGTTTTGATTAATTGGTTAATAATCGACAAACCCCGCGTTTTTAGGGTTTTAGGGTTTTTGCGTTTTTTAATTGTAGACGGTGCCTTAGTAATTAACGGATAGCGTATGTTACTTACTGTCATCCAGTGAGATGAATTCTTTTACTTATTTGAAGCAGCCTCCAGTTTTCACGTTTTAGCACTTTTAATTAGCTTTTGTAGTTTTGAAGTATCTAATTGAAGTGTTTACATCCACAAGAAAGCCCTTGCATTTGCAACACTAACTGTAGCTGCTTTTGTTATTTGTAAGTTGTAAGTAGGTTTATTTAAGATGGATTGTTTTAGGTTTTTGGTCTGTATTATGATTCTGTTTGTATGTATTTTGTTGTGAGAATCTTAAGGGTATGAGTTAACTGGGTTTTCCTGCTTGAGTTTGTAGAATATGGCAGAAGATGGGATTAATGCGCATGAAACCGAGGCAATGCATGGGATTGATGTACATGATACCGAGGTAATGCCTGAGAACTCGATTCCAGTTGAAGTTCAAGTTCCCGAGAATGAAAATGTGGAAGAACAAGAACATGGTGGTGATGCGGTAGAGACTCAAGATAATGAGGAAGAGGAACAAGGTGGTGCTGAGGTGGAGGAGGGTGGTGCTGTTGCAGAAGGTGCTGTGGAACAGAAATGGCCCGGGTGGCCTGGAGAGAATGTTTTCAGGATGTTGGTCCCTGTGCAAAAAGTCGGTGGCATAATTGGCCGTAAGGGCGAGTACATCAAGAAAACTTGTGAAGAAACACGTGCTCGCATTAAAATTCTCGATGGTCCTCCTGGTACTAATGAAAGAGCTGTAAGTTTCTCATCCAAAATATGTCAGGTCTTGATTTTTTCTAGGTTCCACATTAGTTGTTGATTGATTTATTTTATTCTATGTAGCCATGTTTGATATATATCTCCTAGTGGAATTTGACAAGTCAGAGTAATGTTGAAGTGTGGGTTCATGTTATGGATATACGGCGAACAGATAAAATTACTAAACCATCAAATGGTATTGACAAATGAAAAATTAAAAGTGGGTTTATTAGAAGAATGTATTATAACAAAATGCCAATATAGTTATCAACTATAAGAAACTGAGATGTATATAAAATTTTTTAACATGTAACAGCCAAGAGAAAACATGAAACACTTGAAGATTAAAACTATCAACACCTAAAAAGTAAATCAGGTTAAAGCTAAGTAAGTTTATGTTATCCCAGTAACTTAAATGAATGTGTGCAGGTTCTCTGAAATTTATGGCAACATTACAATTGTCAAAGTGGCTCCAATTAGAAGAGCCCAAGATCCAGTTGCACTTCAGCAGTTATCGAGAAGCATGTACGTTACCTTGTAACTTCATAACTGGATGGATTGATGTCTTGCCACATGTAATCAAACAAGATAAATGAGTAAACAAAACCCAGAGAACAGGATGTTATTGATAATAAGAACAACAAACTAAAATTAACTGAAAAGTAAAACATGGTATATGTAAGCTAAGGGTCAAGAATATCTTGAATGGTAAATTCATGACTTCGATAGATTTCTTTGATGTTATCTACTGTATGATCAAGGTTAAACATCCAAATGTATTAACTACTATCCATTTTGTTCTAAAAGCATACTCTATAATATTTACTAAACACAATAAAAATCAATTACGCTATAACTATAAAAAAAGAAGCAATAAAATGGGTACAGGAAGCTGCACTATAAACATAAATGGGGGTAGCGGCTATTTGAATAAAACTATGCGTGTTTGCACTACATGATTCACGGTTGCATAACATGCAGTACTTAAGAATTCACACGTAAACATATTAGAATAATTTAGCAATAAAATTGGTACCGCAAGCTGCACTATTAACATAAATGGGGGAAACAACTATCTGAATAATATATTATGCATGTTTGTACTATATGATTCATGATTGCATAACATGCAGTTCTTAAGAATTCACATGATAACATACGAGAATATTCTAGCAATAAAATTGGTACAGCAAGCTGCACTATAAACATTAATGGGAGAAACACTATTTGAATAAACCTATGCTTGTTTGCACTATATGATTCATGGTTGCATAATATGCAGTTCTTAAGAATTCACACGTTAACATACTAGAATAGTATTGCCATATGACATGAATTGGAGATTCTAACTTTCTACCATCCAGTTGGTTGCTTCTTTCTGTCATCTTAGTATAAAATCCTCTTACCATTCATGTTAATGTTTTTTCTTGATGAAACACTTGGGTGGCTGAATATAAAGTTGCAAGTTCATTGCCTCATGATTTCTTTTAATTTGATCTTATTAACTAAAGCTTCTGTGATTATATGCTGTTACTAAATAAGTGATGTTTTTTTTGCCAGGTGTTGATATCAGCAAAGGAAGAACCTGATGCTGCTATTCCTCCTGCAATGGATGGTTTGCTGAAGGTTCATCAACGTGTCATTGATGCTGACAAGGAGTCTGCTTATGGCCCACCTGGCGGCCCCGCCTCGATATCCACACGGCTTCTGGTGGCAGGTGCACAAGGTGGAAGCTTGATAGGGAAGCAGGGTGCCACCATAAAGACCATTCAAGATTCTTCAAATTGTAAAATCCGGGTTGTAGGAGGTGACATTAGAGAGAATTTTTGTTTTTATTATTAATTTTGGTTGATTCTTGCCTTATCAACTCAATTCAACCCACTTTCTCATAAGTGGGTTGATTCTGGTTCTCTATTTTACGTCTAATGTATCAAACAAGTAAATTTGAAAAAAATAGCAAAAACAAAATGTGCTGATTTGTTGAAAGTCCCCCGAAGTGTATATTTTTTGTAATAAAAATTTGAAACATAAATGACTTCAAAAAGTTATTTTTACATAAAATCACCTAAGTGACAAAAAATAGATTACTATTGAACCATATGCTTTTTGTAAATATATTTGATACATCAGTTATTTATCCAAAAACTCTTATTATAAAAAGCTTTTAACCTGCATGACGTTTTGACCCATTAGCACATCACTCCTGTTACCTCTAGCTGTGTGATGTACTGATGTCTATACTTTGTATGGCTTTTCTTTCAGATGGTATTGGTGTGGTTTTATATGACATTTTGATGTAATTCTGCAGAAAACCTCCCAATTTTTGCTCTGCCTGATGACAGTGTTGTTGAGATACAAGGGGAGCCTACAGGTGTGCACAAGGCGTTGGAACTGATCGCAACTCATCTAAGAAAGTTTTTGGTGGACCGAAGTGTTATTGGAATATTTGAGACACAAGTAAGTTATATTGCAAAGCATATTTTTTAGTTAGGGTTCTATAGATTCTCCAATCTCCATAACATGCAGGGGGTATTTGAATCTCTCCTTTTAGAAGCGATTACTGTGACCTGCAGAAAAGAATTAGAACTGTAGATTGTTATATACAACGTGATTATGTTATTTAATAATCAGATTTAGATATTTACCATTAATGAAACAGAAAATAGTGTTTGAATGTGCTTCTAGCGTTGAAGTTTTAATAGTTACACAATCAGATGTGTGTGTCTTTGACAATTTTCGATGACTTAAAAAAGTAATTGAAAAATTCAAGAAGACCAAATATGACATTTTTGTAAAGAAAAGGTAAAGTTTTTGAAATGAAGTAATGTCTGGCGAGTTTGGGATAAAAGGCGTAAATAAGTAATTTTCATAATCAGTTTTGTTCCTGCTGGTATGAAAGTAATTATTTAAAACTGATCACTAGATCCCTAATCAGATAGTTTTAAAACACAAATCCAAACAGGCCACATCGATTCCGATTATCACTTCTTTACCCATTATGGGAGTTTTGTGTTATTTTGACTTTAATTTATAAAATAAGCCTTCGAAATTTCTTGTTAATGACTATCAAGTTTTTTTCTCATTTGATAGATGCAAATGCCAAATGCTCGTTTGAATCAGGAGATGCCACCTCCCCAACCATGGGGGGCTCCATCTCAAGGTTTCCCAGGTGGTGGGCCCGGTTTTGGACCAGGTTTTGGAGCCAATCAATTTTTGCCACCTCAGCACCTATTTGACAACTACTTTCCACGGGTGGACATGCCTCCACCAATGGATAAACAGTCTCGTCAGGGTCCACCTTCTTATGGTAGGGATCCAACTACAGCACCACCTCACACTTCAAGCGCGCAGCCACAGCAGTCGATGGTCACAAAGGTATCATCAGTGTAAACTCAGGGTTTTATAATTTAGCAGAATGATGACTATTTTTGCTCATGGTTGTGGTAATTTGTACTTATTTTTTGGCAATCAAGTAATTCTTAATGGGTCAAAACAGTGATTAGGGTTGAGGTTTTTTATGCCCAAAATGAACTAAATAAATAGTAAGTGTGATAAATAGAAGTTGCAAAAAAAATTTGGACGCCCTTTGACTACTTTTTCCCAATTTTGCACATCTCTTTTTTAGCTAGTTTTTTATATAACCCACTTGGTCTAAAGATAAAACATAACTGAAGTAGAGCCTTTACTAAGTAAATGGGCCAAATTTACCGCCTCAGATATATTTGTGATGAAGTTTTGAACTATTACTTACACGTTTACATATAATCTAATCCATACATTTCATTTTCCCACTTCTAGCTTTAATAATCAACTCCAAACTATAGTTTTAAACATTACTGAAATTCTGTTGCTTCTTCGTTTACAAGTTCACAATACTAACATATATGGTGTTTGCATATAGGTCTCACAGAACATGCAAATCCCTCTTTCTTATGCTGACGCCGTAATTGGTACGTCGGGCACTAATATTAGCTATATCAGACGGGCCAGTGGTGCAACCATTGCAATACAAGAAACAAGGGGTGTTCCTGATGAAATGACTGTTGAGATCAACGGGTCAGCTTCACAAGTCCAGACTGCTCAACAGTTGATACAGGTACCATTTTCCATAGTTTTCCTTAGAGGTTAAAATGTCTGGCCAAAACAGGTATGAGTCAAGATGAGTCATTTTGTTTGGCATGGGTCGCATTGGCTTGACCTAAAACAGATTCTCTTAAGATATAGGTTTTTCTTATAAAAAGTTACCATGTCAGACATGGTCATGTAAATTATATTATTTTAGCAAAAAATTACTTTCTTCAATTAATATTTTACACCTAGGTTGATGTTGACCAGTTCAATTATTTAGCCCATCAGAGATAAAACATAAATTGATCTGAATGAACCTATATATAACTAAATTAACCGTCAACTTTTGTGGAGTGTGGACTACTGTCTGTATGTTTGTATATTTTCCTTTTGGTGGCTTATTATTGATTTTGTGTTGTTTTTTTAATTATTCAGAATTTTGTGGCTGAAGCTGCAACTGCGGCCCAGAATTCTACCGCTCAACCACCTACCCAAACCCAAGGAGGCTATAACCCTCCCTATTCCGGTCATGCTCCTGCTTACCAATCTCAGCCCCCTCCTGCCGCCCACACAGCGCCTGCTGCTGACTATGGTGGAGCTGCGTACGGAGGGAACTACGGGTATTAAATTAAAGACTGAAATGCCCTTGTTCATGAATGGCTTAGATGCTTGGAATGGAGGTAATGTTGTAACAAGAAATAGTTAGGTCTTTCAACTTTTGGCTGGCTTTCCTTTTTGTTTCTTGATCTTAGTTTGTGCAAAACTTATGTCATGGATAATGTTGAGACATTGAAAATGAGACACTAGTGTTTCTAACACCAATGGCAGTTATGTGGGTCGCTATTATCTTATTTCTAAAATGTAAACTGAATTTGAATGTCAGTCCGAGCTTACAAAATAAATAAGTTTTTTTAGCCTATCAACCATGACACAATATGCATATTGATGGTAATGACACCATACATACACAGTTGATCCTCAAGATTTGTGGCACGTGCATGCGTAGGCCGAGGGGGTATGTACTCGGTGTGATATCACCATCCTGAAGGTTACTGAAGGTGGGTTGTGTTTCTAGCGGTACTGTGATGCCACGTCATGTCTTTATGAGTGTCCATCTTACATTAGCTTATACATCTTGATGTTTTTGCATTTTGATAATATAGCTCGGTAGGGTGGTGTTCCTGTTGTAACATGTCATGTTAGTCGACCTCAACTATCTTGAAAACATACCCCACAAGCCATATACCCAGCAAAACAAACGTGTTGTTTTTTAAATGGATAGATTTGGTTCTGGTAAGAACAAAGTTGCGAGGGTTCTAAGTCCAAAGTGGTTGATTTAATGTTTGGTTTGGTGTGGTTTTTTTAGCTCATTAAAAGCATTCGTAGTAGATTTTTTATTTTTATTCATATAATTACATTAAAAGTTATATATTTTTCTCTTTTTTTAATTAAATAATATCTTTTTATGCTCTTATTATTATTTTTTTCTATCCTCTACTTACAACCGCTTTTAAAAATATTTAAAAAATTAAACGTTGAACAATATTTCTTCAAATATAACAATAAACAATAACATTTTTCCTCTTCTTCACATACAATCACTCAAAATCATTCTATATAATATAACAAACACATTCATATTTTTAGAGATTTCATTGTGAATGTTCTAACTTAATTTATACTTCTTATATTCTTATATAAATAATTATCCTAATTAAAAAAAACATAAAATTACGTGTTATTCTTTTAGTTTATATTAATTGTACTTTGTGATCGTAGACATTACTAAAATTAATTCAAAGTTAATCAAGTTTACCAAAAATTATATCATTACTTGTTTCTATGTATTAGAGTATTCACATTAGGTTCTTTATTTTAGGAATGGTTGTTAGTGATTGTGAATAAAATAAGAGGAATATTTATGGGGGTTGTACCGTGATTCCTCATATTTAAAAAAATATAAGAAATTACATTACAACCCTCATAAATTTTTTAATAATTTAAAAATGGGTTGTGAGTGAAGGAAAGAAATGATAATGATAAAAATATTAAAAATTATTATTTAATTGAAAGATATTGTAAAAATAATGTTTTTAATATAAATATAAAGAAGAGATCAGAGAAGTTAATGTGAATGCTCTTATATCTAGCAACAGAAACCAAAAGGATGGCAGTTAACCAAAACCACTCTTGAGTTCTATTCAAAGTTCAAATCAGTCTAAATACAAATATTTGGATCAAGATCGCTTGAACTAAACCCAACTCTTTTCAGAGGCGTTTCCGATCAACAGTGATCTTATTACGAACTTGTCCAAATGATTTAAGGGCGTACAGCTGACAACTATAATCAAATCGAATGACAAAGTTCAAAATAACACAATGCTTTAGAGAGACTCGGTTTATATGCTACAACTAGTCGTATGATGCCTCGTGTATGTCATGGCCTCTCATTTACCCAAACACACCTAAACAAACAAATAAGAAACTCAAGACCTAACAAATAAAGAAGTTGTCAGAACTCAGAAGCAGTGAGTTTATAGGGTTATTTCAGGTCTAAACTGTTGGTCAGCTGTCAATTCATGGAGCCTGCTGATAATTTTTTGAGCTACATCACAATATGCTTTTGAAACAGCAGAAGTCGGTTGAGATATGACTACAGGGACACCTTCATCAGAGCCACTTCTGATCTCTTCCTCCAGTGGTATCTAAAACCATGATGCGACATTACTAATTAGTAAGATAATGACAAAAAACGATGGTCAACACGAGCTGGTCAAAGGGTAATAACGTACTTCACCAACAAATCCAAGTCCCATTTCATCGGCTGTTTTATGTGCTCCACCTTTCCCAAAAATGTAAGAAGGTTTGCTGCAGTGTGGACATTTGAAGTAGCTCATGTTCTCTATGAGTCCCAGTATCTGCAAATTAATTATATATGTTACTGTATGCTAAAACATAATGTTTTCTTTGTTAGATAACGGGTGAAATGAGTAAAACTAAAAGAATTGGCTAAAGAATCCAAATAAAACAGTTTAGAAGAAGCCCAAAGTGTAATCAAGTGTTTACAAAATACAAACCATTAAATCCTATAAACCAAATTGGCTCGTTATTTTAATAGTAGTTTTTGGAATATTAATATATCAAATACGTATAAAATTTAAGAAAAGAACAGAGAGCAAGTATTGGCAGGTCGATGTAGCCCGTTATACCCATCATAAAGGTTTTGTTTTGATCGCCTACTTAACCTGTTTACCATGCCACCTAGAGTGTGTTCTTATTTATAAGAAGAGTGAATTCTTAATGGCTATTGCCTCTGCATGTAGTCTTTTGGTAGATAATCAGCAACAGAAATTATAAAATAATGTTAAAATGCTGTTTAAAGTGCATAAATACATGGAACCTATCATACAGGTACGGAGACTTTGGAGAACATTTTGACTCCTCTTCGAGCATCCATTAATGCAACATCTTGAGGAGTAGAGACGATCAATGCTCCTGCCATCAAACAACAAATGTCACCATGTTAAAAATATAACAATTTAAACCTCCAAAACAAAACTTTACAACAAAAGAAGCATACCATACATAAGAGAACATAAAATTTTGTATAATAATTATACTTAAGCCTCTATTTCGTATACCTGATAACTGCAACCTCTGTGACATAGAGATCTGTGCATCGCCAGTGCCAGGTGGCATATCCACCACAAGAATATCTAACTGGCCCCACTCAACTCCTCTTGTCATTTGTTCAAGAGCTTTCATCACCTATAAACAATGCATATATTAAAACCTTGGAAATTTTAACATAGAGGTGCACTTTTGACCAGTTTAACTATAAATGGGCTGATTTGGGTTACGTTTCATCTCTAACACAATGCGACCCCATCCACCCTAACCCGAACTGAATAATGGCCAGTTTTGAGCTGTGCACATAAATACATAATCCAACTCGCTTGACCTACCATTCAACCTATTGAACAAAAAGAGAACATTAGGAATAGTATATGTAAACACGTACCATAGGACCTCTCCACACAATTGGAGCATCTTTCTCAACAAGTGATCCCATTGATATACACTTGACTCCATGGTTTTCAATTGGAATCATTTTATTTCCTGAAAATGATATAACAAACTAATTAGACAAATAAAAAACCCCAACACATTAGTTAACGGCAGTCAGAATCAGAGAAGTATAGCCTATAATGTTAATCATTTAAGGTTTTGGCACAAAGATTAAGGGATGTAACCCATCAAAGTCAATCTGTTACATCATCAACCTCATTCAATTTCTCCCCTATAAGTGATGTAACCTTTTAAATTACATCAAATAGAGGAAAACAGGTTATGAATATTTAATAGAACATATTACCTAATTGACTAAAGCATAAAAAAAGTTAAAACGTCCATGGAAAAAAAAGACTTCTTTTCCTAGTTTTAAAGATATAATCACCTATTTTCTCATTCTCATTGTTTCAAGTGATTTGCAGCTTTGTGCTATTTATCAAGGTCAACAAGATTTCCTTATTTTATCGCCACTGAAGGGCACATAAGAACATTAAAATATCACCTTCACTTACTTCGGGCTTCCCATGTAGTTTCATCATTGTAGGAATCGATGGCCCATATACATCAGCATCGAGCAACCCAACACGAAGCTGGCACATCTTGGCTAATGAGACAGCCAAATTGACTGCAAACACAAAGTCAACAAGCTACTAATTAATAATTATAATTTCATAATTTTCATCGATATAAACTCCAAATGGACTTCATATCCACCAAATCATTATCTAACATAATGAAAGATTACCCAAATCTTCAACCAATATACACTGGTCCTATTTCTGATTAGGGCAAGAGATTATTAATTTCGGAGAAGAAAGATTTGATCTTGAAATGTCAAATTGACACAACAATCTGGAAATTAAACAGGCAAATCCACTGATTGTGAAGACTAATGCACCTAACGATCCAAACCCTAAATCAATTATCTACCAAAATTCAACAACAAATTTACACAATTCCAAGTATTACCAGCAGTAGTAGACTTGCCCACACCACCTTTGCCAGAGGCAACAGCTATAATATCTTTAACCCCTTCAATTCTTAAGCTTCGAACATTAGAGCTGTTCTTGCTCTCTGCAGCACCAACAGCATAGCCTCTGAAACCTCCGAGGTTTTTCTTCATTCGGGTATCGAAACAAAGAACAAACTGTTGAATAAAATTTACAAATTAAACGATAAAGAAAGCGTATGAAAGAACCCTAGATGCTTACAGTAGTAACGTTGAAGAATCGATTCATGGGTGTTGTGAATTTGATTGATAGCGTATTGATCCTTGGGGATTTGAAGTTTTGAACAAGGGAAAACGTTGGGTAATGTTTGGGTGAGGTGAATTTGGTATCATGGGTCGGGTTCGGGTTACAACTTACAACCTAAAATAATCGATTTAACTCGATGATATTAAGATGTTAAAAATTAAAAGTGAACATAAAAAACCGGTTCGATAAGGTCAACCGATAACTAGTTTGGTTTCAAACCGTTGAGCGTCCAAACCGGTCCGAACCGTATATATATCATTGGTGAGACATGGTTCACAACTTCCAAATGTAAAATCAGTTTGAGACTAGTTTAGGGGTGTTTGTAACCACCATTAATATAGTTATTTTAGAATGGTTTATGCCTTCTTTTTTTATTGTTTTTATTATTATTTTACCTTGATGTGCTATTATAAAATCTTACTATTTTAATAAAAGAGTAACTTGAGATGTTACGTGTCATTATCACAATCATCCTCATCAAAATTTTTATGCTTCTCTCATCTTAAATAATTACCTTAATTACTTATAATATTATTTAATTTTTTTACATTTAATAAATTAAAAAAGAGATCTATTTATTAATATTATTTCTAAATAAACAAAAATTTTATAAAATAATACTTTTTTCAAAAACATAATTTTTTTTAAATTACAAAATATTTCAAAAAAAAAAAAATTTAAGTTCAATTTTTTAAAACCAAAAACAATTAATTTGGTAATTATAATATGAACTTTTTTAAAAATGAAATTTTTATACGGTTTGTTTTATAACAAAATGTTTATTATTTTTTTGAAATAAAATAAAATAAAATTTTAAAAAGTTGATATCACTGTTTTATTGGTCATAGTCATTTCTCATACGTAATTTTAATCATATCATATCTTATAATATATTTATAATTAACAAATTTCATTATATTAATATTTAATTTATTTAACCCGTGTAATACACGGGTTTACTAAAGCTAGTATTGAATATATCGTTTAAATATTTGATCATAACAACAAAAATGAGAACTCAATGAAAAACACAAAAACGCTTATACGTTAAAAAGCTGGTGTTGTGAGGTTATAGCAACGACGAACACAAATATTTGATTAAAGTTCGACTAATGCGAAATGTTGAACTATACTAAACAGACTCGGTGTAAGAGTTGTGCTACTTTGTTTAACTCGATTTTTTAAATCATTTGTCAATATATTGCAAGGTGATGAAAAGCAATCCAACTCTTGATCAAGCAACAACGGGCAACGACGTGGACATTTTTAACTTCAACGTAAATATGGTTTGAGATCAAACTGCGAAGTTTGTGATTAAAGTAGGTTTGTTGCTTGATAAAGTTGATTCAAGAAACTTTTCAACCTCGTTACGTTCACGTAAGTCGTACTACTCTTAGATGCCATTGATTAAACAAGTTAAAAAAACTAAAAGAATTAAATTTATCTTTTAAAAACTAACAAACCGGTGTCTCGATCACATCCACACGGTTTACCAGCATCATACATTTATGCTAGTGCTCATTTGGTCATTTCCTAATACGAGACAAACGATCAAACTTATAATTACATTTGAATTATTTGCATATTCACATACTAAATAAAACTTATTTCAAGAATATTTTATACTTGAAAAAATATTTTCAATGTCATTCAGTAACGCCTCAAACAACACAAAGATGATAAAAAAATAAAACTAAAATTTAAACCGATTTGCAATGATGTTTTTTCATAGTAAATGTGTAACAAATATTAATTTTGTTAATAATTATATGTGGAAAGCCAAAATAAATAGTAAATAGGTAAGGTTAAATCTTGTATATAATTTTAGGCTTATATATTATTCTGATTTATATATGTCAACTAAAAACATATAAAAAGTTATCTAATGTATTACTTATCTTTATTTTTATGATTAATTGCAAATATGTTAAGTGTCACTTTATCAACAAGCTTAACCAATTTCACAGCTAACACGTTATTATTAAAAAAAAATAATACAAGTTTGTTTATTTCAGACAAGCATTAGTGACTTTATTATAAAAAGTTAGTTCAGTGACTTTGTTATGTATATTTTTACAAATTGCGAGTCTTTAATATGCGACCAATTGACTTTTTCATGAAAAATAATTTAATTGTTGTTTTTTAAGGGTTATTGAATTTTAATAATCTCAACTTTCATGTATTGGCCGAGATTAATCTAAATTCAATAAATGTTTATGGACACTTCTAACTTTAAGCTTAGTTTTCCGTAACAATCCCTTACCAACTGAGAGTTAACACCGTTAGTTTTTTGACGACGTGGACTACTTATATGGCCAAAACACTAAACAGAAAGTTGAAAATTAATTGTCGGGTTCATCAATTTGAAACTTTTGCAACCTAAAACCCGTCAATCTTCACCTTCTGATTTGAACCACTTGACTTGTTAAATGTATATTTTAAGTGATGATGAATGCTAGACACTGAAAAAAAGACCTGGAGCTTGGGCGGCGACAGAGTTGAAAAATGACTCAAATTTAGCCTCGTTGTATAAAAAAAACTAACGGACGCTAACTCTCAATTAGTAATGGATTCTTGAAGGAAAATAAGATCAAAGTTAGAAGTGTATGCAAATATTTCTTAAGTTGGGATTAACCTTGACAATAAATGAAAGTTGTGATTATTAAAATTCAACACACACCTATTTTGGAAACAGTTGTATCACGCTAATTTATATTATATTAATTATCAAGTTGTGTAAGCATTTTAAGTTGTACTATATGTTTTATGAGTTGTATCCTCTCTATTTTCTTTTCTTTTTTTAATCTTCAACATTTTATTTTAACACATTACTTTTACATATTTTATAATTTAGTCTTAATATATTTTTACTTTCAAGTTTGGTCCCCTATACTTTTTATATTTTATAAATTTTTTGTTTTACGTTTCGGTCTAAATTTCATGAGCCAGCACGCCGAGCGTTCATGTGTTGTTCAACGTTTTTTCACTTATTTTTTCAGTTTAACATCCCGTCAGAACACATTGATTCTAGATCGATTTATTTATTGTTTTATATATCGCTAGCGTCACTGCATGGTTCAACATATTTACGTCTACTTTTCATTTGATTTATTTTTTTTTATATATTTTGGTGTTGGTGGTCACTGGTGGTGGTGTACCATTAATGTTATTTGATACGTTTTTACTCCTCCCACTGTAACGCAAGAGGCTTATTACTAGTTTAATTTAATATATAAAAGAGTTTATAAGTTTTTGGTTTTTTTTCTGACATGTATTATATATATATATATATATATATATATATATATATATATATATATATATATATATATATATATTATATATATATATATATATATATATAGGAGGGATTAAATGAGAACTAGCTTTTTTTGTGAGAACTCTAAGAACCAATCTCAATCACTAGTTCTCAATGGTAAAATTGTAATTAACAAAAACATATTTAAAAAATTTACAAATAAAAAATAACATAAAAATAAAAAAATAAAAACAAAAAAATGTTTCCCTATTTCCCTCTTTCATAAAAAAATAATTTTTTTATAAAAAATAAAAAAAATTCCCGTTTTTTAACGAAATTCGTTTTACACATGTGTAATATCGAATTTACACATGTGTAAATCCAGTACTACACATGTGTATAACTATATTACACATGTAAATAACGGATTGACGATTTTTTTAGAAAAGTATATCAATATGGTAAGCGTTGGAAAGATAAAAAAATACTGAATTTTATGGTGATTTTATTTGAAAAAATGATGTCGTGAAAAAAGTTATGAAAGTTAAAAAAAAAGAAAAATGACATGTGATTTGCATGTGATAAAAAATGAGTGGCTGATATTAGTTCCTAACGTTCTCACAAAAAAAAAGTGATTCTCATTTGAACCCTCCCCTATATATATATATATATATGCTTACAAAAGAATTATGCGTTAAAATTTCCAAATTTTCAGGTTTGCTTTGATTTTTTTAGGGCCAGGTTGGAGACACTTGGAATTTAGGCTTGATTTAATGCTTAGGCTTTGGTTAGAGTTGATTTTTATTCATCTCTCATAAAATTGTTAATGAATATCATCCTTTCCTTATTGGCTTATTGATTATTAACAATCTGAACAACGTGAAGGTTACCATTTGACTCTCTTAGAAGTTACACACTTACACCTATCAAATCTTCAAAAATACATTTGAAATCATATGCAACTAAATTAATAATTGTTAATGAACTGAGTTAATCAACGAAATTCACATTTTATATATTGTTGCATTTCTTTAGTCGTGCAAATTTGTAATATTGATAATTTGGAAATTTCCAACATAAGACAAAAAAGTTGAAGATATAATATTAAGCGAAATTCACATTTCATATATTGCTATAGTTGCACTTTGAGTTATGTGTTTTTCATTAAACATCAAAGAACCAATAACATTTTCAGACCTTTCAATAATTTAAATAAACAAAGGGTAAACTACTTAAGATTTTTTAAAAATTAACTTCTAACATACTCTTATTAACCATATATATTTACATTTTACAGGATTCAAACCCGTAACCTCTAATGGGCTATGTGTAGGGGATCTTCCCATGTTCCCCCTCAATTCATCAGTGATGCCGAAGGAAGGGCTCGTCTCAACCCCGCTTATAGTGCTTGGGAAACCCGTAACCTCTTAGATAGAGATGAAACATCTTACTATCAGAATGTACACTTATAGATGTGATCATTGTTTAAGTGCCTTTCAACAAACCAATTTTATGATCTAGAATGCATCAGAATTTTTAACTAATAAACAATGGTACTGTCAAACTTGTATACAATTTTGTAGCCCAGATTAGTAAACTTGCATATACGTATGGTAGCAATACAATACCCATATTAATACAGAAAAAAATGCATTTAGAGACTTACATTGTGAGCCAATGCAAGTCATCCCGGTATTATCTTACCTGGAACAGCAAAACAGATTTCATATTAATAGATAATACGTTTGAAACAAAATAATTTAGTTTTTGCGACAAGAAAAGTATACGAAAATGAGAGAATACATAAATATATACATACCATTCTCAACTCTTCTGCAACTTTTGCGCCTGCTGGCTGCTGCTTCTTGCTAAACAACTGGTGGCTTCTGTTACTTTGAATAAGCATATATTCAAAAAGATATAGCAAAATGGGTGTATTAACATACATAAAAGTATGCTTGATTATGTGGAGGCATATATTATATATAAAAAAGTCATCTTGATTAAACTCTATACAAATTTAATAGAACATAAAGTACACAAAAAAGAATTGAGACTATCACACGGGTCTAAAACCTATTGATTAATCTAGATGCTGCTCTGATTTATCTTATGAGCTGATCATTGATTCATTGAGGAATATGTTCTTATTGAAGCATTATAATTGTTCTGAAAAGTTGCGCGCTTGCTTCCTGCAGCGATCACATCGTTTCTTGAGAATGAAAGAAATGGTTGATTAATTTTTATTTATAACGTTTTCCTTGAGAATTGAGGATAACTATTCACCTGTCCAATGACATATCTACTTACAAAGTATGAATTTTGTATCTAAATAGTGTCTCTATGTCCCAACCATAAGTATGTAAATATTGGTAGAGTGACATGTATTAATTTGTATCTAAATAGTGCTAGCAGGTCTACACAACGCAACCCTTACTAGACAATAACCCGTTTGAACTCAAACCATTTCAACGCGTTACCTAACCCACTGGTCTTTCCACTTCTGCGGCTAGGATGTCAACTTGATCCACTTCTGCGGCTAGATGTCAACTTGATCCACTTCTGCGGCTAGAATGTCAACTTGACTAACTTCTGCGGCTAGGATGTCAACTTGACTAAACTCAATTTACTCATTTGACCATACTCATCACTTATCAAAACCTACTTTCCAAAGGTGAACTACATAATTCTCGAATACACTATGACTTCAACATAGCAACATGCAAGGTTAAGTAATGTATTCATAGGCGGGGTTGGGTGCAATGGCAAAGCAATGTGGAGTTAGGTGTTGTTTGTTTTTTCTGCAGGAAAACGTCTGTAGTCTGCGGACCACATCTGCAGACATCTGCAGCAGAAGAGGTGGACCAAATGTCTGCAGTCTGCAAGAAAAAGACTGTTTGTTTTTTTAACAACCGCAGAATGTTAAAATATTCTGTAATTAAACTAAATCTATTTTTTAACTTTAATATAAAACATTAATATAAAGTAACAATCTATTATAAAACATTAATATAAAGTAAAAAATAAATAACAATCTATTATAAAGCAACAGAATCAAATTAGCATCACCATCGATTCATTCTCATTACTCACATCAGGTACACACACACATCCCCCTCAATTCCTTTGATCTTCATCCTCCACCCACGTTACAAACCATGAATTTTGTTGTTTCATCTCTTGATTCTGCTTCTGTGTGTGATAATCTTTCGAATCTGAAGTGGGTTCGTAACGCAAGTGGGTTCGCTCAAGATAGAGCTGAAATGGGTGCCACAGGTCAAGATTCTGTTCTTTTGCAGTTCACGTTACAAACCATGTTCTTTGATTGATTAGTAGTTTGTAAGTATGGGATGGGAGGCCGACGGGGGTGGGAGGCCGACGGGGGTGGGAGGTGACGGGGGTGGGAGGTGAGAGGTGGGTAGAAGAACGAAGGGGGTGAAAGAGTCGGGAGGTGGGACACGACGGTCAAACACGGCGGTGGAAGACAACGGTGGCGGCAATGGCGGTGGCGGTAGGGGTGTGGCTGCCAGAGGTGGGTAGAGTGGAGAGGTGGGGGTGCTAAAGAAGAAAGGGAGAAGAGGTTGTGAAGATTTCAGAAGACTTTGTTCCACATCTTCTTCGTGCAGACGTCAGGAAGACGTTTTTTAATGAAACGTCTTTTAATGAAACGTCTTTTAATGAAACGTCTTCCAGAAAACAAACACTTTGCGAAGTAAAAACCTCTTCCCGCGTCTGCGTGCGCGCAGATGAAGAGGTGGGGAAGAGGTTTTTTCAAAAAAAAAAACACCCCCTTAGTGTGATAAAGCTCTCTTGAGGTCAAGGGTTCAAACCCAGCCTAGGGTGGGTTGATGTAAATTAATCGTGGTGTAGAGGCAGGAGCAGGTTAGATGGATGTATGAGTTGTTCTAGAAACAATAATGTATTTATAGATAGTGCTTGAGGTCACATTCCACATCATACTTCTTCACAACAGTACTGCTTCTATCTTAGATACTTTGTTATGTGTGTTTAAACTAAATATATATAGGATGTGCTGATAAAACTACGCAAGTACTTATATACATTACTAATTAAAATAAGTTGTGATCTATACAATGCAAATCAAACTTAAACCTTATACAAGCCAAATTCATGTGAAATATAATACTAGAAGTAAGAATTTACCGATTTATATATCAGGAAGTCAGAAAATATGCCTGCTAGGTCAAACTATATCATTCTAATACGAAGAAAATGTGCCAGCAATTTGAAACAAGCAAGTTCCAACAGAAGAAGTCATTGAAGGCACCCTCCCTAGTCACTTTCCCACTTTTTGGTTCCTGCAGAAAGCAACCAAGAAAAGATAAAAAAGAAACATATAGTGCAGTTTCTTTTGAGGTCTTCAGATTAAACAAAACTGACACAGGAGTGACATCTGTAGGTCCAAAATGATGTGAAAAGAATGTTTATGGGCAAAATTGAAACTCTGCAGAAACTAGACTGACCTGATTGTTTTTCAGGCATAGAATGATCATGAACTGTCATTTGAAAAGCACCATCAGTGGGAGGAGAAACTATATCTTGAGTAGTTGAATTGGAAGCTTGGAAAGTGAAGTCAGAATCATTTGATGTAATATCAGAAGATGTAGAAGTAGCATCACCAAAACCATCTCTATTAATAAATCCAGAAGTTAAACTCGAACTGGATGAAGCACATATCATACTTTTTAGCTCTGAAAACTGGTCTGACATGCTGTATATCATCCTGAGGCACACTAGATACATGCAGCGTTAGTTAAATGAAACCTTAGAAGTTACGATTAAATACTTCTTTCTGGAATAAAAACAACATCGAAATGTACCAGAAGTTCCCCTCTAACACTCTCCATCAAAGAGCAAATAAATGAAATTTCAAAAGCTGGGAAAGCACTTGAAGAGTTTATTTTAGAGTAGATCAATAGCATGGGGAACTTTTAATTTAACTAAATTAAGGTGAAGTTCTTATTGTGAGTAAACTAGTAATCTAGTATTTCATTGATGCTATATACAGATACTAATATGAAAAAAATATAATTGTTCAAGACTACTCGGAGAACTTTCCTTTATGATTGATGTAGCAGTAATATTACCTATTCAAAGCATCTTGAAGTTGAAGTACCCTTCTTTCAGTTTCTTCAAACTTTTGGCGCTTAATTTCATTCGATTCCAGAGCTTCAGTGTACTTCCTTTCACATTCATCAGCTCTTTGTCTCTCTGATTCTACTAAAGCCTGCATACATATAAGTACATAAGGTGGACGATTTAAAAACTGAATAATGTTAGCAAGGTGGTTGAAATTAAAAAAAGGCTCCTAGATTGGTTATGCTTTAATTCTACAATGATGCTGTGAATATGTTTCTGATCGAGTCAGCATTGAATCTAGAACGATTCTGAGACAGATAGTCACCACTAAAACTCCTTTTGACGAGAAGCTATAACCTAAAATATTTGTCAAAGTAAACTAGTTACAACCACCAAAGTGTAGTAGAAATGCATGATGGAAACAAAAGGTGACAAATTCAACCCATTTACTTCTGAATGGGTGGATTCATGTTATGTTTTATCCCTAACAAGTCAATGGGTTTAGCCAATAATTTGCATAAAAAGGCCACCCAAAGTGTTACTTAATGCATAAATCATTGTATACAATAAATTGGAAATTTGGAATATAAATGGAAAAATTGTAACTTTCGCAATCATATTTGACACACTAATTAATCATAAAAAGAATTAAAGTTTAGACAAAAAAAATTCAAGTCATCTCAACCCAATCTGGTCTGACATGTACCAAGCAGCATCCACTTTTACCTGAACCGGTTTTGACCCGCTACCCATCCTGCCCCTCCCATTTTTTCACCTCTAATTGTAATATATAAAAATCTGGGGGTGGAGGAGAGACAAGAGACTTTATATTGAACCAACATTACCTTCAATTTTAACACTTCTGCACTTAAAGTTTGGATCTTTTCAGTGTCATCCACATCAACTGTGGTTTTTTTCCCAGTAGACAATGCTAGAACAGATGCTTCCATCGGATATTCATGTTCCTTGCCAAGAACTTGGTCTTCCAATTCAGCCTGCAAGAAAAAGTAAATTAATTGTCATGATTCATTTGTGTCTTTGTTTTGGCAAATATCACCGCAATCTGTGTTTACTTGCCATAAATTTACTCTACACGTGTGCGTATTTGCTAATATTTCAAATTCCTGAAATTAACTAGAGTACCTTTCTTTCAGTTTCTTCCAACTTTAGACGCATAATATTGATTAATTTCAAAGCTTCAGCATACTTCATTTCAGCTTTATCAGCCCGTTGTCTCTCTGATTCTAATAAAACCTGCAAGTATATATGTATATAAGATGGATAATTCACCGGTCTAAAGAAGTAAAAGGTTTCAAACATTTTTCTCAGCAGAAATCCAATTAAGGCCAATTAAGATTTTTGCGTATGCTTCCTATCTTATATTCAAATATCATAAACGTATCAAAATTCACTCAAGCTGTCTTACTTTCATAAATCATTGCTTTTTAAAATTAAGCAATCACATTTGGATAATGGAACTCCTATTTAAGGTTACAACAGGGAGAAAAATCAGTTCAAGTTCCTTGAATTTCCTGTCTTGATTTGGGTATTATAGTTTAGTATTTCACATTTCTGAGTCCATATACTGATAAAAATACAAAGTACATATGCATGAAACAAGAATTATAAAACTATTATTAAAGTTTAAACTAAATTACCTTAAAGTTCTCCACCTCTGCCATTAAACTTTCCATCATTCCAGTGTTCTGTGAATCTTTCACAACAGGCAATGCTCTATCAGATGCTTCCTTTGCAGACTCAGGTTCCTTGCCAACCATTGCTTCATTAAATTCAGTCTACATGATAAGGTAACTTTATATTTGTTAAAACAAAAACAATGTTTTTTGTTCATGTTTATTAAAACAATCACAATTACAATCCACATTAACAGTATGTACCTGAGAGCTAGTATGCTTTCAGGTATTAGAGGTTATTTTGTGCATCTAGAATTCCTTTGATGATTACATAACCATGTGATAAGAAATAGTCATATATTGCAACATTGGTTATGCACATGAAACTAAATGGAAATATGAGTCACTTGAGAGTTGAATTTGGTTAAAGATTGACATTCAGTGTTATCGACTGTTAAGTCACGTAAATTGTGTTTGGTTTGCAGTCAATATTCACTACAATATTGTGGTAAACAAACCCTCAATCTATAAACACCACTTTGTAACTAGCTCATTGGAAGGCTTCATCCTTGCACACAGCTTTGAAAACTGACATGTGTTAACAAGATGTGGCGCCCAAAGTTCGTTTCCTCCCGTTAGAACATTGTTTACCTAAAGTGAATCAAGATCAATTTACATGTTTATTATATGTCATTTCTCAAGCGTTTTAGAATATCTATAACCCGCATATACTTGCAATAAACTATCTTTAAGGTGTACATATTAGCCATAATTATAGCTCAAGCTAGACAAAAGAAATTATAGTCTTGAAGTTGAAGTACCCTTCTTTCTGATTCTTGAAGCTGAAGTACCCTTCTTTCTGTTTCTTCCAGCTTTGTATGCATTATTCCGATAGTTTCCAAGGCCACAGAGAATTTCTCTTCAAATATAATAGCTCGTTGTCTCTCTGATTCTAATAAGGCCTGCATGCCGGTTAGTATATGAGATGAGTAATTTTCATTGCAGTGTGCTAGTTCATATGTGTCATTTCATATCACAAATACCAAGGGGTGGGGAGAGAGGACAAAATTGTAATTAAACCAACCTTACCTTGAGTTTTTCCAGTTCTGAAGTCAAATTGTCAATCTTTTCAGTTTCCAAAAAAATGGGTACTTTTTCCCCAAGAGCAGAAGCTTCGTCAGATGCTTCAGCTGCATACTTGCTTTCTTTAGTAAGCAATCCATCTTCTAGTTCAGTCTGCATGATAACGTAATTTTAAATGTATATGACTGGAGCACAAATGCACAACGTTGTTGCATGTTTGTCAAATCAATCACAATGACCATCCACACTAGTTAGGTTGTATTCAGGAATTTAAAGTTGTGAGATTAACAATGGAAATACACAATCAATCTTCAAAGAAACTCAAATCGAATTCTCAGAACACATGAAGAACTCCTTTGATTACTAATCAGTAGAAAGGTTACAATTGAAGGAATACAATGACACTCTAATACATTCCCCTTTTCTGATATTAACAAGACTAACTAACTCTAACAACCCCTTTAAGAGTAAAAAGACAAATATGCCCTTTAGCACTAATGTAAAATCATACTAGACATTTCACTTTAATATTGACTTTATTTGACTTGCATATTATCAAGAAAAGTTGTATTCAGATCTAATTACTTTAGGTTCAAACTTCTTTTGATGAAGAAATTGTAGTTTGATATGGAACTTAAATAAGTCTTAATCTTATCACCTGCTGATATTAAGAATCCCATAAATATCAGAGTTTAATTAAATTTTATGTTATTGTTGGTTAACTTAGTATATAGCTTAGTATTTACATTACTGCATGTTCACAATAGACAAAGCTTCATCAGATGCTTCCATGCAGATTCAAGTTTCTTGGCTAGCAACACTACTTCCATTTCCACGTGCATGATAATGTTATTTTATATTTATGATTATACGAACAAAATGTTGTTTTATGTTTTTTAAAACATTCACAACTACACTCATATTAGCAGTAAAGATTGACAGAAGGCATGTATTCAGGTATTTGAGGTCAAATTCAGATCCAATTACTTTATGCATCTACATGCACATTATTAATTACATAACCATATGATAAACTAGTAATTATGGAAAATTAAAGAATGAATTAAAAGGCTTAAATTAAATCAAGGTTACCTTGAAGTGCTTCACTTCTGGGGATTTATTCATGATAGACACAGTTTCATCTGAAACTTCCAACTTCATCATTTCAATTGTTTCCAGGGCTTCAACATACTTTTTCTCAGATTTGTCAGCTCTTTGTCTCTCTGATTCTAATAGAACCTGCATGCCAACAAGTGTATATGATGGGTCATTCACAAATCAAGAGAAAACTGTCATATCTGATACTGTCTAAATAAGTAAAAGAAAATAAACATATTACTTCAAAGCTAATACCATCATGTAGTTCACTAAGCAGGGGACACATCCATGTTATCCACTAGATTTTAAACATATTCCTTGCCATATATTCAGTCATCATAAAAAAACCCTTGATGATTTGGTAAAACAATTACCTTATTTTAAGGACATCTGCAAACTACATTAGCAGATGTGATCAAGTACAGCCCTAATTCAAGTCCAAATTGAGGGAAAATCAACTCAGGTGCTTTGATACTAGTTGTTAAGAGTTGGTTGGGTGATCACACACACAAACAAACAATAATAACAAAAGCAGTAAGGCATGAGAGATTTATAGGATTCGGTCAGCGTGACCTACCTTCACTTGCAGCAACTACGATTTATTTTTAATTAGGTGCTCAAAGAATTACAAGTAGTGGTGGACCCATAAATTCTTTTGATGGGTGTCGGAATTTTTAGGGGTCAATTGTCTATCACCAAATATTTATTTTTTAGGTACGGACTGAGTTAGGTAAGGTGAAATCATGTAATAAGAAGATAAAAAACCAAATTAAAGTAAATAATTTAAAAAATTGATCTACCAACATGTTTTAGTTTTCAAAATAACATCAACAATAAACACTAGGGTTGTAAACATTAACAAACGAAAAAAGCTCTAGTCTTAGAATTAAAGTTATATATTAGCTGATCTCAAGCCTTTAAATTACAGTTCTACACAAGCCGGGCTCAAGCACAAACTTGAGTTCTCTTAAGACAAAATGAGCCCAGCAAGAGCATAGACAAGCTTCGGCTCTATTGGGCTTCTCTACATAGTTATATAACACTCAGGTTAAATTTTGTAAAAATTATTGATTGGTAAATTTTGTTTTGTTACTTGGGCGTTGATAAGCTAAAGCTTAAATTAGTTGTCGGCTTAATAGTTAACTGTATAATTTAGACTTAAATGATCCAAAATAGTTTTTCAATTGATTTATCATCCAAACTAATTAATTTATATTTGTTAATTATTTTATGGAGTATGGTTCCTAAATTATTGGGTCGGTCTCAAATTTTCTTGGGGTTAATGTCAACATTTTCTTTGGGATTGGCACAATATCTTAGGGGGGTTGGTGTCAAAATTTTATGATATTCAGTCAAGATTTGTTAGTATATATAGCAATAGAAAATAACTTTCATGGGGATGGGGGGGTACCACTAGGCCTTCCCCTGATTACAAGTACATAAGCCTCTATTTATAAGAATAGAATTAGGGTAAACATCTTGGTGAACAAGAAAACCGTAATTATGGAAAGGTTCCATAATTTCCATCGAGTAGAGTATTAGACAATTATTTTTATGTGATATTTAAAACTGTATATTGTATTTTAGATAGCTTGATTTAAATTTCTTGGTTAGTGCAGGCAACTCTAGTATTTATATGATATAATTCCATCAATGAAAGTTTAAGAGAGTTTATACAATTCAACATAGAGCTCAAGGCCGTCTCCTAGTTTTCAAAGTCTCCATACTTGACGGTACCAATCATAAAGTTTCCCACAATAATGTTGTATAAATCATTGGATAATAATGAACCACATCATAGGATCAAGTGCCAACAAAACTTATTTCCCGCACGTGCTTTGATATATTAATGGTTCAGTTTCATCATATCACACACATCATACTTATTTAATTGCATATACAATGTACATACATGCCATAATTTTATGGTGGAATAAACAAAAGCAATTATAGTCATGAACTTGGGGTACCTTTCTTTCAGTTTCTTCTGACCTCATAATTTTAATGGTTTCCTGGGCTTCAACATACTTCTTCTCACATTCTTCAGCTCGTTTTCTCTCTGATTCTAGTAAAGCCTGCATGCCAACAAGTTTATAACACAGTTAAACAGGTCAGTATAGATGTAGAGAAGAAAGAAACCAATTACTCTGAGCTGAAATGAATATTGAACGCCCCTACACCTCCACACTAGAAAATGTCACTGATAAATAAGCACCACAAGCTTAGTACAGACTACACATGACAATTTGACTCATTTAGGGTCGATTTGGGTTATCTTTCATCTATAATGAACCAACAGGCCAAGTAAAAATAATTTAGTTAAAAAATGGATAAAAAATCTCTCAATGTTTTTTTGACGCATACAACCACCTATATCACTTTATGTGAACTTAGATTAATATTGTAATAGTGTAGTGCTTGTAATGATATTTAACACAGAAATATACATAAAATTCTTGGATAAAAAGTGTACAGGTCAACTTGTACCAGAAAGTTGTCGTTTTGACCCATTAGTCGACCCACCCATTTTGCCACCTTTACTACTCACACTAAGGTATTTTCAAAGTAAAGTGGATTCAAGATCTCATATTTTTGTAGCATATACAAATACAGGGTGTTGCGGGGAGAAGAACTATAGTAATGTAAAAATTACCAACAAGTTATCCACTTCAGCAGCTAAACTGTCAATTTTTTCCACATCAGATCCCTTTGTTGCAAACTCATGTTCCTTAGCATGCAATGTTTCTTCCAGTTCAGTCTGTGCAATAATGTAAGTTAAATCAAAATAGTACTTGTATATTGATTGTGTGTATGATAGGGTTACAAAAGGGCTCTCTATATATAGAATAATATTACACTTGCTTACCTTCTAGATATGATAATTATATAACTAGTCAAATAATTCCCCACAAGATAAGGATGGGGAACGAAGTGTAACTTGGATTGTGACAAGAAAAATCTTTGAGTTGGCAGTAGCTTTGTAAAGATATTACTTGTCGATACACATTGCACAAGAATAATTCTTTGTCCAACCAATTCTTTGACAAAATGAAATTAAAATTCCACATGTTTTGTTTGTGCAAGAAATACAGAATTAGTAGAGCGGTAGGTTGCACTAAGATTGTCACACCATAGGATAAAGCTGAAGTTGCACCAACGCTAAGTTCACGAAGAAGAGCATCCAACGTGTCATTAAGAGCTTTAAAGTCTCAATAGAGGAACGATAGACTATCTGTTGTTTGCAAGCTATCCATAAGATAAGGTAGGGACCTATTTATATATCATATTCCCCATGGAACAATGAATGTTTGGTTAGCTGACCTAGTAAACATCTGAGAAGGCATGGAAGGAAGATGTATAATGTTGTGAATTACTCTGCCAATGAGCATTGGTGAAAGCATGAAGTATTAATGTTTGTTAGATAGTAAACCATAGTCAGCGATGCCATGAAGATAAGAAGAATCATTTTCATCGTAGACAAATGATTTTTGGTCGGTGCATGCATAAATAGACACACTTTGTAGAACGAAAATGCAAATTCAATAGAGAGAAAGTAATGTAGTGAAGGGAACCAAAAAGTTGTATATATTTAACCAAATCAAAGAAGGTCGCACTATCACCAAAAAACACGATATTAATTGTGGTCATAGCGAGAGGGCACACACTTGGAGTCTAGAAAACCTGCTCATTGTATAAGCTCCAAGATGTATTCCCGTTAGGAGAGTAGGGTTTTAGAACCTTGAAGAACAATCTCAATAAATTAAGGCATTAGGAGCCATGATATAGAGGACTATAGCTCAGACACATGGGGTTCACTGGAAGTCCGTTTTGCAGCGGGTATACAAACAACGATGGTGAAATCAAAGAAATGAATACGAGGAGATTGTTTGTTCAAAAAGAGATTCGTCGGTCAATGTGTGAGATGGCATGCGATTAATTAAATAGATATTTGTATTAAATGCAACGTGCTAAACGTGTTGAGGGACACTCGATAGAGCAAGGAGCGTGAGACCGATTTAACGACATGACGACAACGACGCTTTGGATAACTTCCATTCCCCTTCTAAGAAAATAATGTTTTATTTATTAGATAAGTGTTAATACTTATTTTGTCGGATTGTTCATACATAGGTGCAATTTTTGAATAAGGGTAGGGATTAGTAGTTTTAGAATGACACATATTGTTAGAAAAATCTATATATGGAGCTAGGGGTTTTATAGAAGGATTGTGCATATTTTAATTGATTAAAGAAGCAAAAAAATGGGCATCATCAAACACCTAGTCGACCTCTCAAATGTCAACCAATACGTTTTGTTCAGTTTTTTGTTCAATAAACGTGGTCGGGTCCTATCACAATGCAATTGACTTTATGTCCACAAATAGAATGATAGAAGAAATAAAACCATTTGCAATGATATGAAATATTATCTTTGAAACATAGTAATGTTACCTTCAAACGGGTTTGTAGCTCTAAACGTTTTGTGAGCTCTTTCACTTGTATTTCAAGATTCTTTTTCGCTTGTTGTAGTGCACCATTATCTCTTGCAGCCTATATATATGTTAAAGATAAACAGCAAACGATGTGATGACTAATGCAGGCATGAAACATACTGTCTTCATTGATGGGATTGGAGAAAAGACAGTGTTATACTAGAAATCCCAATAAACCATATACCATGTATAAAATGGAACTTACCATCTTCAATCCCTGAAGCTCTCTCTTTGCAACTTTGCTCCTCCATCCACATTGTGTGTTAACTGTTGCCTTTTTCAGTTTCTTATACCTTGTATAATCTTATGACCACGCCATTTGGCCTACAAGAACTAACCATTATAGGAAAGAAAACTGTGAACATTTAAATTTATAAGAAGTATGTGAATACCAGGTACCGACTTCTAATTTAGTAGCTGCATTGTGTCGCCTTCGGTGTTTGAGTTCATCGCGAGCAGCCATTGCTCTCAGACCTGCCTGAATGAGAACAACTGCATGCCCGAGTCTAACGTAGGATGTCCTCAATGTGTATCGCCGAAAATTAGTTTGGATTTTAGTTGAGACAATTCTTTTTCTCATATCGTCATATATCTTCGAAGCAAGCTTTCCTAGTATAAATAATCAAAGAAAGAGTGTGTGAGGGACAATGACATTACATTCTATCTGAAATTAGTAAATAGAACACAAGTACATACCATGCGTATACGATATAAAACGGTGTAAATTTAGCATATAGGTGGCAAAATATGCAGGTGAGCAGTTGGTGGTGGGTTAAACAGGATATGGTTAGAGCATGTACTTAATACATTATACATGTCAAATTGACCCACAAACATTTTTTTCTACATTTTCCTGAAGTTAATTAATAAATTATGAATATAACAGGTGCATTTTCTTGCCCAACTTTAATAAAAACAGACATGAACCAAGTGGATTGATTTTGCCCAATATATTGATCAAGTCCCCAAAGTTTCTTTATCTTATTAAAAATTTCCAACTATTTTATATAAGTTTGAATAAGACAAAAAATTAGGGAGTAAACCACTAGAGAGAAAAGTTGATGACCAAATAGTGAAAGTAGATTGTTTAATCTAACATTAACCTTATCAATTATAACTTTGAAAGCTATTTAATTGAAATATTCATTTGATTTTTCTTAATAAAGCAATATAAGAGGTTCTAAGCATTTAAATACACTTCAGGTCACTTTCAACTTATTTGACTCATTCCAGCTTGAAGCTTATCGTTGGACACAATAGAGATAAATAATAACCAGGATCACCCATTTTTAGGTAAGTGGATTGAAATTTCTACATCTATTGAGCAAGATTTAGAAATGTGCCAATCACCTCTTAATTTCTGTGAGTTTATCAGAAAGACACCCTCTGCATAAAGTTTGCAAGGCAACAGCAAGATTCGCCATAGCAAGAAAACGCTTTCTAATGATATAACTCCTTGTCATTCTCTGAATAATAATGACTGCATTGTTAATCCTTTCTGCTCTTTGTGCATCTAATGCAGCCATGTGACCAGCTCTAAGAAACACTTTTGTTTTTCCAATCTGCCAACTCAAAAATATAGTTTTGTGATTTTAAAGAATGATAATAATAACAAATTGTGTTTGCTTGTAAAAGGCAGCGACTTTGTTACCTGATAACCTCGAATTCCTGCCTTGTCTAGAATCTTTTTACATGCATCCTTTCTGTCATGACTGTTGATACAATAATGTGTAAATAAATCCATTTTATTGCATTTTGGCATCGTACTAAAATTAATTTTACTTACTTCGAGCGCAAAACATCTGGAACCAGAAGACCAAAACGATTAACAAAGTCAGTGAAACCCTTGTTGGTAGGGTATCCAGCACAGCTTATACGAATTGCTTCTAGAACCCCCTAATTGAAGAGCAAAAAACACTTCGAGTATGAGTTTAAGAAATTTAAAATTGATGCTCAAGATTTGTTATATGCAATTTACTCACCCCATATCTTAGTTGATGAATGACATTGATATTCTCAAAAACAGCAGGTTTAAGAAGATTATTTGGCTTCACACATCTAATATAGTGGGGTTGTGTGGAATTTAGAGTCTCCATCAATTGTTGAAGTTGTAGCTGCAATGATTAAGAATGAAACAAACATAAAATCTCACATTAAGGTTGTTAAACCATTAATACTCTTGCTTTGTTTTTTCTAAATAATGCACATGCCTTTTTCCTATTTCTTTTATCTTCCTATTTTGTTTCAGTTTTTCATATTTTCGGGAAGCAAACTTTTATCTCATAGTTTATTATTATTGTCTATTTGTTTAATTCCCTGATTTTTAAGCAACACTTACTTTGAAACGAGAACCAATTGATGAGAACTTGGATGACTTGGTTGCATCCTCACGCAGTGGAGGAAAAAGCCCTGCTACAAAAGAGCACTTGGAAGTGCTCAACAAATCTTGATGTTCAGGAACAATGTAATCTTTGTTTTTGTCTAGGAATTGATCAGACTGATAGTGAACCTGAATATTGATGTAAAATACATGCTTTAAACAGGTTGTTGGTTATATTGTTTGATAACAGGTCTAACACATACAGGTATATAATATAAAGAAGTAGCTGAAATTGAAACACATCAAATGGATTAAACAGGTAAAAGATCGTCAAACGTGTATTCCAATGCCAAAATTGTCAAAATTGTTTTACCCATTCTAAAACCATCAATTACAAATTTCCCCAAGGAAAAAGTCAATTACATATTTCCCCTTCTTAAAACATATATTACATATTTATCCATTTCATTAAACTTAACTTATTGAATGACTATTTTACCCGATTTTTACTAAGGGATTATTATGTATTGTATTTGATTATAAACTTTGGCAATTGTTCATTGTAGTTGGAGATGTAACTTTGGCTATTAGTGATTGTGGTTTTGAAATGAAGTTTTAAACTTTTGTACTTGGACATGTACTTTTATTGTTTTTATTTACACAGAGGACTCAAACTTTTAGTAATACGTAACTAATGGTCTTAGAAAGAGAAATATGTAAACTCTGTTAATCATAATAAGGTAAAATAGTCATTCAAAAAGTTAACTTTAATGAAATGGATCAATATGTAATATATATGTTTTAGGAAGGGGAAATACGTAATTGATTTTTTGGTTTTCGGAAATATGTAATTAATGATCTTACAAAGGGGAAATTTGTAAATGCCCCTATTAATAATACTGCTTTCAACCATTACATTAGTCACTTAAAAAATACAAAAACAAAATTTTGGCGGGTTAGCCCAACCCAACCTGTTTTGACCCAAACACAATTTGACCCGTCCAACCCACCCGTTTTTTTGCCTCTAGACGTTTGTACCATCCTTTCCTGGAAGAAGTTAGAAAGTTTACTTTACCTCTCCAGCATAATGAGCAATGATGAAATCCGAGCGTGCCAATTTTGGTTTAATAAATCGCCTGTGAGTTCTGAATGTCTGATAAAGCTTCTGCGAAAATGTATCAGGAGTTGACTTGGGAAACATACTGGAAAAAGAATTAGTCACAGAGAAGTAATATCAATCTGTGTGCGCATCTAGAACATACCTAAAAGAAAATGCATATAAGAACATGCACATAAACACACAAACCGATGTGCATGCAAATATCATCAAACATGCATAAAAAGCAGGAAGATAAACACATGATGTTGCTTACCATGCTTCATCAAGTAGAGCAATGATCCCACCAGGTTTCTGAAAATGGTGAGATAGCTTATTAGCTCAATGGGTTTTATGAAAGTACTTGAATTTTACATGTATGTTAAATAACACTAAACTATACACATGTAATGTAAAAGGATGGTCTTATTATTCCTTGCCCAGGGTCAAATCATGACAATACTCTCTTGAAAACACTACAAACCAAAAGTGCAGCCAAACTAAAGCCATTCTTTCAACAAATATATTGTAGGCATCAAAAGAAAAGGTTGGTGATTTCATAAATCAAACTTATAAACAGAACCTTTTCGATAAGATCTAAGATGTCTTTGTTGTCTACAAACTCTATGTAGCTCCAGTCAATTTCCTCTTTAGTGTATATCTCTTGTTGCATCCTGAGAACATGCTGTTTTAAGAGAACAAATAAGACTGGAAATCAATTACATGTTCGTGACTAGAACATTAACAATTTTGTCAAAAAAAAATAAAAAATCAAGTTATACCTGATTGAAGTGTTGTTGCAGCTTCTCGTTAGTAAAGTTAATACAAAACTGTTCAAAACTGCACAAATAATAAAGAGATAATGATTTTTTTGGAAGGCAGTGGCCATCCAAGATGAAAGAGAAAAATGATTTAATTATCACAACCAAGTCAATGAAGAAACAATCATATTATCAATTGTCCCAGCGCATAAATTTTACCTATTGGTTTTAAAGCTCTCAAAGCCATATATGTCAAGAACACCAATAAGAGAATTTGATTTTGAATCTTGCCCAATTGACACGTTAATCTTATCCACCAACCTGTAAATATGAATATCATGATCCTATATAAGCTAAAGTAATTAAGGAAGTCATTTGAATAATTACCCACAAAAAATGGCATTATGGTGGCCATGTGAGCCCACTAGCTTAAAAATGGGTCAGTTGTGTTTTTATCTCAAATGGGAAAAGGAAAGTTTCGAGTGGGTTGAACGGGTCAAACGAGGTTGAAAGCCAACCAAAGTCTATTTTACCGCATACAACCTTTAAATAAAGATTTAGATTATTATTGTAATAAATATATCTTTTTTTCTCTACTCATAACTAATGTATTCACTATTTATTAAATAACTCAAGATTGGAATCTCAACAGGACCTTGCCCGTTCACCCATACTAAAAATGACCCATTTCAACTGAAGCCATCAACCGAATATCTGACTTGTCCTACCCATCCATCTTGCCCTCTCTAAATTTATTATGCCAGGTGTGGAAAATGAGAACAACATGATGGTTGCAATTACCAGTCAAACAAACGAGAATATAAGGTCTTAGCCAAACTGTCCCTGCTGAAAGTTGCACCCTCAGGATCAAGGCTTCTCTTGATAACTTCTTCTGGAGTAACCATCACACGCTTCAATAATGTGTCTTCCAGTGAATGTAGATCACACCTATAAATACACATTTATAGATTGCATGAAGTCACTAAAATAGAAACTGAAAGAAACAATCATATCAAAGCTCTAAACACACATTAGCAACTCAGCTGTCATTTGAAGATGAAATTTGGATTTATCGTCTTTCAGAATTGCTGAATCAATCTCTTTCCCTTTGGCGAATTCAAGGTTACCTAAATGTAGAATGGAAGCCACAACTCTAAAGATTGCATCCTGGAAAATAGGTATGCTATCACCACCTTATTACACTAAAATAAACAAATAATATAACCAACAATTCAGTTTAAAGATGTTACAACCTGTTCCTTTTGGCTTATTCCAACAACATCCATGGCTCTCCTAGTTGCAAGATAATCATGAGCATCGTTCACACCAACAAGTTCATAGCAATTTGATTGATTGAGATAGTGAAAAGATGTAGGATCCCCCAATTTATATTTCTTAACGTCCTTGAAAGTTATGACACAGTTAATTAACATTCTTCAAGTAGTTAGTTATAGAATTATCTAATACAACAAAATTACCTCTGGAGGTGCTGCACAAAGTAGATAGAAACAGTGATAATTACGTTCAGGATCAGATATTTGGCAAACACGAGATCTTTCAAGAAGGTATGTCCGGATGGCTGCCCCAGATATTCTTCCGTGTTTATCAAACTGAATCTCAACAAATTTTCCAAAACGGCTGCAGCACAATAAAAAATATGCATCAGAATAGTTTTAGTAGGTGCAATTAATATTTAATGAGCAGAGGTGGCAATTTCAACCCATATACCAAAAATTGGATTGTTAGGACTACATTTTACATTTAACGGGTCAAATGGGTAAACTCCAAACCTGATTAAAGATAGGGTTGGAATATTTTAAAATGCTTATTCAAACCACTTCATTAAAAAAGGAGAGATTATTATTTTGTAATATTGTCTCCAAATCATGACCACTGACCTGCGCAAAATTCAAGGAAAAGGGAACAAAAACTATATATGGGTCAACCCAATTACCGTTCTTGGACCAATCTTGACATTAAATAAAGTTTAGGGCCTATTTTGTAATTTATTTTAAACTTTTTATCTGGTTAAATAAAAGGATAAGTCCAGGTAGTTTAAAACTTTATCTCAGATGGATTTGAGATAAGTCTTGATGATTTAAAGATTATCTCAAAAGGATTTGAGATAAAGCCTAATTTGTAGGAGTTGATTAACTTGATGGACAAGATTAATTAGCTATAAATAAAGAGAGGTTTCTTTGACGGATGTAAGTTTTTTCCTATCAACTAATTGGAGGAGTAGTTCCAAAACTATTGCTATGTTTTTGTTCTGTTTTTCAAATCTGGTATCAATTTTACTTCAATTGGTATCAGAGCTGTGTTCAAAAGGGACTTGGGCAGTTGATTCAAAGGTCTGGATCAATCACCAGATCTGAAAACAAGGCTGCGACACAAGAGGAGATCAAAGCTTAAAACGATGGGGGAAGTTGTGCAGCAAAACAGTCAGGTGAACTAGAATGAGAAGCTGAATCTTCAATTTTAGTGCCCGATTCTAACAACAACCAACTACCAAATCTGGTCTCTCAAAATAAAAGCGATTTTCAAGGCTCAAGGAATATGGGAGGCGATCGAACCAGGATCCAATGTCGATTCAAAGAAGGATGACTCGCCAATCACATACCTGTGTCAAGCACTCCCTAAAGATCATTGCAAGCTGTGACACTACCAATTTGCCAAGTAATCTGGGATTCAATAAAAACTTCCCATCTTGGAGCTGAACGAGTCATGGAGGCTCGGTTGCAATCATTGAAGACGAGTTCAATACAATCATTTATTGATGCAGGAAAACGAAACAGTGGATGATTTTGTGGCAAAGCTTTTTGGAATAGCCTCAAAATTAGCCACACTTGGCTCAGTTATTGATGAATCAACTTTGGTCAGGAAATTACTAACAAGCATGCCTTAAAACTTCCTGAATATGGTGGCTACAATCAAACAGTTGGTGAACCTAAATATTGTGAAGTTTCAGGAGGTTGTCGGGCGACTGAAGGCCTATGAAGAAAGGGCCTGTTTGAAGCCAAAAGGATCAAGCAACAATCAAAACCAATTGCTGCTTTCAAATGATGATTGGGAGGCAAAAAGGAGACTTGATAAGGGCTATGGCCGAGGTCAAGGGGGCAACACTGAAACCCGAGACTGAGGTCGTGGTCGTGGAAGATTTGGAGACCGAGGGCATGGAGTTGGCCGAGGTCAAGCTGCACAAAGTGGGAATCAAGGCTCATCAAACCAAAAGAAGGATCATTCACAATTACAATGCTTCAGATGTGATGTTTTAGGGCACTTCTATGCAAATTGCTCTACAAGGAAAAAGGAAGAAGTCAACCAACCACAAGCTAGTGTTGACAAGCCTGCACTCTTAATGATCGTTGCCTTTCACGATAAAAAAGAGCTGATCTATCTCACTGAGAAAAAGGTGTATCCAACCAGATATGTGTCTGATTAAGATGAAAAATTAGTATGGTACTTAGATAATGGGGCATCTACTCACATGACGGGAAATAAAGGGTTGTTTCTAAACTTGACACAAAGGTAGGAGGCAAGGTGAGATTTGGGGACTGATCATGTGTTGACATTGAAGGAAGGGGCTCAATTTTGTTGGAGTTCAAGAATGGAGAACATCGTCTCTTGACGAATGTGTACTACATTCCATTCTTGAAAAGCAACATCATCAGTCTTGGGCAACTCACTGAAAGGGGTGTGAGATCCTAATGAAACAAAATTTATTATCGATGTAAGAGCACGATGGAAGTTTATTAATGAAGGTACAACGATCACCAAATCGGTTGTACAAGATCTCTTTAAAAATTGGCTCACTTGTTTGTCTACACTCAAAAGCAGACGATCAGGCATGGATAGGTCATGTGACTTCGACATTATTACACGGATTAGCACAAATAGGATGGTTCTTGGAGTACCAACAATACGCCATCCTACCCAAATATGTGAGGCATGCCTAGCTGGTAAACATACACGGCTTTTCCTAATCAAGCTTTTTTCAGGGTAGAAAAACCACTAGACCAGGTGTATGCAGATTGCAGACCTGTGTGGCTCGATATCTCCACCTACACCGGCTGGAAATAGGTATATTTTACCTGTCATTGATGACAATAGTAGGTTTATGTGGGCTTTCATGTTAAAAATGAAGGACGAAGCCTTTGAATAATTCAAAAGGTTCAAAGTCTCTGCTGAAAATCAATATGGAGGAAAAATAAAGGTTCTCAAGACTGAGAACTTACCTCCCAAGAATTTAATTTGTTTTGTGAGCGGTATTACAAGACAGCTGACCACACCACCCTATACCCCTCATCAAAACGGAATTGTTGAGAGGCGAAATCATACACTACTAAGGACAACAAGAAGCATCCTCAACGCGATGAGTATGCCACAAAACCTGTGGGCTGAAGCTGTCACGCACTTAGTTTATGTGTGAACAGGCTGCCCACGAAAATCTTGATTGATCAGACCCGATATGAAGCTCTAAAAGGAAAAAAACTGAGGATGGATCATCCACGTGTAATTGGATGCGTTGGTTATGTAAGAGTGCCTTCGAACCAGCTAAAGAAACTAGACAACAGAAGCTTACCAATGGTACATCTGGGAATCGAAGCAGGTTCAAAGGCCTATCGAATGTATGATGTTAAGAAGGAAGGATAGTCATCAGTCGAGATGTAAAATTTGATGAAAATATAAAATGGGACTGGCAAGAGTATTCTGATAATTTTGGTGACAAAGATGCTAATTTTGTGATCTATATAAATCCACTCAGAACTGATCCAGAGGAATATAATAAAGAACCTGAGCCAGTTGATCCAAACAGCCCATAAAGATTAGATCAAACAGGCCCATTGCAGCAAGACCTTCCTCATATAGACCATGAAAAATTCAGCAGAGGTGATAAAAATCCCATACATTTTGTTTCTAGCAGCCCAGAAACCACTTTTAGAAATCAAGGACCTATTTTACCCCGGTTGCCTACGGATAAAGATGAGCCAGCAAACCCATTTTTGGTTGAAGAAGACACCTTCGATGATACACCACCTCGAGGCTGGAAGAATTTAAATAAGGTCTATGATCTACTTCTTACCGAAGGAGATCCAACAAAATTCAAAGAGGCCACATGTCATAAAGAATGGGAGCAAGAAATCGAAAGTGAAATTGCATCCATTGAGAAAAACAACACCCGGGAGTTAACGGATCTACCCCCAGGACATCATCCAATTGGTTTAAAAAGGCTATATAAAAGCAAAAGGGATGCTAATGGTGGCTTACACGTTATAAAGCTCGGTTAGTTGCAAAAGGTTACATCCAGCAACATGGAGTAGATTACGACGAGGTGTTTGCACTCGTAGCCAGAATTGAGACTGTTAGACTCATTCTGGCATTAGTAGCTCAAAGAGGGTGGCATTTACATCATCTAGATGTCAAAACAGCCTTTTTACACATGGATCTCAAAAAAAGGTGGTATTTGTAACTCAGCCTAAAGGTTTTGTCAAGAAAGGGAAGGAACAAAAGGTGTATAAACTGAAAAAAAGCTCTTTACGGATTAAAACAAGCTCCACGAGCCTGAAATACAAAGTTAGATGGGGTCTTAAAAGAGTTTGGATTCAAACGATGCATGCTTGAACAAGCCGTGTATACAAGAAGAACTCACGAAGGATCTCTCTTAATGGGAATCTATGTGGATGACATGATAGTAACCAGAAACAGCCTTGAAAAAATTCCGCAGTTTAAAAAACAAATGGAAGATAAATTCGAGATTAGTGACTTGGGTCAACTTTCTTATTATCTCGGACTTGAAGTTATGCAAAGCAAAGATGGCATCAAGATCAAGCAGTCGGGCTATGCTAAAAAGATCTTAAAGCAAGTTGGAATGTGGGAGTGCAACTTCACCAAATTTCCAATGGAACTGGGGCTGAAACTGAGAAAAGATGATGGCAGCAGAAGTGTGGATGCAACTGAGTACATAAAAATAATTGGGTGTCTGCGTTAGTTAACACATACGCGACCAAATCTTGCATACTCAGTTGGATATATAAGCAGGTACATGCAAGAGCCTAAAATTACTCATTCACAAGCTGTAAAACAGATTCCGAGGTATGTGAAAGGGACTACAGATTTGGGAATTTACTATAGAAGGAATGGAAGTAATAAGTTGTTGGGATTTAATGACAGAAGTCATTCTATTAATCTGGATGATGGAAAAGGAACTACGGGTCTAGTGTTCTACTTTGCTCATGGACCTATCACGTGGAGCTCTCAAAAACAGCCAACAGTGGCTTTATCATCCTGCGAATCGGAGTTTATGGCTGCAACTTCAGCAGCCTGCCAAGCAATTTGGTTAAGGGGATTGTTAGCTAATATTACATGAAGGGAAAAGGAGCTGGTGGTAATTATAGTTGACAACAAATCTACAATTGACCTAATGAACATCCAATGTTCTTCGGGAGAAGCAAACACATTGACACTTCTATTTTTTCATACGTGAATGTGTCAAGAAAGATCAGATCAAGGTAGAACACATCAACGGGGAACAACGAGCTGATATCCTCACCAAAGCTCTAGCGAAGATTAAATTAACAGAGATGAGAGAAATTCTGGGGGTGAAGATGATTGAAGATACTGGAAAATAACGAAAGACTCAAGGTCAAGATTTTTTTGGGGTTGGGGGGGGGGGGGTGATTGTTGGACCAATCTTGACATTAAATAAAGTTTAGGGTCTATTTTGTAATTTATTTTAAACTTATTATCTGGTTAAATACAAGGATAAGTCCAGGTAGTTTAAAACTTTATCTTAGATGGATTTGAGATAAGTCTTGATGATTTAAAGATTATCTAAAAAGGATTTGAGATAAAGCCTAATTTGTAGGAGTTGATTAACTTGATGGACAAGGTTAATTAGCTATAAATATAGGTAGGTTTTTCTTTGATGGATATAAGTTTTTTCCTATCAATTAATTGGAGAAGGAGTTCCAAAACTATTGCTATGTTTTTGTTTTGTTTTTCAAATCTGGTATCAATTTTACTTCAACCGTTTCACCCATTTCAAAAATTACCCGTTACATAACCATACCATTTTGCTACCTCTAACCAGTACCAAACTTTTGTATAATAGTTCTGCACCTGGAATTGTTATTTCTCACAGTTTTTGCATTGCCAAATGCTTCAAGAACTGGATTTGACTGCATTTAGTCAATCAAGACAATTAAATAGGTTAGCCTATGAAAGCAAAGATAAAAACCAGTTATCTAAGCATCTATACACCAAATAGTTTCTACTCTAGTGGTATCAAGGTGTGAATTAAAGGAGTTCACCCCAAGTATATGAGGGTTCTAGTCTTATTGTGGACATTGGTGTAGATATAAGAGTAGGACAGTAGGTTAGAGGGTGTGTGAGTTATTTGTACAAAAAGTTAAAATAAAAAAAATCTAAGCATCCATACGTCTTTATAGCTACGGAAAATACATGCTGAAAGAAAGTGGATATTGAATTTTATTCACCGGTAAATATCAAATAACTGAAACTAGATTCAATGTATGATTTCTCCAATAGAAATGAGCCTGACATGGTACCCTCATCAAATCATTTTGCATTTATAATTGATCAATGGACCATCTATATAGTCAAAACAAAGAACTGAAGTTAATTTGAAATCTTACTTCCAAAACTTGTTGTTCAACCGTTCGTCCTTCAGTACCTTTATTGCCGCCAACATATGCAAGATATCGCATAAGCATTTTAGTAGTTTCAGTCTTACCAGCACCACTTTCACCACTGACCAGAATTGAGTTGCTTTTTCCTCCATTAACCATTTCCCTGGTTGATCCCAAGTAAGCATGTCAATGTAATCTTTTTAATGATCTGTAAGATTCGGGAAAATGGAATATTACCTGAAAGCAATCTCTGCAATAGCAAATACATGAGGACTTAAAGCCCCAAATTGTGCTCCTTTGTATTTTTCCATCATGTGATCATCATACAAGTGAGGCAGGCTTTGAAATGGGTTAACGGCGATGAGGATATTTCCTGTATAAGTCTGCCACAATGTCAGGTGTGTTATAATATTATGGAGTATGGACTGAGCTGGATGATTTCCATACACTTTTCTATTTATAATATTTAGAAAACAATCAGAACGTTCATAAGGCTGAAAAATACGATCATTGAATAAAATAATTTAAAAAGTTGTGTGGACTAAAAACTGACTTTTGACAAATATCAACTTGTCCATCATGTTTCTGGTTTGACCCGTGAGATCACACATAGCCCCATCCACCAATTTATAAGTAAATGAGTTGAAGGTAGCACCTCTACAGAAAAACTTTTAAAAAATATATAAAAATTAAAGTTGGACATCCTCTTACATAGATTTTATCTCGTTCATATCTGATAGCTAGGTTATGCAAAGCACCAGGCTCATGCAAATAAGAAAGTTTGGTCATGTCATCCACTCCACCATCAGGATAGTCCATTTCTTTGGGGTATACTTTCGATAGCTTTGTAACAACCTATAGACGATAAATGGTATGAGCTCAGAGTGAGAAGATTATGAAACTCAATTGAGTGCTATCAAAACCAAAAGTGGTTGATAATTTGCATATAAACTATCAATTCTATAATATTCCAAGCAGAGCTACTCTTATTTAAGAAACTTTGGGTGATTCTTTGTTAGCTTTGTAGGGTTATGGTTCCATGACTTTCATTAGACTCAAAGTTGACATCCAGATTTTTTCATTATACAATAAAGGTTGGTAAACAAAGTAAAAGTGAACTAATTAATATTTGACATGAGCATATGATCAACTTACTTTCTTCCCGTCAGAAGTTCGGATTTCTGCTTCAGTCCCATCTAATTTCAACATTTCTCCATCGATCCAAGCCACTGATGGGTTTGCCACCCATACTTGAGAACCTACGGTGATTTTTTCCGTACCCTCCTGCATATTGACTCAGAGAATTATTGGAATTAGTAGTGTAGCAGAAAAAATATGCAGCATGCTAGCATGGATGGTAATAAGGTATTTAACCATGAGATTGAACATTTAAATCAGGGTAACTAAACGCCTTTAAAAGAAAAACAGTACATACACTTTAGATTTCACCTCTACTGAAAAGTAACATAGAGTATTATCCCATAGTTAGCATCAACTGGTAAAGCGTAACTTCAAAGTTTTCTTAGGAGAATCACATATGTACAACAAATGAAAGGAAAAGGAACAGTGAAAAAGTATCTACAGTTGTCACTTTATCAAATGATGAGAAATAAGCTGTAGGTGGAAATCAAATCTGGTCTACATATTACAAGTTGGCATAAACTGAAGTCTAACGCCTATTCGTAAACAGTATAATTGCATTTTCTACTATCATAGTTTCTCTTATATATGTGTCTACTAGCTCTCTCTATGCTTATACATAAAACCACAAATGAGCATAACTACTAGAAGCCAACTATATGTGTCTAAGTGTCTACGATCTAAAGAATTTTGTATATTTTCAATTCACTAAACCATATTCTACAATAGTAGAAGAAAATCTTATAAACTTTGAAGAACTAGAGTGCACATCAAGGTATATGATTTGGCAGTAACATACTTTTGATATGTTAATTGTAATTGTTTATCCTTACAAGTCAACCTCTAAAACCCTGTTGTCAATAGCGGCTATAGCGACCGCTATAGCGCGCTATGTAGCGTGGCACCAAGCGGTCGCTATTTGTAAATAGCGACTACATAGCGGGTTTTTTTTTATAATTTTATTTATTTTTAATTGGTAAATATGAGATTTAGATGATTAGTAATGAAGTATTTTAGCTATTTTGGGGGTCTTTGCTTAGATTTCCTACTACTTATTACTAAACATGCTTATCTATTGAATGTAAAACAATCTTACATATTATTCTACTTAATCGCTAAACACGAAATAGCGGTCGCTATTTACCGCTATTCGCTACGTAGCATATAGGTGGCTTGTCGCTATTTACCGCTATTCGCTATTGACAACTATGCTCTAAAATTAAAGACATGATAAGTGTACATAGCCTAGATTAGATAAATAAAGCCACTAAAGGTTCTAAAGTTCATAAAGACTCAAGTGATAGCATGATTTATCATGAACATGACTAAAAATCTTCACACAATCTACTATCTTGAGTAACTAATGCACTTCGATCATCGTTTATATGCTTATCTAGAGGTAATGCAATGTAAAACACACATATATAGCAACCCATCTGGGTATCAGAACCAAACCTCTGTCACATTGAATCCCTTCATCCTTAAAGGATGCGTTCCATCCCAAATTCAGAATGTCCCCAATCTGAACTCTGAAGAATAAGAACCTCTTCACCATGAAAATGATACTGCATTACTAATTCATCCCATGATACATCCCTAACCAATAACATCAACATAAACACAATGTATGCATCACATACATCAATTACAAATCCTTAATGCAAAATGCATATCAGAATCACGCGCACCCTATGCTTTTTTTAATCAAAGCTCATCCACTTCAAATTCTCCCATCGCATCCCAACGTTCACATCACGTACATCAATAACATTCAAATGAAATGAAATCGATCTGTTTTACCACAGGATGTTGATCGTTGTGGGCGTAAAACTGGATATACTGAATCCGGCGAACGTAGAGGCCGTACCGTGCGACGATGGTGATGAGTTGGAGAGTGAAGCTCGAAATTGGCGATTGGATTGGTTCGGTTGTGTTTGTGATGTCGTGGCGCTTGATCTGTGATACATTATTGATTGGATGCCCTGTGGTTTCGGAGATGTAGAAATTCGCCATTTGTGGGAGTTTTTTGTGGTGATTGTGGCTCCTCTTTCATCTTTTTCGTTGTGTAGAATCCTATGAGTTCGCGTTTTTCGCCATTGATGGATGCTACCATGCATGATTGTTAAATCAGATGTTTGTTTCTCGAATTCTAGGGTTTTTACACTAGTTTTTGGTGTTTGTAATCAACTTTTTGAACGTTGTGTATCCGAATCTTTTACAAACAAAAGAGAGAAATTAAATCTTTCTTACGGATTTGATCATTGAACAGAAACTAAATTTCCATTTAAATCTCTTTTTTACTTGTGAAATTAAATTATATATTTTTATTCATCTCTCTTTTTTTTCTTTCTTTGTAATCTCATTAAACTCGAAAACATATTGTAACTGGAAGTATTTTGCCTGATTACCATTTTAGCGTATATGTTTACTTGTTACATTTATGAGTGTTCAAGATCGTTCATAATAAAAGCACAATTACTATAAGTTTTAAATGTGTGAACTGACAGATAAAAGATAATGTTATGTTAAACGTAACTCACATGTTAAATAATGTTTAAGAAGTGAACATTTTTAAACGGGTTTAAATGTGAGGCACCCTTAAACAAGAGTATAAAAGTGGAACTTCTTTGACCAGGGGTCTAAACGACGATGTTCTTTCGAAGAGGGAGACGGTGACGCTTTATTTTCATCGAGGGTTTAAAACAACCTTAAACGAGGTTTTAAACATGACATGTTTTTAAATAGGGGTTAAGCATCTTTTTAATTAAAAAAAACAAATTAATAGAGGGGATGCGTTTAGGGTTCACGTAAAGATAAAAACATCTTTAAGTATAAGCTAAGTGATAGAAAAAATAATCAAAAATCATCACAAGTACATAGTAGGCAACCAATAAAAGATCTTCAATCGTTTCTTTAGTCACCTTATTAAGCACCAAATTTAATCTCTAGAAATCCTCTAACGTTCAAGTAGTGTATCGTAATATTACGCAACAAATATAAATAATTGCCTATGGTTGTGAAATGCATATATTAAACAAATGAATATTGACTTGATATTTTGCTACAAGAATGTCTTTACATGTGATGGTATCTTCTTATAAACACGTAAAACTTTATGGTTATAATGATACTAAAATCTTCACGCTTACATTTTGTTATGACCTAAGTTAGAAAAAAACTGCCTTTTGAAATTGATTTTTGTAATATGTCTTAATTTTTTTTATTATTAAATAGAATCAAGTGCAATCATGGTATCAACTTTAAATGTATTATGTTTTTGCTAACTACGCATCTAAACTATATTATAAGACATAACAATTTACATGCATTATGAATAGTCACTTGTAGACTCAGGATAGTGTCACGTGTGAATTTTAAGACATGAGATTTTAACACATGTTTGCAAGAAACAACTAGTTAGACAAATATGTGTTTTTTTAACGTGACTATACTATTTGTCCGCTTGTTCGTGCATGTTGAAGAAAACTGTTCATCCAATAAAAAAATGGATAATTGGTTCACTTATTCTTTTAAGTCTCATATAATTTTTTTATTTTATAACTTTTAGAATATAATATTGTATATAATTCCGTATATACTGTTACGATGTCTTTATTTTTATCTATGTATCAGTGTAAATGAAATTTGAATTGTGTGTGATAATCTGCATATGTCCAAGTTGTCGAAGTTGTTTCAAGATTGTATTTTTTTATAGTTTTCTATTTTTGTTTTTCTTTGCAAGCTTTAAAAGTATGATGTGGATTTGTCTTTCGTATTTTTATCAACGTTCTAGTGTAATTATTTTTCACAATATAATAGTAATATGCTGGTCGTTGAAATTTCACTAGAGACAAACAGTTTGACAAAATTAAGTATTTTTTAATGATTTGTATCTTACAATTATACACTTCTTGAGACTTTGGTTCACTCATATTATTTTTTACTTTTTTTTTACTTTTAAATATAAGATTTTTAAAAAAGTTTAAATTACCTGTTGTAACATGCTTCTTTTGATCTACATATTAGTGTCCGCATGATCGGACCAGTCCGACCAGTGGAGCGATAAGCGAGTCTAGTTACAAAAACATTGATCAAATGACGCCTATGTGTTAGTAAATTACCAATGTCATTTGTTACTAATAGGTCATACCATATGTGTGCATATATCTAGCACCTAGCCTAAGGCAAATTGTTGATGTTGGGGTGATTTCTCTTACCAATCAAGCAATCATCAAAGTTAGTCGTGCCTTCCTATTACCAGGAACCGATCATTTCTCAGGAGTTTAAGTTTGATCCAAGTCGCGCTAGACATTATTAATACTGTGTATATTATCCGCAATGTGTTATTGCCATTTTTACTCACGCTAGAGATGGTTTCCATAATTTCCATGTGTCATCATACATACGAGACAAAACCACCACCACGAGTCACTTACCATCATACACATACACATGAAACCCTATGGGTTGTGTCACGGTTTTTCATGCACAATCATAATGATACACCCGTAAGTAGGCTAGACTTCAAATGAACTAATAATAAGAAAGAAGTAGTGAAAAAACAAAACTTGCAATGAAAAATATAAGTACACAATATGATTGATAATATTCTTGTGCTCCGTTCTAAACAACAATCCATTTATATAGGCAAAAGGGAAACATGAATGCATGCAAATAACTAGTGGATCATGGTATTAACTATCCCAGTACCTAATTATAAAATAAATATGAAAACATGTGAAAAGAAACGTGCAGCCTAACTAGAATGCAGGATACATGAAGCTATTGGGTGGATCATGGGTTTAAGGGCTAGGGCTAGGGCTAGGGTGGATGGTTCGTATCACATACCACCACCACGAGTAGCACCTTAAAGAAGAAGACGAAAGGCACCATGCATGTTTCTCTTTATAAATTGTATCGATGAAGTACGAGCTTATTTGTAAACATTACTTCGAGCATCTTATTTGGTACGAGCCAAACAAATTTCAACCATCACATTTAGAAAACTTAATTTTACAAAATTAAATTTTTAAAAACTTTGGACCATATATTCACTCATGAAATCAAGCTCTAGTTAAAGATCTTGAATGTCACCTTGAGTTATATAAGCACCAGTGGTCTAGTGGTAGAATAGTACCCTGCCACGGTACAGACCCGGGTTCGATTCCCGGCTGGTGCATTATTTTTGTTTATCAGTTTTTGGTTTTACAAGCAAACACTCTTTTATTAATTGTTTCTGAAATATACTAAAAAACCAGTATTTATGAACAACTGAAGTTGGTATTTTACCCTCGAATCACAAATTTTGATTTTAACAAGATTTTCGTACATAAACAAGCACATAAAAATTAAAGGATGCTTACAAGTAAACACTCTTTTATTAATTGTTCATGAAATATACTAAAACCAGTATTTATAAACAACTAAAGTTGGTATTTTACCCTTGAATCACAAATTTTGATTTCAACAACATTTTCGTACATAAACGAGCACATAAAAATAAAAGGATGCTCAATGTAAGTTTGCGCATCCAAAACATGAGTTAAGGTTTTGGCCTTTGGGTTCATGCAGAGTAATAGAACGTTACTGTGAGATGATATATGACTGGGAAGCCCACAACAAAGGAGGCCACAAGTGTTAACTATAACATCCTTTGGCTTGACTTGAATGTAGTCTTGAATGCAGTGAATAAGACAAAATTTTAAAACTCCGGTAATCGGACTTAAAGAATTCGTTGGCCGTTAAAAAAATAAATTTAAAACAATAATTTATGATGGGTCGATTAAGGTAATGTTAATCTTGAGTTTTTAGCCCCAAGTTGACAACACACTTATTTTTATTATGGTATTTAGCAGCTATATACTCTAAAATAACCATTTGTGAAAATACCGCTTGATAAAAAACAACATTTCTACACCTATGTAATCACCATTCAAATGTTAATAATGTTTTCTTTAAACCGTCAATGTTTCTATAAAACATGTATATAATTAGACAAACTCAGTGCACAAGACTCTCATATGCAGAGGATCTGAAGAGTGGCAGGCCAACTTAGACATTATGCTTAATAAGGATACAACTTAAATACCTTTTCAGCATAAAAACTCTATCTTGCAGTCCCTCGATTGCTCTATCATTCTCATGTTGATCGATTTCATGGACCGAGTAAGAAGTGGCATGCATCCATGAACGTTTCTGCATACGTATACTATTAACGATCTAGGCTTAAATCAAGACAAAATTGAATATAATTTGTATAAGTTATTTTTATAAAATTTTAAAATATATTTGGCTGATCCAAAACTTAAAACATGACATATGCGTAGACAATATGGAAAACAAGATAATCACACAAATTAGTCTATAAAGTCTTTAACAAAATTAGTTAAAGCATTGTACACAAGAAGCTTTGAATTCATGATCACTATAATTTCAAAGATGACACATGTTCAAGCATGTTGATCGATTACACACATGGAGGTTTAGGTGGACAACCGAAACATAATGACTTCTTCGGTTTGCGAGTGGCTTTAGCTAGACTACCAACAAAGATTTGATGGGGGTAAAAAGTCACACAATCGACCACAAACAGTAGATAACATGTAGCGGAATAAAACTTCATTTGGTCAAAACTTTCCTCGACTTGAATGAACTTGTGAGGATGCAGATAATGGGTATATAAACACAACAACAAGACACCCCTAATTTCAGCTTTAAAAATCTCAAAAACAAGAGTAAAACCCACGAGACTACTTGAGCTGTTTTAAATCCATTATCTCCTAATCAGCAATACAAAAGTCTTCCTAGGTATACTAAAGACATACAAAAAATACCATATACTTGAATAAACTAACATCAAGCATATCAAATCAAACAAAGATATAATAGAAGAAATATCATCCGTACGTGATTATACCAATTCATTGTTGGATAAGGTCTCCCAGGTGTTGTGAAGATGTTACCTAGATTTCTCAACGATCCAACGGTACAATCATCAAAAAACAACCGAACTCTACAGCTAGGTCAAAAAGTGACAAAAAATATTCTCTTTCTTTTTCTCTACCCTCTGCCTTCTGCTCTCTGCCCTCTGCCCTCTGCCCTCTGCCCTCTGCCCTCTGCCCTCTGCCCTCTGCCCTCTGCCCTCTGCCCTCTGCCCTCTGCCCTCTGCCCTCTGCCCTCTGCCCTCTGCCCTCTGCCCTCTGCCCTCTGCCCTCTGCCCTCTGCCCTCTGCCCGCTGCCCTCTGCCCTCTGCCCTCTGCCCTCTGCCCTCTGCCCTCTGCCCTCTGCCCTCTGCCCCTGCCCCTACCCCTACCCTCTACCCTTTACCCTTTACTCTCTACCCTTTACCGAAACAAAAATGCTACTTAATTAACACTAGAAGTCCTAATCTCTCTATATGACTTAAGTAGTTAAGTAAAGAAGTTGGGCTAAAAAATTGAGCTATCCGTACGAGTAAAAAATGACCCTAACAAGATGAAGCCTACAAAAGGGGTGTGTTTTCGGACCCGAATACTTGTGTGTTTTGCAGTGATGTTATTTAAAACTTTGGAACATATACTTGTACAATTCATCTTTATCAGTTAAGTTGGGTTCAAATCAAATCATGGTTCAAAGCCTATCCTTCTTACATCTAGTCGTAAAAAAAGGTCTTGTTAATTCTCAACTCATTATCAGTTACATCACATGATAAAACTTTGGAACATATACTTGTACAATTCATCTTTATCAGTTAAGTTGGGTTCAAATCAAATCATGGTTCAAAACCTATTCTTCTTACATCTAGTCGTAAAAAAAGGTCTTGTTATTTCTCAACTCATTATTAGTTACATCACATGATAAAATATTATTAATTTTTTTTGTCATTAATGTTGGTTCATATGACGCTCGAAACGTTGTGATTTTGAACCACAAAAGCACATCTATCCAAGGAATCCATAATAACATTTAATAAAACAAAGTTATTTTTGCCAATTGTCATTCTCTTAACTTATATTTTTTCATTTGTTATTTTTCTAGATATCCACACATCAATTTTTTCTCTAAAAGGGTATTATAGTAATTTAAATACTCGTACAAATTTCTCTCTCTTATTAAAAATAAATTTTTATTAATTGCTATGTTTCTCTCTCTTATCTTATTTTTTTAAAAATCAAACTATCTTTTTTTAAAAATTGATTTTATGAAGAAAATTCTAAATCACATCTTTTAGTTAAAATCTAAATAACAAAAACTAAAGTTTTATATAATATGAAATTTTCTAAGACATTAAATATTTTTTAAACTTTTTTGTTTGTAAAAAAAATAAACATGTGAAATATTTTAAAACAACCATAATAATTACAAACTAGATTTTATAAAAGACAAGACTTTTATAAAAATATATTTTTTTATAAAAGTCTTAAAACGAATGTTTAAAAATAAAATTATTTACATAAAAGAGTTATTAAATGATATAATTGTTTTATTTCTTGAACTATTACATATATAATATATAATTTTAATTATATTTTATATTAATATGTTATATTGTAACTATTCATATTTATTTTACATATATATTTTACATTAAAACTTAATCCATTTGTTTAATGAGTTTTTAGTCTATTTATCTATGTATAAAAAAACTAAAATAAGTCTGAAATAATTATAAATCTTATTATACTTACTTTCTTATTTCTCTATATTATAATAATATTAAATACTAATAATATTACTCATACTATTTTCAAATTAAAAAACATATTATTTAATAAATTTAAAACTTATTGTTTATTAAAAACACACTTTTTAAAAACGAAAATTTATAAAATATAGAATAAAACGAAATTCAAAAAAATTCATTTCACTTAAAACAATATGTTTAAAATATGATTATAAAACAAAAGTTTAAGAAAAATATATTATTGTTTATTTACTTAAATTAGCTATTATTATAATCATATTTTATTTTCAAGCATGATTTTACAATGCATAAAATTTTTATTAATAATTATTTAATATTTTATTTATTCAATTTATAATGCATAAATTTTTATTAATAGTTATTTAATATTTTATTTATTCAATTCATGTATTACACGGGAACTAACTTAGTGGTCAAATAAGTAAATTACACGAGAACTAACTTAGTGGTCAAATAAGTAAATGCTCGATTATATTTATAGTCATTTAATAGAGCAAAGTATCTCCACGTCAAATGGGAAGTTTGATGTAATTTGAGTGCTTATAGTTTTTTTATAAGATGTGGGGCGTCTCAACGATTTGAGAGGCTTAAAGCGAAAATGAAATCGGAGGCCCTTTAAAACTTTAAAAAACATCTCATGTTTTGAAGCACAAACACTAATTGATTCATGAATTCTAAATCAGTTTATTCAAAACAAATTGTCACACCCCAACCTTGACGGTGGAATCGTCGAGATGTGAGGGTTAAGATTGTTCACAGCCACATAACGCTATATTTAAGTGTAAATATTAAAATTATAAGTTTCAAAAGTCAATACAAACATAAGCCACAAAACATGAAATAATCCCAAATAAAACAAAACGTAGCATAACATTTATTCATTTAACTAGGTCCAAGTCCTAGTTTTATTTCCAAGCTTCAAAAGTCCACTTTAAACTTGGGGATTTCCTGAAACATGATAAAAATAAAAGGGTCAACTATAAAAAGTTGGTGAGTTTCCAAGGTTTTTATACATAATATGATAAAGTTACAAGTAGCAATTCATGTCATAGGTCATAAGCAAGTAAGGTTATAGAACACATATCGTTACAACCAAACCTCGACTTGATTACAAGTATAAAAGATTGGCTAAGTGTATTTGGTTCCCTAGTGCACAAGCATACGGCTCCTAGGAGTCGGCAATACATCGACTTTAGCACCAAATAGGCTTGTCAGGCCCAAAGATCTAAGACGTCGCCAGGCTAGCAATAGTTAATGATTGTAAACAAACTATGTATCTCATATAACACTTACAATAAACAAATAACCATGACAAAATAATAAGTTGAATTGCACGTGACTTACAAGTCTCAAACGTGTATAAGTGTATCATGTATAAGCTATCATGTTTCACCCCAAAATAGTGGGAAATAAAGTAAAAAAGGGGCAAGAAAACTCACTTGACAATAATATATAATGGCGGTTTAATAATAATATTAACAAGCGTCGCTCCAAGGTGTATCGTCACAAGACACCTAAATATATATATTACAAGATTTAAACTTAAACATAATGATTTAACTAATTAATGAGTACTAGGGTTAAGTGGAGTTTGAGGTTTGTTAAATAATTATATTTAACAAATGAAAATCATTTATTTTCTAAAAATATATATTTATGTTTTATACTAATTATGTGAAAAAGAAATAATTATAACATTTTGAAAGTTTTATAAAATTTGAATAGATTTTTATAGCAAAAAGAATTAAGTACTATTAAACGATATTAAAAGAAACATTTTTAAACAATAATAATTTTTAGTTATTATTTGTAATCCATTTTATTATTCATAAAAAAAAGAAAAAAAATATAATAATAATTACTTAGACTAAAAAAAAATACATAAAATATATGGTGGCTTTTTGAAAATATTTAAAGTTTATAAAATAATTTTTATATATATTAAAACGTTTTTATAATTTAATTAAGGGTTAAAACCCTTAAAAAAAATAACATGATGGTGCCCGGGTTCGAACCCGGGACCTCATGTGTGTGAGTGGAGTAACATAACCAGTGAACCAAGGCATCCAGCCGCGTTAGTGTTCGCGTTTAAATTAATAAAAAGCATATCTAAACAACACCCCCAAATCCTTAAGAACCCTAGAACCCAATCGATCCAATTGATTGTCAATTCGAGGTTGTTGATCGAATTAACCATGGGGCTTTTGTTCCCCAACCAAAATCGAGTTTAAACATGTGTTTAATCACCTGTTTGTAGATTAATTGACTATGAACAATTGCTGAACTCAGCCGCGACCACAACAAGGCTCGATTGTTATGCAAACGTTGATGGAAATCAAATTGAACTCGTGGAAAGCTTCGAATGAAGTTCTTGATTCAAAGCCCTCAATCAAAAGAAGTTAAAAATGTTCCGAAGATGGCTCTCGCTTAGCTTGCAGGTCCGTGACGAAAGGGTAATCCGATTACGTTGCTTGAGTGTTACTAGATGTAATTGATAGTTGTGAACGTTTAGTATTGGTTGGATGATTGTTTAAGTTCGTTTAATTTGGTTATTATTAGCGTTTAATGCTCGACCGGTTAACTCATCGATTAAAGCTTCGGTTTCGCGTTCGATCCACTCCATAACCGAATTAAAACCCAATTAAGTCTTACGTTTAAGTTCGAATCGTGTTCTGGAGACGATTGAAGTCGTTGGAGGATTAAAATTTGGAGATTTGATGCGATTTCAAGGCTCGCCGGACTCCGGCCGAAGGTGACCGGAGCGGCTGCCGGAATTACGGGGTAAGGGGTGGGTTTTGGGTTATTTACACATTTGGTCCCTCAACTTTGAATTCTTATTATTCTATGCCCAAACTTAATATTTCAAGTTTCTAATTTGACAATTAGGCCCCCTTGAACTTAATTAAGTTTTAACTTGTTAACTTTGATAACTTATTATTATTATTTTTATTATCATTATTATTATTATTATTATTATTGTTATTATTATAATTATTATTATTATTATTATTCTTCCATAATAGTATTTATACTTTTATTAATATTAACATTATTATCATATAATATTTATAAACTTTAAATTAAATAAGAAATCATACATAAATAGCCCACCAAGTTTCATAATATAGCATAAATGGCCCTTACAAGAACTAACAAAATTAACTTTTAGTTAACAAAAAAAAACGAGATGTTACACAAATCCTAATTGATTCAATGATTTTATATTCTAATATAAACAATAACAAGTATAAAGCTAAAACAAATAGACAATTAGCAATTTATAAATCATAAAAAAAGAAGCATACACAAAACTAAAAACAAATTTAGAACAATTAGCAATTAACAACTTGTCCCTAGAACAAAGAATTAAAGGAAAACAATTAGCAATATATGATTAAACAATTTACTTTATTTAATGAGAGAATCAATCAATTAGAGAACCCACTCAACCTACTACTTAATTATGAGTCCGTTACTCCACTAGATATCCAGATGAAATCGAAGTTTAAAGGATTTTTAATTGCAATGAAATGAAAGAAGCAAATCGTGATTCCACTAGATGAAATTAGAGAACCAAACGAAGGTGGGGGGGGGGGGGGTTCTTATTCGTTACTCCAGTGAAGAAATCAAAGTTCTGCGTGGTTGGGTTCACTTGGGACAACCAAAATCATAGGCGAATGATGAAATCGAAGTTGCGTGGTTGTTCACCTTAACCTCTTGGCTTTGTTTGTCTCTTTGTTTTAACTCCTGCCGACCCAATCCTCCGATCAGGGTTTGACCAATAACTTGTGTTGAAGATCTACAACCTACTCGCCTAGGTTTCATTTTTTCTTTCATACATTTTTTTAAGTTAGTTTATTTTGAGTTTAGATTGAGAATAAACTATACAATAAAATATATTTTTGATGTTCTATTAAAATGGATGGGCATAAAGCCCTAGCTTATTTTTTAACTGTTAAGCAGCCATTGTGGTTTCATATGTATTATGTTGTATGTTATTCTAGAAGTTATTTCATGATAGAATATCACCTTCTTTGCTTAAAAACACTAAGAAGAAACCCCTCACCCCAAAACCCCATTTTTATATCTTTTTAAAGCTTAATAAAATGTCTTTATTTGGTCAACATTTAAGTCTTTAAATTATAAATCACTCTACCCACTACATACGAACCCATTTTTAATCTTTTCTTTGACCAACCTTTAAAGTTTTTTGGTTAAGCTTTAGTTTTAAAAATACTAACAATAAGAGGAAGAAAAAAGTATGTTAAAACACTGCAAATTTCAACGCTTATTATTATTTTAACGAGTATATAATACAGAAACAAAGTAGAGGAAAAACAAAATATGCCGTGACGTTCTTGTAATACTCACATATATACAATAAATTTAGGTTAGTTAATGTGTCTTACAGTTTGTTGTTACAAACCTTAGCGTATTCTATTATATCTAATATATTAGTTTTCTTTTTCTAAGGCATTTTAAATTATAACAATTCAACATTCACAAAATATACACATATACAATATGCATTAAAGTAATATTGGCGGGTTATATCCCCGTTTTGTCATGGCTCGACGTTGAACTTATAAAGAACGTCGATGGTTTTTTTGGTTTTTATGAGTTCAATGATATAGACAATAAGATTCTTGTGGATATCTTCACATGCTTTAGCGATTCGTTATTATCCTGTTATAATATTGTTACCAAACATATGAAATTTGGTAGGTTATGAATATTAATTAAAAGAAATACGTTCACTACTACAAAAATGGTTTTAGAGACGGTGAATTTTATTTTTAGAGGTGGTTTTCTAGTTGCCTTTAAAAATATAGCTATAAAAATCAACCTTTTTAGGGCAGGTTACATCAAAGGCAGCTGTATGGGTTTTTTTTAAGGCAATCACGAGATGGTTTGGTTGAATTTTTAGAGGCGTTTTTGTGGGATTTTTAGAGCGATTTTGATGGGATTTTTAGAGGCAATTTTAGTGGGATGTTTAGAGGCGCTTTAGTGGGATTTTTAAAGGCGTAAATTCCAACGATTTTAGAGGCATTTTTAATATTAATTACTATTGTTTTTTCTAATAAAATAATAGTATTTATGTATAAATTCCAGTGATTTTAGCAACAACCTATCAGATTAACCATTATCAATAATCCAAAAACAAAACATTTTTCTGAGAAAGAACATAAAAAATCTTTAAAATAACAAAACACAAATCAAACCATATTTAACCATATTTTAAACCAATAAACTAAACATAATACCTAATTAATATAAGTACCATATGCTTCAAAACCCAATAGTTAGTTTATATAAATCTATCACAAAATAAACAGTTTTAATACATACGATATTAAGAGTCTTCAGGGAACACATTAAAAAAAGCAGCGTCATTAAACTATTCATTAAATTGTCGATATCTACTTGTGTCGCATAACTTTGGTTAGCCAAATCTGAAAAAAAGTTAATATAAAAAAATTGAATTCAGTGTAATATATAAAAATATATAATTGTAATGTAACTTTATATGTAAAAATACTTACATGGTTGGATATATCTTGATAGCTCATAAAAACAAACTCAAACATATAATGTAACACCATATAATTGTATTCCCATCCTTATTTTTGTTGTTTACACTATAATAAAATAACAATTAGTTATTCAAAATTTAAAAATATCAATTAACTATAATTTTAAAAACATACCTCTACGATCTTCTATGAAAATGTTGTTTTCTCAAAAGTAACTTGAATTACTTTCGAAAAAAAATAAGTGTCTTTATCTTTTTCACCTTTCAATGAATCGAAAATAAATACCTCTCTCTTTGATGGGGAAATAATAAATAGCAACCAATGTATGTTATCAATAAAATTAAATAAAAGTTTAGAGTAAAATTATATTAATAAAATAAATAAAAAATAATTGGAATAGTCTAAAAAGCAAAAAAAGATATCTTACTTCGCTAAATATGGTGCAAGATTACATATGGATGCATAGAAGAACCGACCACGTATTATGACGACTATTCATATTTCTGAAAGGGATGATTCCATCTGAACCAAGTCCAAACTTTATGTTTCTAATCTCCTTACCAAATTCTTGATAGATATTATCAATATTCTCCGTTGAGGTGAACTGGTACATGCTTTAATTTTTCATCTTTTATATGTTCATCTACATGCCAATGTAATAATTTAGCTTCTTTCTCATTTGAGAATAAGCGTTTTAGTCTTGGTATAATAGAGAATTACCATAATAGTTTAGCCGGTGGTCCATTTTTCGTCACATCATCGTCAACTTCATCCGATCTAGTTTTACATTTATACCTTGACTCACCACATTTAAAACATTTATGATTGTTTTTAAACTCCTTTCTATACAACATACAATTATTTGGACATGAATGTATTCTTTTAACTTTTAATCCCATCAGACACGTCAATTTTTTTGCCTGATACAACGAAACTAGCAATTCATTACCTTTCGGAAAAATCTCATGTAATACAACTAATAGATATGTGAAACTTTTATCACTCCATATGCTACTTGACTTTAAATTAAATAACTTTAACATGACATTTAATTTTGAAAATTTCTCATGTAATGGTTTTTCTGAATCAACGAATAGTTGTTTTAATTTTTCTTGATCAGTATCAGCAGCAGTAGTCCCTTCATCATTAAACATATCGTTTAAACTGTCATTAACTTCATGTAACTCATTACTGACGTCATTTAAATTGTCTTTATCGTTATTGTTTGAACTAATAGACATCATTCCACGATCAACAAATGATTCCCCATGCGTTGACCAACATGTGTATTTAGGCATAAAATCATGTGTTATCAAATGAAACTTTATATCATTAACATTATCGAATCTTTAAAAAAAATCAATTCATACAAGGACACCAAATCTTTTGACCTCCACTATTCACTCTATTAGCTTCGGCAAACTTAAGAAAACTTTGAACTCCATGCATATATGTCAAACTAGTACGTGGAGTGTCGTACATCCAACCTTTACAATCCATCTGAAAAATAAAATTAACAAATATATATATATATATATATATATAATATATATATATATTAATTTGGTTCTCTAAGAACCCATTTTTTAAATATTTTTTCTCATATATATATATTTTAACAAGTTGATCATTTAAGAAAAAATTGACATTATTTTCTCTTAACTCCTAAGTATGCATATAAACCATAAACTCGGAAGAGTAAAGAGAAATAACAATGAAATTTATCTTAAATGTCAACCAATTAAAAAAACACATTCTAGTAACATAGAATATTTAAAAAACAGTCCCAAACAAAAGACAATCCTAAATTTATCTCTATTAGATAAATTTAAGATGAGTATTTTAAAAGGTTATCCAAAGTAAATATGAATACAACTATATAAAAGATAAACATATACTTTATACATAAAAATATCATAATATGCATTAATCAATCAATAACCATATATACATACAAATACAGAAACCATTATATGAGACTTAATAACTTATGCGGGACCAAATTAAAAAACTAACCATTGTAGATCTTTGATATGATGTTGGATCCGAATAAGAGCTGATTATACTTTTAATTACTAAAACAAAAAAAATTATACATGTTCATTAACTAAAAGAAGTTAACAAAAAATATCTTTAACAATAAATGATAAAGGATTTAAAATTTATATACCTGGAGTATAAAAGAGATTGTTAAGAGATTAATGAAGATTCTTGAGATACAAATGAGTTATAGAGAGAAACTGAGTTATGGTGAGAAGACGTGTGAATGATGAACTTGAGAAGAATAGGTTATTTTGATTAAGTAATAAAGATAAAAGATAATTAAAAGAGATAATATCGGGTACTTTTTGTGGAAGACGTTTAGATTAGCCTCAAAAAATAGTAAAAATAAATATTCATGGAATATATTTCTAGAGGCGTTAAATATACTTAACTTTTGAGGCGTTTATATAAAACACCCCAAAAAAATATTAAGAAAACAAATAAATAAAAATATAATCTTTAAAGGCGATGATGTACAAAGATAGCCTCAAAAATACAAAATTTTGTTTTTAGAACCACCCCAAAAAAATATTTTACCCGCCTCTAGTGATTGTATTTGTAGTAGTGGTTAAAAACATTGGAATAAAAGTATCAAATGTAAAACATTTTATTATGATCACCGGTACGTGACTATTTAATTAGATAACACTTTACATAATAAACAAAATAGTCACTTAAAACATAAAAAAATTATAAAATACAACTTGGATAGCGCTTTCATTATAACATGAAACGTCAATCTAAGCATGCATCAAAACAGATTATGAAACCAAAAAGTATTATAATTTTAAAACAACGTTTTAATAAAATTTATATCAAATTAAATATAAATAAAACGGTGTTTTTATATTTAAAAAAAACTAATAAACCAAACCCATTTAAAAAATCAAATTAGGTGATAAGTAAGTACATTACCAAGGTAATAAGGTTAACGCAAGATTACTTAATTTCTCATAATCACGTGCATGAGTCTACTCATAGACTCAAAATTCATCGCAGTGTGGTGCGTGTTTACCCGTGCGGTGTGATTTGGTGAGTTGACACGGCCAATCACGGTCACCATGCACAACAACATACCAAAATTAGAAGTTTTTAAATTCGAATATCCGAAATTCAAATAGTGGATTTCACTATCTGAATAAAAATTTGGATTTGGATTCAGATATTTGTTCGGATATTCGAATCTTAGCTTACTACTCTAATAAAAAGGTAAATGAGGGTGCCACGTGTCAGCACCATAATCATTCTCACTAATTTTTTCTCGCATCTCTCTCCTATTAAATAATTATCTTAATTATAATAAAATTATTTTAATACATTTAATATATAATAAATTAAGAAATAAATTTATTTATTAAGGTTATTTCTAAATAAATTGATATTTTTAATAAGTTAATTTTTTTAAAAAATAATCAAATTTGGGAGTTGTAATAAGAAACTTTTTAAAAAATAATATTTTTATACGGTTTATTTTAAAATTAAAATATTTATTTTTTAAAAAAAATTAAAAAGTTGATATCATTGTTTTATTATTTATAGTCATTTCTGATACGTAATTTCAGTCATATCATATCTTAAAATATCATTAAAATATCATTTTATAATTAATAAATTTATTATATCAATATTTTATTTATTCAACCCGTGTAATACACGAGTTTACTAAATCTAGTTTATAAAAAATGTATTATTTAATAAATTTTATAAAAATATAATAATTTTTATTGAAGTTATTTCCGGATATCTGATTTTTTTATTGAAATATCTAAAATATCTAAATCTATCCAAAATATTTAATTAATATTAAATATTATTAAATATTTATAAAAGTATTTTGGATATTTCAGATATCCTAAATATCCAAAAATTCTCAAAATCACTATTCGAATCCGAATCCGAATCCAAATTTTCGAATATCCGAATTTTCGAATTTTAGATATCTATTTGAATTTTCGGATATTTCAGATTCGAATATTTTAAACACCCATAACCAAAATACCTTTTTGTGGATGTTCTAATATGTCGTTAGAAAGGGTTTAAAATGCATGTTATGACTTGTGTCGACGTGTCATAAATATTATGTGTAAAAACGACAAAGAAAGTAGCTCCCAGGTGCGGTGTTCGGCGGAATAATATTTATTTAAACCTTTGGAGACCAAACTATCACCATTTGGACCCACAAAACTTCGAATAATTTGCACGAATGGTATCATATATTTAAAATACAAAACACAATTTTAATAAAATTGAGATGCCACAATCATCGAGCAATGGCATTACAAAATTTAGTTCCCGTCGAAATTGGATATGATTAAGGCTATTTAATTAGAGACGTGACGAGTCAAACCGAACCGAAGTTTGCTCAAATGGTTTGGTTTATAACTGAGCATCTCGGTTTTCATATTACTTAAAGCTATCTAGAGACGAGTATGAGTTTTCTTCATGTTACTTGCTATAGCTACTGAATATCATGTTTTTATTAATCGATTATAACTTTCGAAACAGAAAACATGAAAGTCAAAGATAAGCGTAAGAACTATTGATTCCAAGGCGATATGTGTGCTCATTGCAATATTTTGTACGTCATTTAGAATATAATATACTAATGTATCTTTTTGCTTTTATCATTTTTTTTTAATATTTCAAGGGTCTTAATATATAAACATTTCACTTTGTACACCGACACTCTCATAGGGGCTATCAGAGGGGTTATACGTAGTGTATACTTAAGGCTATACGACCCTCATATACGACACGTATGATGTTATATGGACTCTTTTTTCTAACTAATAGCACTCACATTTTATTCTTGGATTGTTGGATCTTGTATGCGCAAGACACATACAAAATTGATATGGTTAGTACGTTATGATCCAAGTCGGATCATACCCAATAACAAGCTAAACAAACACCAATAAATATTTATTTGTTGATGTGATCATACAAATAAATATTGATACCAATTTGAAAAATGAACTTTTTAGATTATTGCTTTTGAAATAGAACAATATTATATGGATAATTTGTTTATGAGAAGTTATTTATATTATTATTTAAATGTGTTAAATAATAATAAATAAAAGTATGTTTAAATTATAAAATTAATAGATAAGGAAAGCATAAAAACACACACCATGCATCCCATTAATAATACTCTTCTTTATCCATAAAATAATGAGTATAAATGTATGAATCGGAATAACGATTTCTCAAGTTTACCAATAAAATAGTAAAATCGACTAAAGTTATTATTTAACTATATAAAGATAAACATAAAGAATTGGGTTTAAGAGGTTTGTTAAGAGATGGACAAACTATAGAATTTAATAGGTATGTTTAGTATAGGGTAATGAAATGAACAAAATCACTGAATAAACAAAAGAATAAAATGAAAAAAGAAACGAGAAGATAATTACCATTTTAATGTTTTAAAATTTGTTTATCTTATGAAAATAAAATGTTATCGTGTCATCTGATCAACAATAAAGATGAAGGAACAAAAAGTGAAAATGAAAAAACATTGATATGAAAAAAAAATATTTTTATGATTTTATCTGCACATGTCGGCCTTCTCATGAATGGAAAGCAAAATAGAAAGTTGGTTTTTTTAATTTACAAACTTATACTACTCTTACTTCTAATTTATTTCATATTACATTAATGTTTGGGTTTGAATCGAAAATTTTTTTTAAAGATAAAAACTCTATCATGTAAGCTAACCTTACATTAACAATAAAGAATTGGTTACAACACACTAATCTTACCTACTCTAATTTTACACCATGATTAATTTACACCAATTCATACGCAAATCTTGCCCACCCTAATTAATTTATAATCCCCCTCCCAAGACCCTGATTAATTAATTTTTTGTTAGAAATTAACAATAATATTTTTAGTGCAATTTGCCAGAGAAGAACTACCCAACACAAAAACAACACATTAAATAATGATGATGGAATAAAGTGATAAACCATCACTACTTGTCCCTTTACAACCCTACACACAAACCATCTTTGTCTCCCTTCACACCTTTAAAACCCTACTTTTCTCACCATTTTCAAGTCCCCTCGTGTGCACACATCTTCTTCTTCAACATCACCTACAACTTGCACTCACCACAAAGCTTCCAACTTTCTTCAATTCAATGGCAACCACCACAGGAAGTGGTTCACCTTGTGGTGCATGCAAGTTTCTCAGAAGAAAATGCACTCCTGATTGCATCTTTGCACCCTATTTCTGCTCCGAAGAAGGCCCGGCTCGATTCGCAGCCATTCACAAGGTGTTTGGTGCAAGCAACGTGTCGAAGTTGTTGCACCATGTGGCGGTGCCCGACCGCTGTGAGGCCGTGGTCACCATTGCTTATGAAGCTCAAGCTAGGATCAAAGATCCTGTTTATGGCTGTGTGTCACATATCTTTGCCTTGCAACAACAGGTATAAACAATGAAAATGATTAGAAGTCTTAATATGCAATTATAAGTAGTAAATTTTCATGTTATTATATAGTTATATATAGTTTCCCTTTATGGTTGATACTTGGATTTTGAAGGTCTTTATGATCTACTATAGCTGACTTGGTTATTGTAGTTGATAAAGATGTTAAAAGTTTCTAATTTTAGTCATAATTAAATTGATCAACTTTCTTCAAATAAAAAGGAAATAATCGATCAACGAATTTTATTCTAGATTTGTTCTTTGATAAACTGTTATAAGATCGAGTATTTTCACTAGTATTTATGATCACAAATTCGTCACAAATTATCTTTTATGACCGATTTGCAATTGAAAATGCGATGGCAAAGACCTCTGTAATAGTTCCATTTGCGGCCGGACTAGACATAATTAAATTGTAAAGTATTTATGTTTTTAAACTTTTGGTAACCGTATTGAGACCGAGTTGAAACAGTCATAAATTTTACAACTGTTTTGCATCTTGATGGTGGTCGCTTATTTTGCGACCATTGTGACTTCGATCGCAAATTGGTCGCTATGTTTGCGACCTACCTTTTTGAACTTTCTCATTTATTTCATTTATGAACCATGATTAATCAATATACTATATCACTTTTTGACCAATTTAATGAAACTTTAGGTTGCATGTTTACAAGCCCAATTGATGCAAGTTAGAGCTCAATTAGCACAAGGGTGCAGGGACTCAAGAAACATTGAAAACCAATGGTCTGCAAACATGGCTGGAGCAATGTCATATCAGAACTACATGAATTCAGCAAATTTCATGAATTTCAATACATCACCACAAAGTTCAATGGAGTCTATCAATCACAGCAATGAAGGAATGTCGATTCACGAGATTCAAAGCCGAAACTATCATGATTATGATGATCATGGGTTCTCCAAGATGGGACTTTCTGAGAGTGATTTGGGGGAGCTTCAAGAACTTGCAGTGAGAATGATGAGGAACTGATGTAGATTAGATGTACTTTGATTTTGAGATAAAAGATATGTGAAATTATGGAATCAATATATGTGTATATAGAGTACTTTGAGTTAGAGGTGAATTAGAATTGAAAGGCTATAAAGCATGCATCTTGATAAGTTTCTTGAAATTATTCATGTTGAAACCCTAATTTTGAAAACTATATTTGACATGGGGCTTTTGAACATGATTATTGTTTTCATCTCTTGAGTTTAAATTGCGAGTAGTAGTTTTTAAGGTTATGCTAAGCGTACATCTCTTTAAAATTACTTGTTGTATCCCTTTAACTTATCACGTCGATATAGTCTCTAGAACATTAATACTTTTAACGATGGGCCAAGATATGTATTTCCAACTCTTAGATAGTTTCATGATGTAAACGATCGATGATTGACGATACCATGATGGTTATATATCAACGTAACTAATGGAGAATTACCATTTCTCATCGAGTCTGACGTCCAAACATATAATCACCAAGTATTATATGGTAGCTACTAACTCTCTTTTTAATATTTGAGTTTTGAGAATATCCACATTCATAAGTGTAAGATCCATATTTATAAATTAAAATGAACTTGCAAAACTGGTCTGTTAATTAAGCATAAAGAGATTTATCATTTGCTTCATCTTAATTATTATTTGAACAAGTAAAAGTTTTGTCTTGGTCCTAGTGGGGATAACATTTTCTCTTGTACGTCCATGGATTAAACCAACACCGAAAGTGTTAGATATTGCTTGGTCTTAGATAAAGTTTGAACTTTTTGGATTCGGCATCAAAAGTTGCATGCTACAAAACAGATGACTTTCACTTACAAGCGTTTTCGTTAGAAATATGTCGATAAAAGTGGTTTTTGTTTGTAACGGTTGTAGGTAACATGTATTCAGAAATCGGCGTGTTAACTTACTCATAATAAGGGACTTGTAACCATTATAAGTATTTTAGGTTCCAATTTATACTACTATATAATAGAGAAAGCATGACTAAATTTGTAATTTCACTTCAATTTTAAGATGTCATATGAAAAGTTGCAAGCTTTAACATGTAATGTCATAAGATTTATTCCTATTTTACTCATTTTAAGCTTTAATACTTGTACTTCATTATTTCCTAATTAAATTTAAAGTATTACTATTATATTTAAGTACTATTATATATAAGATTATTTTAATCTATCTATATCTATACAACTAAATAATATAACTTTCTGGACAACATTGTAATTTTAATCTATTTTAAGACACTTAAAAACAATTTGTTACATTTGATACAAGTAATTATGCATAGATAACTTGTTATTTACAAACTTGTTCATCCCTATAGTACTATAGATATGTTTGATATCCTATATTAATCAAATAAAAAAACAAATAAAAGTTAATACAATAAGGAAGAGTTAGCTAAAGACACAGTCTTAAAAATATTTATATCCCTACAGCATCGTACAGGTTTCAACCACTAGTTATTTATTAAAAATTACCTTTATTCGAACGAAATTTGAAACTAACCCTAGTAACCAATGAAGCTTCCTTCCTGAAATTGTAGGCCAACCACGTATACGGATTTTAACATTTCAGGTTGATTCACACAAGAACATCATAAGAAAAACTATAACGTAAGAAAACCCCATTGAATTAGGTTTAAACCTGAAATCTTAATGATCATAAACGCAAACCATAATGCACATGTCATTGGACTAAGACCAACTACCTTAAAAAGTTACTTGGTATAGAGATTGAAAAGTATTAATAAACCAAAAATAAATAGGCTTTAATAACTTAAACCAAAATCAATCTGATTGACCACAAAACCTGAGTTAGTATATTCAAATAAGTAGTCTAAAGTCTCGTGTAACATACGTGTTCAATAAAAAAATATTATTGTTGTTTAAAAAGGTGCATAATAAACAAATTTATAAATTTAATATGAATAAAAAACAAATAACCCTCGTTAAAGAAAACAAAATCGGGAGACGCTAAAACCATTGACTTTTTTGGACGGGAAATTGGGGAAACACTTGAATTTTGGGGAGTCTAGAAGTTTGTCACAGTTTTTTTAAGTCTAAACATTTAACTATGATTAATTATTAAAAATAATTTTTTTATACATCCAATAACGTTTTAAAATAATATTATATAAACTCAATTCAAACGTGAAATGTTAGATATACTTAAATAAAACAATATTGAGAGTAGACTCTAATATCAATGTGATTCAACGTAATTATCAACTAACCTATTCATATTGATCACAAGCGTCAACATTCACTATAACAAGAATTTCAAATTATATTCATACTATTAACTATTCAATTCGTTTCTATTCATCTATTGACATGTGATTCAATACAAGCGATTCTACAAGAAATTTCAAAAACGATTCAATAGATGCAATTGAAGGTTGTGATTGAAGCAAATCTAGAGAATTTGGATTGGAGTCAATCTTCAATATAACAATAATTTTCAGAATCATTGTGATTGAATTACAGTGACAAGCGTTACGTTTTACCTCACTTGAAGAGGTAATATTTGAAGCAAACTGGAGTAGTAATCAAGTTGCTGGCCAGGGTCGACATGAAACACCTATAAAAACATGAGTTTGTTGATTTTTAGCTACCACTTGTCCCCATTCGACCTAACACGACTTTGAATTAATTTTGAGAGTTTCTAGGCCATTGATTTACCATTCCACCTCTCTCTAACAACATATACCTCTCCCTAACAACATATAATTATACATTATGCAAATCAACAACGGTTTTGAATATAATTCAAGAACGATGAGTGACTGATATTCTCATGATCTACTTTGGGTTATAGGTTTTGTGTGATTAGGTTTTTTGTTGTGTTTAACTTGTGCTAGGATTAAATTTTAAAACCCGTTAAGTTCATTTATAAGTTTAACTTATGTTTTGATTATTTAAACAATTGTTTTTTTGTTAACTTTTATATGAATGTCATATAATCTTGTGCGAATTATATGGTTGCAAAGTTTGTTTGTTAAGTGATTTCGTAACCTTTTCGTAGCGTAGTAGAATGAAGGCTACGCACCGACGCTCTCTTTTCTATTAGCCTAAGCGTCTTCGCTAACTCGCTCGCCTACTATACCCTACTATACCACGAATTGGTATTGTGTACTAAGATTCATTAACTCTTGCTTATCTACATCACTTAATCATTGCACACATAAATTCCCTGTTAATGACTTTCCATCGAGTTAGACTATACAATTAAGCCTGGATTACGAAGTAGATTACTTTTTCTAGCTCATAATTGACTTTCAAATCATATTAATCATTTGCAACTTGTTGTACTAGTAACTAATTTTTCAATTCAAAATCTAATTTTAACAACCAAGAAGTAGTGGAGTAATAAATTAGTCAACGTATCAAACAAATTATGTAACACTAACCACATCCTATTTGTGAATACGATGGTTGACTTACCCTAGTTACTTAGCTAGGTTAATAAGGTTTTTGCACGATTCTAATGACAGATCATCAGGAGGGGGCGGTGACCCAGGCGAGACCCACTCTTATCTCTTTTTAGTCCCGTATCGAAGCAAATCTTATAAGTATGAAACCCATATACCCTAATACTTCTTGGACTCTTAAAAATATACATGAATTTTTTATTAATAATTATAATAGAAAACTTCACAAAATAGTAAGCAAGTTTTAACAACGTTCCAATTAGGTCGTTCATATTTTTATTTGCTCTAATCAGATAATTAAAGTTTTAAAAATATTTTAATTGGGTCACTAATACTTTTATTTGTTCAAATTCGTCATTAAAGTTTTAAAAGTGTTATAATCAGGTCACTCGAATTTTTTAATTGTTTTAAAAAATTCGTTTTGAAATAATTTTGTTTGTCTATAAATATCATTATTATTATTTTTTAAACTTAATATTTTTCCATTTATGAATGACTTAATTAAAACAATCTTAAAACTTTAATGATCTAATTGGAACAAAAAAATTTCAAGTAATCTAATTGAAACAAAAAGCTTTATGAATAATCTAATTAGAATAATTTTAAAACTTGATTACTATTTTATAAAATTACCCTTAATTATAAATACTAGTTTCCCTCTTAATGATTTGTACAACCCGCAGCCCACTTGTTTTTGCTATTTCGAAATAAATATCAGGATCACTTTATATATTTTACTAGTAATTAAGGTTGAAAATGAATTTGACGGAAAGTGAAATGAATTAGAAAACATAAAAGTGGTCCTCCCAAGGGGCTAATAAGTAGTAAAGTAGGTTCACCTAATGTAACCCTTTATTATCCTTTTTAAGTTAATAAATCGACATAATGTCTCCTTGATTGACTGCACATCATTAGTTTAGTACCATAACCCAATGATTTCAACTTTAATGATCTATTTTGATACATATATAATTAGGCACATACTTTACAAGAACACAAATGCATATGTGTTATCTTGTTCTAGAACAAGTGCATAAAGTACATATTCATCTCCATTCTATATAAATAATTATTTAGATGATTAAAATGTTACATTTTATGTAATTTTGAAACTTTTGACATGCTTATTAGAGTTTGGCATTTGAGAGCATTGAATCGTTGATCTTGTATCCTGTATTTATAGAGAGTTTGTTGTTCGAGCTAGTGGTTGACTGGTGTATTCTTTTGCTATCATTAAGATAAGACACGAATAATACAATAACATCGTCTTTACAAAAAACTTAGGACATATAAGTTATCAAGAGGAGATATCATAACATCGTCAATCATAAATTAAGTTATTAAGAAATCTCTTTTGTAAAAGATGAGTCATTTTAACAAGTTAAGACGTCTTCAGTGCTAACAAGTAACACTTATAAACATGCCTACTCATCTTACAAATCAACACCCACAAACATCCTCAAACTTTTCTCAAGCAACACATCCATTGCACTTACATTTATATATTTTTCCCATCATCATCAAATTTTATATTTATTCATCATACTCAATGTTTAAAAATTACATAAGTCAAGTTATGGAAATATATTTGAATTTATCTAATCGAAAGGAGTTTTCAAAGTTTAAAAATTTTAAAATAGCAAGGAGAAATTTAAGTGATTGAAATTTATAAATTTTACAAATATTAATATATATATATATATATATATATATATATATATATATTATTTATAAATACTATGTATATATGTAAATATCTATATAATTATTAGTAAACTTGTTTTGCAAAACATAAATAATACAAATCTTCTTATATATTTATCGTCCTAAGACCTAAAACATAAAATAATTATAAGAAAAATAAATCAAGAAACCCACACATGCGTGTTGGTGGGCACCCACCCCACAATTTGGATGAGATCATAAAAAATCTTGGTTTCTTAGCTTTTGTTGTCAAGTTTAATAAACGACAGAAAAAAAAGTAATGAAATTATCAAGACAAAGTAAATTAAGAGAAATAGAATTGAGGATATGAAACAAAAGGAAGAGAAAAAAACATCATAGAAAGTAAAGTTTTGTATGTATTCATTTTATTTCTTTTAATTTTTTTTAAAAATTTGAAAGGAAAATTAGGAGAGAAGATTATTATAAAATTTTATTTTTATTTCTCCACTTTTATCTCTTATAAAACCCGGAAACATAAATCTTTTTAGTTTCATTCCAGTTCCTCGTTTAAAAACCCAAGAATATAATCTTTTTTTCTTATTTATTTTTTATCTTCCATATTTTTTTTCATTTCTCTCTTTAATAAAGACTTGGGAACACAAAGTTAAAGAAATAACCACAATGCAATGTCTGTGGAGATCCATCCGTCATCATCAATCGTACATGGGTGAGCTTCTCCTTGAGTGTATTGTGTAACCTATGATCTCAACACTTCAATAAGCACTTATATCATCATGTTGTTGAGATAAGAATTTATGTACCGTATTCACGACTTGTGTCCATCTGACATACTGTGCTCGAATCTCATGCTATCAACTTTCAAAATGTAATACTTATAATTATCTAGTTACTTTTAAAGTCCTACGAATTTATATCTAAAGATGTTTAAAATAAAATTTAGTGGACGTGAAGCCTTTATGGGTGTTTATAGTCCAGTTTTAACATTTAATTCATACGATGAGATGGTTAGCAACAACTTTTATTCATCGGGTAAACAATTGATGGTCAATATTGGGGGTGGGGGGCTACAAGTGCATACCTCAAATTATTCAAACTATTCAAATATACCAATCAATAGTTAATATTTATTTTATTTTAATGCAATCAATAGTTAATATTTATTTTATTTTAATGCAAGACTATTTAAATTGCATGATAGGAGCATAACCCAAACTACCTAAATTACATGATCAGTTAATAATTGTCTGTCACCTCATTTAAACTCAAATATACCCAAAACTAACATGAATCAAACACACCTATCGATCTCCTCTTGTATTATCTAATAATTGGTTGTATGTAAAATATGATTTCGTTAGACCATACTTTTATTTATTGTTTTTGGATGGATGATGAAATAGAAAGTGTTTTTTTAGAAGTGTATGAAGTGATGAGAAACTAAGACAAACTCATGCTGATCCTTGTGATTAACCGGAATCGAGTAGAAATCAAACATATACATCTAAGATATGATTATACGAGCGGGATTGTTCTCAACAATAAAAAGTAAAAGTTATGAGCGTCATTAGTTAATTGTTAGTATTAATTATTTCCGACCAATTGATCATTGGTTAAATAATCATCATTTAATTTGCCCTACAAAATAAACCGTATGTAAAAACAAAACCAATAACAAGTTTCAATCACACACCACAAACACTTATGCTAAGAACATCCACAATGCATTGGAGCTTCATGCATTTAGAGTGGTTGCTCGTGTGGAAGAGCACGAACAAATATAATGAGGCGTCCCCGGTGTGTTTAATATATACACATATATATATATATATATATATATATATATATATATATATTATATATATATATATTATTTATTTATTAATAATATGGACATCATATGCTTCAATTTATTTGTACATTTCACTTATCTTAATTTTAAATGATAATTAGGTGAACTAATAAAAATTTGTAGTGTGTTCATTTTAAAATAATAATTTTTATATATTTTATACTCCATAATATTTCCTTATACAATTGTTCAATCTATATAAACTATTTTACTTATTTTTTATTATTATAATAAGTTATATAAACAACTTTATATGGTACTAACTTTAGTAAATATTAAATTAAATAAATTCATTAATTATAAAATGATATTTTAAGATAAGATGTGATTGATATTCTTCTTGTTATAAGCGTTTTTAAAAAATATTTTTTTAAAAAACTTTTTTATTAGAACTTCCAATTTTAATTATTGTTTGTTTAAAAAGATTTTAATTTTTAAAAACACTAAATTTAAAATATTTTGTAATTTAAAAAAGTTTGATGTTTTATGAAAATTTATTTTAAAAGGTTTTGTTTCTTTGGATATAATATAATGATAAAAACTCTTTCTTAATTTCTTAAAAAACTATTATAATCTAAACATAAACAATATTATTAACAATTAATATGATTATTTAATAGAATAGAGAGACGGAAAAAATTAATGAGAACGAATATAGTGTTAACACGTGTCATTTATATTTATTATTTTATTACAGTATAAAGTTAACAAAGAATGTGATTATAGAACATAAATGCAAAACGTCATGGAAATACAACAATTTGCAAGGGTGTTTGTAAGATTAGAGAGAAAATACTATTAAAAGTCAATAAAAATTTCTATATGATAGTTGATTTGTCACGTTAGTCATAAACACAACAATTGAAATGGAAAAAATAACATACTAAAACACTATTACTTTAAATACTAAATTATGTTGTCTTGGCTAAGGCACATGAGTGGGACCCGAAATTAGCTACTTTGACGGCAACATGCCGCACGAGTGCAACGTAACATCATCATTGCTACTTTACAACCCACACGAGTGGTGTTTTAAATCTTCTATTAGAAATTAGAATAGTAATGTTGTGGTAATTAATTAAACTGACCATCCTTCGTAAAGAAAATAATAATATAATATAGATAACTATAAGTCTATAGTAACGATCTATCTTCCCTTACATACAATAATTTTCTGTTTGGATGTATTGGATAAAAGTTGAAGGTGGTTATTTGTTTTTAGATAATTTAATTATTTCTAATTTGTTAAATTGGTCATATTTATATTTATTTTATGTATAACCGTCTTAATCGTAACAACATCAATAGTAACTATGTTACCTAGTGTTGATCTCTTAGTTGCTACTGTAAGGCTCCGTTCCCGGGACGCTTACAGCTGATGATCCATCGCACGTAAAACACACTCTTTACATTTATTCATCAAAATATTGCAGCGGAAAACATAAAACAAATGACATTTCATTTCATTCTAAAAACTTTTGCAAAATAATGCATCGTTTGTCGATTACAAAATTACATTGTTGTATTACATCACAAAAGCCTTAATTAAATGGACGTCGTCCAAAAGAGCTGAGTAGCCGCCTCGTGCCATCCTCAGCAACGTTTACCTGGCAACTGAAAACGTATAAAAGTCAGCGTTGCTGAGTGAGTTCTAGTTTTATAATAACACATACATAAAATCGTTATTTATTCCTTTACAGAGTCCATACTATACGTTTCGTTCGTTCGTGAGCATACATCATACGTACATACAGATAACATCGTTATTATTTTTCATTACGTTCGTTAACCATTGTTCGTTCATTACATCTTGTGACATGTACATTACCCCGAACATTGTGCACGAAGCTGGTTACTGGGCCTGAGGTCTATCATAGACCCCGAACATTATGCACGAAGCTGACTCCAGTACCTGAGGCAAGTACATTCACCGTTCATCTTTTCGTTTTATTCTGGATCAATGCCATAGGCTATACCCCGAACATTGTGCACGAAGCTGGTTACTGGGCCTGAGGTCTATCATAGACCCCGAACATTGTGCACAAAGCTGACTCTAGTACCTGGGGCAAGCAGCAAGGATCCCATACGTGTGGTCAATCACAAGGATTGGACCCTAGTGTGCATCCTTCTGGGGTAGCTAACCCGCACACAGTTTAGCTAACACCCTTCATTGGGTGTGAACCTCCATATGTTTGCTTGCAAGACTTTTTACGTTCATTCATTCGTTAATGCATGCATTCATTCATCATGTTCCACTTTCATTATCTTTCACTTTACGTTACATAATACTTTCAGTTCATTCATTAACATAACACGTAAAGCCATGGAAAGATAAACATTCATCATCATAGGAACATAACATAACATAACATACCATACATACATCATCACAGGGCATCATACATACATAACATACATCATGCATAATCATGCAATATCATCATCATCATCATCATCACCCATAACATGCCCATCATACCATCTATGACCCCAAAAGTCAACTTATAGTCCCCCGGGAATTTCCCAAGTCAAAGCCTACTTTACACATTTTCCCCAAAAATCAAAAAAATATCCTAAGTCCTAGGCGCATGGGCACTACGCAGGCGCATGGACACTGTTCAGGCGCATGGGGAACACTTAGGCGTATGGGCCACTTTCAGGCGCATGGGGACTTCTGGACGTCTGAACACTTAGTAAATTCCAGCCCAATCTAGGCGCATGGGTACTATTCAGACGTATGAACACTTAGGCGCATGGGCCACTTGGGCGCATGGGCACTAGTGGGGCGCATGGCCCTACCCTTAGTCATCCGTCTAACATTTCTAGGCACATGGGCCACTGTTCAGGCGCATGAGCAGAACTTAAACATTTGTAAGGTAAATTTTGGGTGCATGAGCTACTGTTTAGGCGCATGACTTACACTTGATTCTTTCTAAGGCAATTTCAGACGTATAAACACTTATCTAGGCGCATGAACATTCTGTAAACATGTTTCTAGGATATTTTCAATCCTAACCATCGAATCCATCTGTTCTAAACATAATGTGGCTATTCTAAACATGAGTAGCCTGTAAACCATCCAGAACTAACATCCAACATACACACACATACGGGTATTCACATAAACTTTGTAAAATCATTTTAATACGTTTTCAGCCCCAAAGATAGTTTAAAACATGTAAAAACCGGGGTCTAGAACTCACCTGGTGCAACTTGGGTGTTCTTCCTTTTAACCCGCTTGCAAAGAGTTCAAAACATCTAGAAATAACACCAAAAACACACACACCCGAGCACAAACACAACCCATAAGCATACAAGCACATAACCAGGATAAAACCTGTCATAGATATGCAAAAACCATGAATTCTTACCTCGAATTCGATTTCTTCTTTTCTTTTTCTTCAAAATCGAATTATGCTCTTCTTCCCTTGTTTCTCTCTCTAAAACCGAGACAAATGGTGAAGTGAGGTGAGGGTGGGCGGCCATACTCCCTTTACACAAACTTTTGAAAGTTTTGTCCTTTTTGAACACTTTTAGTCCCTCCACTTAGACTTTATTGTCTTTCTTGCTTTTATTCATTATATCTTGATTTGTAAAAATAACCGGGTGTTACAGCTACTAACCATCAAAAGTTAGTCACTACTAAACATCAAAGTTGTTACCAACGTTCACTTACCATAGAAGATCATTTTTGTTACTAATGATCAATTACGTTATTATCATGTTTACTCTTGATGCACAGTCGATGTATTAATTACTACCGAAAGACCATAGTTACTACTAATCATAGTTTCCACCAACTATTGTAACAATTTATTATTGGTGTATCATTTTTTAATCACTAAATTTATGTAACTTTTATCAATCAAGTGATTCCAAGGTAACTTTAGTAACTTAATCTATAACAGACATGTTAAAATAATTTTTTTGCATTGTGTGGCTAGCTTGATCGCCACTAGGGGTTGTTGAATATTGGATCCCGCTATGAAGAGATCCGCCGCTACGCCTCTTTGTTCCTCTCCCTAAGACTATCAAGGCGTCTTAACGCCAAAGATTAAAATGATCTTTATCAATAGTGCTCTCTACACCTATTAACTTATATCAATGTGTATTTTAATTTTTCATTTCGATGTTAAGTGAATCCTAATTTAAATCAAAATGAAATTATGAAACTAATATTATCATAGAATGGCAAATTTAAGATTTAAGATCGTGTCATAAAATTTATTAGGATGCTTAGGTATTAAGTTTTGAGGATCAATAAAATCATAACATATTTGTACAAAAAGAAAATCATTAATAGGATGTATTTGAAGTTTGATTTTGCTCTTGCTTTGGATGGAGGCTATGAGAGCTTCACGACCTGATATATGTAGCATATCCCTATACTTTTGTACAAGAGTTTATTTTTCACGACTCGAACTCATAATCTTAAAATCATAAAATAACAAGTTTATCCGTTGATGTAAAATCCACCCTCACAAAAAAAATCACTTCAAAGTAGTCCTAACCATATACTATCATTTATAAATCAATATGTGCTTTTTTAATAAGTATAAGTTTGAAAGACAAACCATACATTAAAAGCTAGAACTCTAGAAACACACATGTAGTTTTCAAGTACTACACGTGCGATTCCTGTAGGATCCAGAGCCGAATTTTACGAAATAACAAAGCGAAAAATCATTTCGAGGTAAGAGACAAACTACATAATTATGTTTCATTGATCTAATAATATATGATTAATAAATATATTGGTTAGCAGGCTTGCCAATAATTGAACAGTGATAATAATCTTCCTAATGCATTTTGTATTAAGAAAATTAGAAGGGTGTCCGCGTAATACGGCGGGTCAAATTTTATATCCGGCATATGTTTCTAATATTTTATTTTTGTTATAGTATTTTTATAAAAGTCTGTTATGTTTTTTCTAAACTAAAATTTTAAATACTAAATATATAGGTTATGTATGATTACTTGTACATTTACGCATTAATTTATTGTAACTCACAAAATACAAACCGGTTCGGCAAAAGTTTTCACCAAAACGTTTAAAAAACACAAGTTACAATTGTAGTCTCAAAAAGTTTTTAAATGTGATAGATTAAAATATATAGCTGAAATCTTACACAAATTAAGTTTTTTTTATTTATGGGTAGATAATAAAAAATTCTATGTAAATATTAGTAAATGTAAGGTTATTTGTAACTAATTGTAAGGGTTAATATGTAAATAGTATTATAAATACTATTTTACCCTTAAAATTTATTGTATCTTATGCATTGAATTAAATATTTGTTTTTAATTTTATGGTATGTTAATATACTCATCCCATATGTTTTATATATAGTATAGATATGGTATGAATGAGAGCATTTGTTCAAAGTTCAAACCATAAAATAGGAATTAATGTATATGGTTAAGGTTAATTATAACCTTGTTCTCTCTAGTCAGATGATTGACAGTTTTGTAGTTGTCGATTCAAAAAGAACAATATCATCAACACATGTGAGAAATGTTTAACTCATAGCAAAATATGTAACATGTAACGCAAATGTAATAAATGATCATCGTACCCTATATGTGTGAAGTGCAAAAGCTATTGTGCATAATGACAAGAGGTTGTAGGGTAGGTTGTAAATGCATCGTCGCTAGAGGTGGGGGCGTAAACAATTGAGTTGAGTCCAAGCTTGATTCGTCACAAGCTTTACGTCTAAAGCTTTATCTTTGCTCACAACTAATTATTTAATGCTTGATGTACCTTTTTTTAATACGACAACTCACACATCCATCTAACTAATTTCTTATGAGACATCATAACTAATTTACACTAATGCATCATAGAAGGGACTCCAACACTTAATCTCAAGGGAGCTTCACCACATAACTCCAATTGTTAGTTGGACCCAACCCTCACCCCTAAATGCTTGATATCCGGAACATTTTAATAATTATTTATATTTTATTAGCATAATTATACTCGTATCGAAGCTAACACATGATAGTTAAAATTCCTTTTAAAAACTTAGATTTTTAAGAAAGTGTTGGGAATAAATCTAGCGATAAGCAACCTTTTTTGACCCATACAAAAATCACCCGTCTCAGTCCAATCAGGTTATCAAGCTCGACCCACCCATCTTGCCACTTTTATTCGCTATGATTGCATGGATAAAATTAAAGAAAAGACCAATCTCTCTTTGCACAAGTAACGAGTTCTAGCTAATAGGCTAATTTACTAGCATTGATGCGTTAATTACACCGTTAATTTTATACAAGGTGTTCCCACATTCTCAAAGCAATTTTAACATCTAGTTCTTCTAATCCATAGTAACTGCATGTAGTTAGTGCTAACATTACTCAAAAATAAGTTATTTTGACTAGAGAGAATAATCTTAGCCAACCAATTATTAGATATATTAGGAATAGATTATAGTTTGTTATTTAGAGATAATTTGTGTATATCTTTTCCTTATTTTCTGGTTGTATTCTTCCCTATATATAGGGTCTTTGTTTATCAATAATGGACAGAAAAACAATTCACAACCATAATTACTTTTATGGTATTAGAGCCATAACCGGCTTCTGATAACCTTCTCTCCCTTTCCTTTTTCTTTCGATTCCTCCCTTCCTCGTCACCATGACGAACAAAACAGATACGGTCACTGAAACATCAAACAAACCAGACCCTCTACATTCAAACAAACCAGACCCTCTACATCCTGCTTACTCCGTGTCTAACATTCAATCTAAGATCCGGACTTTGGACGGAACGAAGGTTACCTATTCGGCATGGGTAAAGCTGTTTCGCCTTCACGCAGTTGCGTATAAGATCTCCAATCATATTGATGAATCAGCCCTTCCAGCCGCCACTTCTCCAGAATATGCCCAATGGAAAGAACTCGATGTGTTAGTCCTTCAATGGATTTACAGCACGGTTTCAGACGACCTTTTGAAACGTCTCATGGATACTACTGTGCTAGAGCGGCTTGGACAAAGCTTGAGAAGATCTTCTTAAGCAACAAAAAGGCTCGCGCTGCGGCGCTCGAGACGAAGTTTTGTAATCTCACTTTGACAGCATGCTCTTTGGTTGACGAATACTGTCAACGGCTGTCCGATTTAGCCAATCAATTGGCTGATGTTGACCAGCCCGTCTCTGAATCCCGGCTTGTTCTACAGCTTGTTCGAGGGCTCCCATTGAATATAACACCACTGCATCTCTCATCAATCAGCAGGGTGTTGATTGGGACCAGGCTATCACCATGCTTAATGATGAAGTCATCCGGATTGAAGCTCAGAAAGGGTCACAGAACACTGTTTTGGCTGCTACAATTGCGCCGCCTTCTGTAGGTTCTTCCACCACCAATCAGCAATCGGAATCCTCATACTCTTCTAACAACCGCCGCGGCAGCAGAGGCAGAGGCAGGTCTTCAAATCGTTGCGGTAAGGGCAGGGGCAGATCACAACCACAGCCCCCATGGGGCACCTACCAGGGGCAGCAATCATCGTTTCCAAATTGGGCATGGTGGACAACTCCACCATGCCCCTACCCAACGCAGCAACAATGGGCAGGAAGCAAGCAACCAGACTCACCCTCGGCTCCCCAGGTTCAATTTACCGGCTACCCTTCGGTCGCTGGTTACTCTCCATCTCAGTTTGCACCGCGCGGTTTCAATCAGCCTATGTATAACCCCCTGTGCCCTTCCGATTTGATTGCTGCGATGGCTAACATGCAGGTGAATTCTCCTACTATAGCTTGGAACTCAGATGTTATGGATACCGGTGCCGAGTCTCACGTCACTAAAGACCCAGGTAAAATCATTCTCCCTGATTCTACTCCTGTATGTCGTAATATTTTGGTTGGTAATGGTATGTATTTGCCAATTCAACGATCAGGTACAGGCTTTCACCCTTTACCAAACAGAACCTATATTCTCCCAAACGTCCTTTATAGCTCTCAAATAATTAAAAATCTTATTTCCGTTAGACGTTTTACTCGTGATAATCAAGTGTCTGTCGAATTTGACCCGTTTGGTTTTTCTTTGAAGGACCTCAAAACTAAGAAGACGCTGTCTCGCCACAATAGCACCGGGAATCTTTACACGTTCACGCCACCTCAACTGCCGCCTCAAGCCACCTTTCTTGCTTCCCACCACCTACCATGGCATGATCGTTTAGGGCATCCCGGGGCGCAAGTTCTAGATATTTTAAATCGCAATTTTGATTTTCATTATAATTAGGGCAAAAGTCACAATCTTTGCCATTCTTGTCAACTTTCAAATAGTAAAAGATTGCATTTTTATTCGTCGAATACATTTACTTTTGCTCCTTTTGATATAATTCATTGTGATTTATGGACTTCGCCAATCACGAGTAAAACAGGCTATAAATATTATATGGTGCTAATTGACAATTTCTCACACTTCGTGTGGGTATACCCCCTAAAATACAAATCTGAAACATTTCCAACCTTTGCCAGATTCCATCAGTTAATTTTGACCCAATTTAATTGTAAAATCAAAACCTTTCAATGCGACTTAGGGGGTAAATTTGACAATTCAGCATTCAAAACTTTTGCCCAACAAAACGGTTTGCTTTTCCGCTTCTCTTGCCCTCAAACATCTTCTCAAATGGCAGGGCAGAACGCATGATTCGCCGTTTGAATGACGTTATACGGGCTCTCTTAATTCATGCGAATCTACCTCCCTCATTTTGGGTGGAAGCCCTTCACACTGCCACTTACCTTCACAATATTTTACCAACCAAACGCCTAAATTTTTACACCCCTACTTTTGCACTTTACCTTCGTCACCCAGACTACAAACATCTACGTGTGTTCGGCTGCGCGTGTTACCCTAACACGTTTGCTACTCAGCCTCATAAACTTCATCACCGGTCCATTCGATGCATTTTTCTAGGGTATCCACCCGATTTTCATGGTTACCGTTGTTTGGACCCTACCACCGGTAAGGTACACATCTCCCGACATGTGACCTTTGATGAGCATGTGTTCCCCTTTACAACACCTCCTCATCCCACTTCATATACTTTTTTGGACGATCCTCCACCACCTGGCTTCACTTTCCACTGGCCTTTTAACCCACCCACTCCAAACCATAACCCGCCTACACCTCAACCGCTTACTGCTCCCTTTCGGTTCACCTACTCACGTCGTCCTCGTCCAGCCCCATCTTCAGTCATCCCCCCTACCGGCCCATCTATCCTTCCTGAACCCACCCTATCGGCCCATCACCAACTTCGGCTCAAGCCCAACCACATCATGTCCCACCACCCGGTCCGAATATTAACCAACATCCCATGACAACTCGATCTAAATCTCGATCCAACCCTTCGGCCATCCACAACACTGTTTCCTTATCTCCTGTCCCTACTTCCTATACCAAAGCCTTAACTGATCCAATTGGTTGCATGCCATGCAAACCGAGTTTACGGCATTACAGGATAATGAAACATGGGAGCTTGTTCCCCGCCCACATGATCGTCCCGTGATTCGTTGCATGTGGTTATTTAGACATAATTTAAATCGGACGGATCATTGGAACGTTATAAGGCACGGTTGGTGGTTAATGGTAATTCCCAAACGGTTGGTGTTGGTTGTGATGAGACATTCAGTCCAATGGTCAAACCTGCCACCATTCGCACAGTTTTGTCTCTTGCTGTGTCACGGGCTTGGCCTATTCATCAACTTTAAATAATACCTCATGATAAACACTAATCTCTGATTGAAGCTTTTCACAACTAGCATTGTTGGTCTCCCTCTTTACAATAATCCCTCTTAGTTTCTTGGAATTTCAAAGCGACTCTCGTTCATAATATTAGCACCTGTTAAGAGGGAATCCAAGTTGTTAACAAACTAACAACTAGATTAACAAGAGATTAATACTTAATACCCTTGAAAATTTACATTCCGTACACATTACAGCCATAAGGTTTCTAACTATCTCAATAGCATACCCAGCGCATATTTTTTAAAATACACAAAACCTACATGATGTACAAGACGACGAGGGGGAAATTAGAAAATACCCACTAACATGAAGACTGTAACTATGTGTTGCTGATGGTAAAAGAATCTAAAGCTATAAAAACCAATCTCTATCATTCCACAGTGTAAGCTTAATTAAAGACTACTAGTGACTTTTGGTATTAAGAGACTGCAAAATAAGGGTGTGATGCACCGCTAAGCGCATAAGTCCCTCTAATAAAGGTCTCAAGTTTGATCCAACTTTCATTGTTTTCTCCCTTTAACCCCATGAAGGCCCCTTGTCCGGTGCAAGCCGCATTTTACCTGAGAAACATATAGCCCATATTAGTTAATCTTATCATTATATGAAGGAATGATTGATCCTAACACTTTCAATAATTGAACTATGTCCAACAAGCAGGAAGAATGTTTTCATGAGTAAACTTGTAAACTATAAGATTTTCTTTTCTTAAACAATTCTCTAGAGTGACTTCTGAGATTAGAACACAAGGAAACTTATGCATCCAATGATCAAAGTTAATTTTACACTATTAAATATCACAATAGTTGCTTCATACGCCACATACACTTTTATGTGACGTTTTACCCCTAGTCGAAAAGACTTGATAGAAATGAATAGATTCGACCAAGAATACTTCATGAAAAAAAAGTGGTATGCCAAGTAATTACTATGGTATATGAATCACCTCTGAAAATTGTAAATAGTTTATCGGCAACAAGGAAGGTACAGAGTGGACAAAAGGAATTACACAGATGTATTAAACCATCATTATACTTCAACCAAGTTTATCTATCTATACATGGTTGGGTTGGATTGGTCTGGGCTTATTTTTGTTAAGGCGTGCTGTAAAATCTGAATATGCAAAGCCCATTTCGGGAACCATCTTCCTATCATCTTCCTATCTGTTTTTATAATTAATAAACTCAAAATTTCATGAAAAAACTTGGGGTGTTTGTGTTTCAGACATATTATCCGAGCCCGTAAAATGAACAATGAAGAATGAATGAAAATAAACCTGTTATTTTTTAGGCCCGGGAATGCCTTTGAGGACGTCCCTTAGAGCATAGTAATGGCTATCACATTTGTGGTCTGAAATCAAGTTGTTTGACAGTAGTATTCTTTGAAAATGTTCACCTGTATGTCTCTTCCAAAGAGTGAACGTATTTACTTTATTGCCGTTGTGTTCTTCTTCCTTCCTTTTCAGAAAATAAACGGTGCCTGGAATAAATAATTCCTCTCTGGGAACCGATAAATCATGTCTTTCCGTTTTAATGTCACTGGCTTTTGCTGCTTCTGCTTTGGAGGCTGAAGAAATACTATCTTGCATCACAATCGAATCTTTTCTACCAGGAACATCTGTAAGGTTGATCAAAATGTCAAACCTTTTGGTTAGATATGATGTAAGGTAGTCAACAAAACACTCCAAGAGATCAAGAAAATGCATAATCAATTTTTGGTCGGAAAGTTTAGGTGGCAAATGAGTATCCATGGGTTGAAACGGGTCGAGTTGACCGAGGACACTTTTTTCTATAAAAAAGATATCTTCTATGAAAGTTAGCGTCAAATGTGAATGAAAATTAATATTATTTCAATAATGATACAAAAAATACAAAAAATATACCAGATGTTTTATGCATTAAGATACACTATACTTGACTTACCAACCTTTTAACCTGTTTCCTTTTTTTAGCTATTTTTTTCTAACTTTACCAGTTTTAACCCAATGAGATAAAATAACCCAAATTGACCCATGCATAAGCATAAGCATAAGTAAATGGGTCAAAACTGATAAATTTAGTGATATGTACCATGTAACATAAGATAGTACAATTAGAAGCAAATTAAACAGCTATTATCGTATTAGCAAACATATTTGTTTAACAATATTAGACAAGCATGAACATTATAAGGTTGAAAGCTTTGATCACAGTTTGTGAAATAATCATTGTATTTAAAATTTCAAAATTAACTGAGTATGCAATCTCCTGAATGCAAGGTGGAGCTTACCAATAAATTTTGCCTGGCTTCCAAACTTCGTATAATCAACTAGCTTCTTAGCTACATCTTGTACAGAAGATAGAACCTGCTTTGCATTATTAGCTAGATCTAAAACACTTCTCCAGTCCTCCTTCTCAAATATACTTTTCCTGAGAAAGTCAAATGTGGATAAAACCCAAATGTCAAACTAATAATTATACTTTTTATGAATCGCAAAATGTGTAACTCAGGAGACACATGAGACAAAAGTTTGGTCGTGAAGATGTTACATACCAATCAGTCTGAAGAATTCACTCCTCAATCTCATCAGAGTAGCTACACTTAACCTTGGGATTATATCATCCTGTATGTCAGGAAACAAAGGTGGATGAACCACAAATCTAAAATGCCATTTACACCAACAACGCTACAAAGTAATATTTAATATATATAGATATTTCAATTTGATTAAAGAAGAATAGGACCAGAAAACTTAACTATAATATACATCAAGGTATAACTATTTAGACATACGTTAGGAGAGTTATTATTCCAAATTAAATAAAATGCCCAGTTTAACTAAATTCTTACAATTCTTAGAAAGAAGTGAAAATCATAATTCTTACAATTTCTAAATGTTAAGATTTAAGGCATCTTGTTGTTATTTGGCGAAATGGAGATGCGAGAGCTACCCTGTCGGTAACTTTTGATAATCTTGGCCTTTTCTTTGATGTGGTGTAACTATGGGCCATATAGCACTTAAAGACCAGTTATCTTATGTGATTACCTCAAATCAAATGTTTTGAAACAATGATGGCTTTTCTGGCCTAAAATAAGTTGATTAGCCAAAACATACATGGAACCAAACTTGGTTACCCTTTTATGCAACTCACCCTGTAGCAATTCACAAACTTCCGGAAGCTATCATAACATAAAGGCTATAATTACATACCAACCTGCATACAAACGGTTGTGACATAATCAGAGCAGCTTTCAGCAAGCTCTCTAGAAACACAAGGTGGCGTCCCATATCAACAGCTGTAACAATCTCAGGGCTAAAACCCAACTCCTCGCTTGTCTTCTTGCGAAGCATTATAGCTAGCATTGAAGCAATAGCACCTCCAAGTGAATGGCCCACCAGCCTTAACCTAAATCCCTGTAGACGGATTAGAATCACAATAACAGATATGCCAATTTCGATACACTTGCCTTAAACTCGGCCAACATGATCAACATGAAACCTTCAATGGGTCAATGGATTAAAAAAACAAGAAAAATAAAATAAAGAATAAACTCAGGCTAAAAACAAAATGAGTTGAAAGTCTCCAAAATGTATCCAAATGCTTACAATCATATAAATGGCTCAACTAAAAAACTAGATTATTGTTTTAAAGTACTATTTTATTGAGGTCACAATACACGTGGGTCACACCAGCAAAACATACTATGTTTTGGATGACCCCAAACATGTTGTCTCCTTTCTAATTTGATAAAGAATTTATGTTATTAAGCGACTAAGCGTGCTTACAAAATATATCGCCATAAATTATTACTTATATAAAATGACTAGAAGATTCCAGCCTTTGATACACTTTAGACAAACTCAACCAAATTGACACATTTCACTATTAGTTAACTTTTAAGACTATTGACCCGATTTAATATGAATGGGTTAAAACAATGACATCTGATTCCTATAATAATATTTTACTACATTAGCTTTCACAAAATTCAAAAAGAAATGAAGTGTAGTCTGGTCAAACCAACCCAGCCCAATCCATCCCAATTTGAGCAGTGTTAATAGTCACACATTTTGACACAGTATGCAACCATCCCATTCTGCCACCTTTATATTACAACATAAAGAAGAAACATGATGTAAGTAAGACCAGAATAGGAATAAACATCATCAATAAATGAAAGAAGGAAGAAGTTAACCACCTCATGTTTTTGTAGGTACTTCTTAATGGTTCCTATCTCGTGAGTTAGAAACCAACGAGCAGCCTCAGCAGTGCCAAAGTGAGTTGAATAACCTTCAAAAGTAACTTCTGCATCGCTTGACGAAACAATGTCGGTAATAAGGTCAGAAACTGTATGCGTTCCACGAATTCCAAAAATCACAAGCTTATTTCGTATATCAACCCCAATATAATATCCTGGTCTCAGCATACTAGAATTCTTCACAAATTTCACAACGTTACTTTCTCTAAGCATGCTGTTTTTGGCCAGAGCAGTAGCACTACCCCTATATGCCCCTTTTGCTAGTTCTACATGGTATATAAGATCCTGGACCTACACAAAGAAAAAGATCACGTAAAAGTGATGTTGGTGGCATATACCTGTGAATTTCAAGGTTCATCGTAATTACCACGTCATCAGAGGAAATTTCTACACCCTTAACATCCTCAAATGGATATTAGATGCTTGTTGCATGTAAACAAGGTATAAACCTATTGTAAGATCACTCAAGCTCCAATCTTGAACTTCAAGTTTACTCCTTTGAATGCTTGCAAGGATTTCTGCAAGCGATCGACTACTAGGGGGAATTTTGTTTCCAAGTGCATTTACTGTGACTAAAATAAAGAATCAGTAACTGCAAGATTTTGGTAGACTGCAAAAGAATTTTCTTAGAGTGTGTTATTTCGACGATTTACTTATAAAAGGTTACTATGGGTCATCTTATTATCTCAGACAATACCTAACAGGGGCACAGGTCATATGGGTCGAACAGGTTGAAAGTCATCCGAAGTCTAATGTAAATTGTTAATGCTTACATATTAAAACCTCTTGATAGTTTTATTTAAAGATTAGATTGCTAATGTGATAAATCGATTTTCTAATGACAATCAAGTCGTTTATTATTACTAAAAACATAAAATATAGACAAAAGCTTTTTAGATGACCACCCAACCAGCCATGTTTTAACCTGAACCCATGTGCCCTGTTGCCATACCCATGTTGCTGCGGCCACCAATACACATCAATGCCCATCTTGTCCCCCAAAATAAAAAAGAAACATATAATGTTAGTTTCAGTAGCCAGAAGAACTATAATGGTATCTAGAACAACCTCTTAAGCATTTTAATAAATCTACAAAGCAACTTGGTTCAATACACCGTATGAAGGTATATGATCTTCATAGTCATAAGAGAATACAACAAAAAGACATGTCTAAGATACGATGCGTTAGACAAAGCCAAACTTCTAGACACAAAGACACACAGAAAAAATCGTAAACAGACCTGTGGGCAGAGGCCACCTACACAATTCCAGAGCTGGTTCAAGAGCTTTTGTGAGCCAAGCAAGCTCTGGCTTCCACTTGTTGGCTGCACCATTTTCATCAGAACTGTATCTGCTAACCCTGGAATTTGACTCCGTTTGGCTGCCCTGTTGAGACGTTGTAGGTAATATAGATGCATCCTTTTCATCTATCATGTTAGGGTTCTCTACCTTTTCTGCTTTTGACCAGTCTGATTGATAGCGCCTGAGTGCATTGCACACATACGGTTGATACAATCCCCTTTTCCCAATCATCTTGAAACTCAAATCTGCAGCACCAGATGTAATGAAGCTTCAAATGAAGAATAGAAGAGTGAACATAGAAATATGAGAACAAATTCAATATTGTCTATAGCAATTTGCAACAAGAAATAATACATGCCTAAGGACTACATCTCTATTTCCAGAAAATATACGTGTCTAAATAATAAATATGATGCATTAGGATAACCACTGGTGTCACTCTCAAACTCACCACTTCTGCTCATTCTAAAAACAGAGAATACAATTCTTAGAAGAGAGCATGTATCTTAACTCACGTGTTTTTTTCCTACAAGAGGAAGGGTCCCATTTCACCTGCTATATTCTTATGAATCAGCATCCTTGATGAAAACTTCTACCGCAATCATTCAATTTTATAACAATTAACAAACAGTTCTGTAATATGCTTTAAAGGTTTACCACAACTGTTCTTGATCATTGAAAGTAATATCTGATGCATTTCCTCGATATTAGTATAGACATTTTTCACTTTTGAGAAACAAATTCCTTTGAGATAAGCAAATCAGCTTCAAGGAGCTTTTCGGATTTCAGTTTGTCCCAATACAAATGACACAGTCATATCTTCTTCATTTTTTTAAATTAACTGTTTATAGTATGTTTAATGATACAAGAACATATGTTTTAAGAATAACAATGCTCTAAAACTTCAATTTTCGCAAATCAATAGGTTTTATTCAAATTTGCACTCAAACCAATTCCCAAAAATGTAAACCTCAAACTTCATAGAAGTTTAGAACTCAATCACTTAATCGATCGTAAATTTCACAATAAGCGCATCTCATCATCAAACAAAATCATAACGAAAATGACTCATAGAATGCGAATCCAAAGAAGAATACAATTAGCATAAACTTAGGGTTCGCACAATCGTACTGGATCACCATATTATTAGAAACAAGTAGTAACTCATGTGTTCGAACAAAAGTAAAGCTGAAATGATAAGAAATACGTACCTACGGTGTACAACAAGCGTTTCGTGTGTTTACCAGCGGCCATTGATGGGCTACAGAAAGCAACAGGTTTCTAGAATTTGATTCGAACCACAATTCTTTAGAAAACTGTAGTAACAATGGAAATTGATGCTCGAGAGTGAAGGATCAATGACCAATCAACACAGTAACACAATTTGGGGAGAAATTAATTGTAGAAGAAGAAAAACAATTGTTGTTATTCAATTTGTACAATTGGTACACATGCACGATGTTTATACTTTACTCTCCTGTATTCTTATGTGTTATTCTACTAGCTAACCAGCTCTAAAACCGTCGTTCGATCGTGTTATGTCACGGGTTGAACTTCTTAACCTGAACATGACTCGTATGTTTGTTTTGAAAACATCAACTATAACTCGTACATTTAAAATTGTGTGATTTGAGTACGACCTATTCAATATGTATATCAGAATGTGTCAGACGGGTAGGTGGGTTGGCGTAATAATCAAGTTGTAATTTTGTTAACCAGGTTGGATGGTTGTTCAAATATGAGCTAAACGGGTTAGTGGGTCGACGTGTTTCATTTAATTATATAGGTTAAACATGTCAACTCTAAGTCTCTAACACGACTTGTTTTTTAAACATATTGGATATGTCAACCAAAAAGCTGTTTTTTATCGTGTCGTGTTCGATCGTGTCATAAATTACCACTCATAATTCAAATACTGTAAATCATAATTCATAAGAATATATATAGTTTAGTAAGAAAGAGATTAAAAGTCGTTAAAAAACAGCTTACTAAAAATTAACCTAATTCCAATAACGGGGTGTATATTTTGCAGCAAATAATATTTATTATTTCATTTGGTTATAATATAATGTGCGTTGTTGTATTGTAAAGGATGTTGGAGAAGTTAAAATCATTTAAACTTAGAGAAGTCCAACTAGAAAAAAGTCAAACGTGTGTAAAGATTAGGGATGTGCTTTTTACCCGAACCCGAATATCAAACCCGAATCCGAATATTAAACCCGAACAAAATCAACCTGAATCCAATTAAGAACTAACCCAAGCAACCTAACCCGGTTATTACACTAACCCGAACCCGATTTTTATAAATGGTTTGGTCTTTGGGTTAAGTTTGTAAGATTCGGGTCAACCCGATTAACCCAAATATTTGTTTTTAAAAAATTCCATGATTTATATATATGTGTGTGTATTATGCTACCATTTACAATATTTGAAAACATGATTTTCTAAACTTTATATTATATTGTTGTGGTTCAAATTTATTATATAAACTTGGATGATAATTAATATATAATATCATTTAATATTTAAATATGTATAATAAAGTGAATGTAAATATGCATAAACTTTCCAATCAAGATAATAAATAAAATTCTATATTGATAACACATGCTAAATTTCATACATGCATTTTGATCATATATATATATTGTTTACACAAACATTTGAGATAGCGGATAATCTAAAGCTTAATGGTTTAGTCTAACCCGATTACCGATTAACCCGACCTGAATAAACCCGAATATCGAAACCCGAAAACCGATTAATGTTGCTTATTTGGTTTGGTCTTTGGGTTGATTTTCTACACCTAAAAACCCAAGAAACCCGACCCGAACAACCCAAAATCCGATTAATAAACCCGAATCACACTCCTAGTGTGGTATAGATTTATAATACTGGGCTGTCTACTAGCCTGCTTTTAAAGCCCATATTTAAGCGAGTCCAAACCACACCTTTTTCTATCTGGCCCAACCACCACTGCACCTTTCATTAATGAAGAAATTACATTACAATATCTAATTTTACAGGTTTAGAGAATTTTATAAGTTTATAGGGGAAGGTATACAATTGTCTTTTGATTAATTGATTCAACTAAGTTAAATTAATCTTATTAAAATAATCATATTAATTTTTTTTTATGTTTAGTTCCACTTTATTGAAACTCAATTAAGTTAATTTTATCTTATTATTAAAAAAAATAATTGATCAAAATATCTGAGAAAAATATTGACTAAATTACAAAAAAGGTCCGTACGTTTATATTTGATTTCAAATTGGTTCTTAATATTTAAAGATTACATTATACATCATTTATTTTTAATGTTTGCAACAGTTAAGATCCTTTAAACTAACTTGGGTTAAATTTTCTTGTTAAATGTCACATGAGGCAATTGTAAAATCCATCTTCCCCTCTAATTCATATGTGTCTAGTCGAATACTTTTTGTATAATAAAAGAGACAGAATAACGTTATGACCTTCGTTTTCAAAAATTACCTTGCAAAGCTTCAAGAAAGTGGATATTGAGGTTGTTTTTAACAGCACAAAGCTAAAGTGCCAAAGTGTAAATTAACTAAAACCATAGCGGCAGGTTTTTTGTTCACACTCTCGAAAAGAATGTATCCTCAAAATGAATTTAAGTCTTGACTTTTGAGGTCAATCCTCATGGTTTGAGAAAAGTTATACAACTTTTGTTTTGGATTTCACATGTTACATGTAAGTACTTCTAGGTGCAGTATGATATAAATTGGACAATGCAAACCAAATTGAGTTGTGAATTCAATTCGTTTGACCTTAAAAGTCAAAACTTCTCAATGTGTTTGGAAAAACTTATAGTACCTTTTGGATTGTTAATATGGGATGGATAGGCTACTTGATAGAGGTTTTGTCTCTTATAAGGAAGGTATTGGGTTCAAACCTAAGTATTAAGGTGTAGTTTATTTTTTCAAATTTAAACTATTTTTGTAGAAGAAAATGTGGACCAAATCTCTTTAGTCTGCAAAAAAAAATTTATTTTTAACTTCTGCAGACTCCTAAAATAAACTACGGACGGTGGTGGTGGGTGGTGGTGAACAATGATGTTTAACCATCTGCAAACCTTAAAGTCAAATATGCACCAAAAAGAGCTCGTGTAAACATTTTTTAGTGAAACATCTTCGTAAATACAAACAATCATGCAATGTCTACGCATGGTATGCATGGTGCAGACGGAAAAGTCAGCGCAAACTTATTTTAGTAAAACAAACACCAGTTAAATAAAATTAGTTTGGTGTAGTTTAGGATTAGTAGTAGGATAGTTTTTTGTAAAAAAAAAACCTTTCCGTTAAGCCTTCGCCTGAAAATATTGATGCAAAGATTTTTTAGTGGCCTAAGCTAATTTTATAAAAATGTTCTCATGTGATTCGTAGGTGATTAGATATAACAAAAAAAATTAAACCCAAATTAGTTTAAATGGTCGTAACTGTTATTAACAATAAATATAAAGAAAGTTTGGTGTAATTCTTAAACATTAACGGTCTAATTTAGTAAAAAATCTTTTGTAATATTTGGTGAATTGATAAATTGTAATGGTATCAATAACATTATACGTCGGCAACGGTTAAATCGTATTATATCTTAACTTAATGATATTTATTTAAACGTTCACACACTCTTAGTTTTGATAATCATATATTACATCATTGTCAAATCATACATTTTTAAGTAAACAAGGCAATATATTAAACTAACTCGATACGATTATCCTTTAAAAATAATAAATACGTCCTTCATAAGTACAATAATGTGATAATAAGTATAAAATTAATTTCTTTTCATTTTCGACTCCAAGTGTTAGATTGCAACACTAATATTATTATATCTGAATTTGATTAATTGTGGTCCAATTTACACAGGACCATAATATTAATATTAATAGTGTATAAAATAGCAATCACCATATATTTGACTATGAAAGATTTTAAATCTAGATTATAGACCACAAATATTTTTAGCTTTTTATGATAACTATAGTTTTTAATGATAAAATGGTAAATAAAACTATAAAACAAAAAAATAATATAAAATAAAAATAATAAATACACAAAAATATTTCTCTCGTTTTCCTCTTACATAAAAGAATAAAAAATTATAAAAAACAAATAAAACTCTTTTTTTACGAAATTCGTTTACAGATGTGTAAAACGGGATTTACATATGTGTAAAACCGGATTTACACATGTATATAACCAAATTTACACATGTGTAAACAACATGTGGACGGTTTTCTTTTAAAAAGTATATCAATATAGTAGACGTTGGAAAGATTAAAAAAATGCTAAAATTAATGGTGATTTTTTTTTGAAAAAATGATATCGTGAAAAAAAGTTATGAAAGTTTTAAAAAATAGATAAAAATAATATGTGATTTATATGTGATAAAAAATATACAACTCATAATGGTTTATAAAGTTCTCACAAGAAAATAGTTTTCAAGATACTCATACCCATGTGACATATACTTACTTTGTCTACAAGTATTTTGATGTGTACCTTTTATCATTCACGCTAGTGATTTACTAGGTGTTGAGTTAAATAGTGTAATAGTGTATCATCTTGCAAGACATGACATGTTTAAATATTATAGGTAACTTATAAGCTTATTATAACTTCATATTAGACTTAATTAGATGAAAATAATACCATGATGAATGAACTCTTACAAAGTTCTTATGTAGTTGTCAAAAATAAGAGTATGAGGGGTCGTGTAGTGTAACAAAATAATATTTTCTTGGATTTAGCAAGTGTGAGTCTAATGGTTCTGATATGAATTATGAGCGTTCAATTCTCACATGAATACCAAATACTTAATTGTGAGTATTAGTAATAACACGTCTCATATAAGTAAAATATATTTCATCGTGGTTTAAAGTTGAGATGTGAAGTTATTTAGTTACTTATGACAATAGGCCCCTGGGTGATATAGATATCCGTAACTCATCATCCTAAGTTTCTTGATCGACATGGGTATGTTTGATAAAAGCATATGGAGTTGCAAGATGACGATGAAATTAATTATGAGTGGAGAATTATACGAACTTTAGTTATACAAAATTATATGTTAAAACAGAAGTATTATAAAACTATAAAAAAACGCAAATAAATATTCACTAAATACATAATTAAATTGTTATTTTTGAAACCTAAAGTAGTTTAGATTTAAATAATAAAAGCCAAGACCATGTAGTCCAAACAAAACTTCATTTTGACGAGACCTTATTATATTTAGTTTAAGGGCTCAAAACTTTAAGAAACTCAATATCAAACACGCTTTCTCCAATAGACAGGTTTATATTATTTGAATATATTAAATATTAAATAAAACTATATATAATTTTTGAAAGTCAATGTTGATGACAATATTGTTATTAAAAGTTTAAGATTCCATGCAACATATACAAACTTCCAAACTAATGATATCTCCGTTAAACCATATTAACCAATAATATGTGAACTTGAAAGCACCTACTGTAGCTTATATTATGTCGGCAACTTAAAACATTGAGCGAGTCTCGACTAACTTTTGTAATTCGATTTCTCTGTCAACTAGAATTTATAATTATGAAACATACTTTGTGTGTTTTACTAGAACTTTCATATATCCGGTCCTATCTATATTTGTTTTGTCTTTTAACAAGTATTTTTACCCGCATACACTACAACGATGTGTACTCTAGTTGTGTAATGGTATACTGATGTTCATTGGTTGAATGGTCGGTCTTATTCTTTATGGTATCCCATGTTAACGTTAGTCGCTATAATCTATGATACAAAAATACCATATCTTAATACAACTATGTTCTTAACAAAATTTATACCAGAACACTAAGAAAACTTAAAAAAGTTAAACACGTCCAACAATTATTATATTTAATCGACTAAAAACGTATATTATATATAATCTATAAGTTCAAGTTAAAACATTCAATTTTGAGGTAAATTAGAGTGGGGTCTTTTGAGCGTTGACATGGCTCAGTTTTTATCGAACTTCGAAGCATATGTAGATTGAAGAAATAAACTTGTCACAAAGAAACAATTTAAATTTCAAAAAATATTATATATATCAGAAGCCATTATCTTATAAAAAAGTTTAAAGTATATTATATTTGACTTAACTTAGTTTTGATATAATTTATATTAAAACAAAAGTAAAGTAAACACTCCATAACAGTATGTTCAGAACCTTATCAAACATTTTATAAGAAAAGTTACCAAAGAAAAACATAACGTTTCAAAAACTGATTATAATGCTAAGACTTCAATTGGTTGCATCTAGTTTCGAAAAAATGCAGTAAGCATCATTCCTAAGGCTCGATTCCACTGAGCTGAAGCTCAAAGTATGTAAAGTTATGTTTTGTTAAATATATAGCTGAATTAGAAGGAAAAAAAACTAAGATATTTATCACTGATCTTTATAATTAAATATTATGAGACAATTTATGTAAAAAGTTATAAAAGAAAACATAACATTTTAAAAATTCATTATAATACTAAGACTTCAATTGGATGTAGCTACTTTTAAACAAAAGCAGTATGCATCGTTCTTAAGGTCGAGATCCATTGAGCCGCAGCTCAAAGTATGTAAAGTTTTGCTAAATATATAGTTTATTTAGTGTTGGAAATTTATTGATAATACATTTATGTGTTGAATGAAAATTAATATGACTAATGACATTAGGAATTGATAGTGTGGGAAGTCGTCCCACATTAGATGAGAGAAAGAATATAAAATAGTTTATATTCTATAACCTCTTGTCTATATTGTTTCCTAAGGTGTCACACTAAGTGGATTCGCGAACTCGCACTCGCACTCGCATGTGGGCGCAATGTGGCGCTTTGATGGCGTACTTCGCACACTCGCATCACCGCGAGCCGCTTGAGAGCCGCCTTAGTATTTTTGAAGGTTGGTTCGAGGGTCTGGTTAGGTGCGACTGACCTTGGTGCGAGGTCAGAGCTGTGACTCGTAACAGCTTCCGTTACACGTTGACTGAAACCGACAACTGTTAATGACGAATTAAATGAACAGTTACGATTTCGGATTAATGACTGAGTAATGGCTGGTGGCTGTTATGATTCGAATTCCACTATAAATACTGAATGTAGCTCAGTAGAAAGACACATCAATAGAACTCGAAACCTGCAACAAAACATGTTCTCTATCTTTCTGGATTCTCTTCTACAAACAAGTTCGGGTTCTAGATCAACCACGGCAGTACAAACTGCTTCGGCTGTTGTACCCTGGAAAACAAAACGAGTTCTCCTGGGAGGCTCGAAATTTGTTTTAAGGGCCCCGTGTTGAACACGATCTTCAACTTTTACTTTTCTGTTTCTTCTATTTCTGTAAATTGTCCATTGTAAAATAATTGATAATCATTTAATTATGTTCTCTTGTATTGAGTATATTAATAAAATTGTTTGAATATTTATTTTATATGAACGGTTCCTACATTTAGAAAGAAATGTAACACCCGGTTATTCTTTTAAAAGAAAGATAAGAGATGAAGAATAAAAGTAGGAAATGCAATTTAACCCAAGTTGAGGGGTTAGAAGTGTCAAAAGGACAAAAAGAATAAAAGTTGGTACAAAAGCAACATGGCCGCCCACACCATGTTACTTTTCACCTTTTCAATCGGTTCTTGAGAGAGAGAGAGAGCAGAAACCTTCGGTTTGGAGAAGAAGAAGAAGAGGCTGAATTCAAGGTAAGAATTCGAGGTTTCTTAGTGTTCATTATGGGTTTTGTCTCGGTTATATGCTTATGTGTTTGTGTGTGTGTTCGTGTGTGTGTGTTCGTGTGTGTGTGTTTGGTGGTTTCTAGGTGTTTGAACTCATTTGCATACGGGTTAGAAGGAAGATGCACCCAAAGTTGCACTAGGTGAGTTTCTAGACCCCGGTTTTACTTGTTTTAAACTCTCTTTAGGGCTGAAAATGTATTTAAACGGGTTTTACTATGTTTATGTATGTATATCCGTATGTATTATGCATGCTTGATGATGTTCCTTAGATGCTTATAGGTTGTTCATGTTTAGAATAGCTTTGGTAAGCTTAGAACAAATAGGCTTGATGTTTGGGTTCAAAAATATCCTAGAAACATGTTGAGCAGAAGTATCATGCATCTGGAAATGCTTTAGAAATGTTAAGTGTAATTCATGCGCCTAAGTGTCCATGTGTCCGAATAGACCATACGCCCGAATAGTGTTCATGCGTCTGAATAGCTCATGCGCCTAAGTATTGAAACGGTTAAGTATTGGCTGATGCGCCTGCATAGTGATGAAACGCCCAAATAGGGCTCATGCGCTCAAATAGTGTTGGTGCGCCTAAACACTTAGAATTTATTACGAAATTTTTGGGAGTCTGTGCTTTTAAGGTTTTGACTGAGGTTTGACTAGGGCCTATTAATGCTTGTCCCATGCATTATTCTGATTGCTTTATGATTGTTCCATATTATTATTATTACTATTAGTGTGTGACTTTACGTGGTGTGTTTATTATCGTAACGTAAAGTATAACTAATAATAAAGTGAAAGAGCAATGAAGAAGAGAAGTGAAACTTAATTTAAAATGTTAACAAGTCTTGCAAGCACATAGGAGGTGCACGACCATGTTGTCGTTAGCTCAACTGTGATGCGGGTTAGCTACCCTATTTTGCACACAGGGGCAGTCAATTGAGATTGACGGACCTTTGCAGCGTACCCTAGGTGACTGGGCCAACCTTATATACAATATTTAGAGCCCTTTGAGGGAACAGAGGGCCTAGCACCATTTCCCCCGCGCACATAGTTTAGGGTATTGCTCATTGATCCACATAGATAGTGAAAGATAAAGATAATTAGTACAGAATAAACAAAGCATACAGTAAAGGGGAAAAAACATTATCTGATTGTATAGTTAATGCGTGCTCACGTAAAGAGATGAAGTTTTCATAAAAAGAGTATTTTCATATGTATACCTTACCGAAAGTATTTTATTACTTTTAAAACTAGAACTTACTCAGCAACGCTAACTTTTATACATTTTTAGTTGGTAGGTAAATGTTGCTGAGGATGGCACGAGGGTGAAGCTACTCGGCAGGAAAAGACTGACATCCATTCGTATTTATTATTGTTGTTGTTTTGTAATGCAATTAAATAATTCTTTTGTATTCGGTTAAATAATAGTGTATTGCTCAATAACAGTATTTTAATGAAATGAATGGCTTTTGTTAAAATAGTTCCGCTGCTTAAGCTTGTAAATTTATAATGTTTAATGTATTTAATGCTGTGAATGACCAACTGTGAGGTCTCCGGGAACGAGGCCTTACAGAAAAAAACTAAGAAATCTAGCACCAATCTTTATAATTAAGTTTTATGAGACATTCTATATGAAAAGTATAAAAGAAAACATAACATTTTAAAAACTAAGACTTCATTTGGTTGCAGTTAGTTTCAAACAAATGTAGTAGGCATCGTTCTTAAGGACGAGATCCACCGAGTCAAAGCTCAAAGTATGTAGAGTTTTGTTTTGATATATATATATATAATATATATATATATATATATATATATATATATATATATATAATATATATATTATATATATATATATGTATGTATATAAATATATATATATTTTTATGTATACACACATATACATATAGATATATATATAGGGGAGAGTTCAAATAAGAACCATCTTTTTTTATGAGAACTCTAAGAACCAATCTTAACCACTCATTTTTATCACATGTCATTTCTCTTTTTTTAAAACGTTCATAACTTTTTTTCACATCATTATTTTAAAAAAAATTCACCATAAAATTAAGTATTTTTGATATTTCCAACACCTACCATATTGATATACTTTTTTAAAAAAAATCGTACATCCGTTGTTTACATATGTGTAAATCTCGTTATACACATGTGTAGTACTGGATTTACACATGTGTAAATGCGATATTACACATGTGTAAAACAAATTTCGTTAAAAAAACGAGAATTTTTTTTATTTTTTATGAAAGAGGGAAAGTAGGGGAACGTTTTTATGTTTTTATTTTTTATTTTTATGTTACTTCTTGATTTATAAATTTTTTAAATATGTTTTTGTTAATTATAATTTTGCCATTGAAAACTAGTGGTTGAGATTGGTTCCTAAAGTTTTTACAAAAAAAAGCTAGTTATCATTTGATCCCTTCCATACACACACACACATACACACACACACACATATATATATATACATATGCATATATATACATATATATATACGCACACATATATATACATATATATATATGTGTGTGTGTATATATATATATATATATATATATATATATATATATATATTAGGGTTATCTTGAGAACTACCTTTTTTATGAGAACTCTAGAAAGCAATCTGAGACACTCACTTTTTATCACATACAAATCACATGTTATATCTTTTCTTTTTTTAAAACGTTCATAACTTCTTTTCACGACATCATTTTTTCAAAAAAAATTCACCATAAAAATCAGTATTTTTTATCTTTCCAACGCCTACCATATTGATATATTTTTAAAAAAAATCGTCCATCCGTTATTTACATATGTGTAAATCTGGTTATACACATGTTTAATACTAGATTTACACATGTGTAAAACAAATTTCGTTAAAAACAAGATTTTTTTTTCATAATTTTTTTATTCTTTTTTATGAAAGAGTGAAAATTTTTGTGTTTTTATTTTTATGTTTTTATTTTTATGTTATTTTTCAATTTATAAATTTTTTAAATATGTTTTTGTTAATTACAATTTTATTATTGAAAACTAGTGGCTGGGATTGGTTTTGAGAGTTCTCATAAAAAAATGAGTTCTTATTTGATCTCTCCCATATATATATATGTGTGTGTGTGTGTGTGTGTGTGTGTAGGAAAGATATCAAATGAAAATTATGTTTATAGTTGAAAATTATAAAAACCACCACTACCCAATCACATAATTTATAGTTGATTTAACTTTTTAATTGTTAAAATTATTTGAGTAAATTTCAACACTATTTTTGAGGTCATTATAATTTTTTAGTTTAAACTCCAGAAAACGATGATGATGACGGAACGAATATGTGTATGTAACTTGTATGAGTTACATGTATATACCTTTTAGTTGTACACTTGGTAATAAGTACTTGCATATACATAACTCCTACATATACGTAACTCTTAGTTTCACTTTATAACATGAAATTACATATATGTAACCCCTAATTTTTATAATTATATTTAAACATGGTTTTTAAGGATCATCTCCCATATATATATATATATATATATATATATATATATATATATATATATATATATATATATATATATATATATATATATATATTATATATTTACATATATGTAACCTCTGATTTTCATAATTATATTTTAACATGGTTGTCAAGGGATCATCTCCCATATACATATATATATATATATATAATATATATATATATAGGATAAAGATCTCTTGAAAACAATGTTATAAATGAAAACCATAAAAACTAAGGGTTACATATATGAAAGTACATATGACAAAGTATATAACTAAGAATTACGTATATGTAGAGGTTATGTATATGTATATACGTGTTACCAAGTGCTCAACTAAGAGTTACGTATATATAACTTATACACGTTACGTATATGTAAGTCGTTTCGTCATCATTGTCGTTTTTTGGAGTTTAAAAATAAATAATATATAATGACCTCAAAAGATAAGATTGAATTTTACTCAAATATACTTTAAACAATTAAAAAATTAAATTAATTATAAATTATGTGATTTGGTAGTTGTGTTTTTTACGGTTTTCTATTATAAATATTATTTTCATTTGATCATTTTTATATATACATATATAAGGTAGGGGTCAAATAAAAATCATGTTTATAATTGAAAACCATAAAAATTACCATTACCTAATCACATAACTTATATTAATTTAACATTTTAATTGTTTATAGTAGATTTGAGTAAATTTTAATTATATTTAGATATATTTGGGTATACTAGTGGTTTTCACAATTTCTTTTAATTATAAACAAAGTTTTCATTAGATCCCTCCCGTATATACATGAATATATATATATATATATATATTATATATATATATATATTATATATATATATATATATATATATATATAATTTGATATATTTATATTATACATGCTGTCCGTGTCCGGAACCCAATAGTTAACTACGACATATTATGAACTCGAGACAAATTGTTACCGTATTTAGTAAATTGAAAAGAAAATCCATTTATAATACATCAATAGAATTCTTAAGGTTTACTACATATATCAATATTTACTTTTCCTCCGACTTGTATTCATTAGTATATTTTGACCGTTCCCATTTGCTTCCCTTTATGATGATGATACATTGCGAAAAGAAATATTTTTTGTTAGACATCATTCTCAATGAAAATCACAAACTTATTTATTACAAGAAAAACGATAACAATCAAGACAAAAACTTACCAAGTATATTAATATTAAAAAGAGAAATGTCGATTTCCTTGAAACTCACCATAATACCTAAACATAATTAATTGTGGTCCAATATTTTGTAGGATCACAATACTTTTAACAATAAAACATATTATGAAGTTGAAGCTTACATGTTCCCGGTTATAAATACCTATGAGTAACATGTCTTTTGATTCATACATACAAAACCATTATAAAAAAACATGGATATTCTCATTTCAAACTGGTCTAGTGTTCAATCTTTGCCGAAAAGCTACATTTTTCCACCTGACCGAAGGCCCGGAAACCACAAAACTCCGGCATCCAAAGACATTCCGATCATTGATCTCGCAAATATTAATGGCCCTAAACGAGCTCAAGTGATTCAACAAATCATAAAAGCAAGTCAGGATTTTGGGCTCTTTCAGGTTGGTAAAAGTTCAAGTTTTGATTCACTAATGACAATTTCTTGTAATGATCTAAGAATATGCTTGATCGACTTTGCTATGAATGAAATCTTACTGAATATGCTTGTTTGTTTTTTATTGACATTTGTATCACGTACAGGTGATCAACCATGGAGTTTCTAGGGAATTGATGGATCAAACAATGACGTTGTTTAAACAGTTTTTTGCATCACCTCCAGAATTTAAAGCAAGATTCTATTCGAATGATTTGAACGCGAGTTGTAGGCTTTACACGAGCACGTTAAACTACGAAAACGAAGAGGTTCATTATTGGAGAGATAATTTAACACACCGTTGCCTTCCTCTTGAAGATCATATCGACCATTGGCCCAGTGACCCTCCCTATTATCGGTAACATGATCTTGATTTCTCAACATGAAAACCCCGTAATATTCTCTTATGATTTACAAAAGACTTCAACAATACTAGTAAACTATATTAGCGAGTAATATTTTATGCATGTCAAATAATTGATGAGATCTCTTTACATAGAGATTACAATAGAAAAGATAATAACAAAGTTATCTGACTAATAATAATGACAAAATATGAATAACTGTAGATAGAATAACGACTAATAAATAAACTTCAAGATATATAATAATTTAAAATAATAATAAGTATAAAAGATAATAAACATAGTTAACACTAATATATATACTTAACGAAATAAACAGGAACGTTGTGGCGGAGTACTCGATTGAAGTGAGGAAGTTTCTAATGACGATTTTGGAGTTGATATGTAATGGATTGGGGCTTGAACCGCGGTATTTTGAAGGCGAAATAAGCAAGAGCCAATTGATATCGGTGAACCATCACATCCCTTGCCCTGATCCGAGTTTGACAATCGGATGCAAGCTCATTGTGACCCGAATCTTATTACCATGCTTCAACAAGGTGATGTTAGTGGACTTCAAGCCCTTAAAGATGGTCAATGGATCGGCGTTGAGCCGCTTCCCAATGCACTTGTTGTCATTCCAGGCCTCCAATTACGGGTACGTTTCAAATAATATTCGTGTACTATTTAACTTTTTAACCAAAATTCATCATTGATCAAGGTGTAAAAATTGATCAACAGGTTATAAGCAATGGGAAGCTAGCAAGTGCGGTGCACCGAGTAGTGACAAATTCAAAGGAGTCACGAACCACCATAGGATCATTCTGATTCCTTCAAACGATATCTTGATACAACCCGCAGAATGCTTGTTTGGTTCATCTGCCAAGTTGTACCGCGGTTACACGTACAAAGAGTTTTTCAGTACGTTCGCGAGTAATAACTGCCAGGCTGAAACAGCTCTGGGGTGTTTCAAACTATGAGCACAAGCTTGTTTTGGATCATGTTATAGTTGTTTGTTCTCTGAAAATTATATTATCCAAGTGTGAAGTGTGTACTACCATTTAGGTGTATCATGTATGCAATAAGGATCATTATAATTGTAATATAAGCTTGTGTGTTAAATCAACATATAGATGTATCAAAATTAGTTGTTTCATCCTAACTAAACATCAATAAAAAACACTCACGTGAGGCTAAACAACGTGTTAAACTATACTCTCAAAACTTTTAGATCAATTAAAAAACTAAACAATCAAATTAGCAATCAATTAAAATAAACAATGTCAAATTGAAAATTCAAACAAAATGTGTGGCTTAAAAATAGTTGTCGGATGACGGATACAAAATCAGTAATCAAATGATGAAATCCAAAACAATATTTCTAATCGATTAAACTAAGGTTTGATTAATTTGACTACAACTATATTTCTAATTAGTGTTCAAACTTTTTCTCATCAAGATCTCGATCCCCATTCCTTCACTAAAGATAAACTTGCTTAGACCGCTCTTTCTTGGTCCCTTGAGCTATGTCGCATTCATTCATCCATTTTTTTATTTTATTTTTGTGTTTTTTTGTTTTAAAGGTGGGTACGTTGGCAACCATTATACGGTTACTAGGTGTTTTTTAAGTTTTATTTGATTTCTAGAAAATCCATCATATTCACGGTATTACGATGCACCTGCCTCCAACATATATCTATATATATAGTTTAAGTTATATAGTTTATCTTCTTACTCTAATAAAAAATAATGAGAGTGTCACATGTCATCATTATAATTGTTCTCACCAAATTTTCCCGTATTTCTCTCCTATTAAATAATTACTTTAATTACTAATAATATTATTTTAATATTTTTTAATATTTAATAAATCTTTTTACTCTAATAAAAAAGTAAATAAGAGTGACACATGTCATTATCACAATTGTCCTCACCAAATTTTTCCATCTCTCTCTCTTATTAAATAATTACTTTAATTACTAATAATATTATTTTAATACTTTTTAATATTTAATAAATTAAGAAATAAATATATTTATTAAGTTTATTTCTAAATAAATAAATACTTTTAAAAAGTCAACTTTTTAAAAACAAAATTAAGCAATGTGGGAATTGTAATAAGATTTTTTTTTTAAAATATATTTTTATACGGTTTGTTTTAAAACAAAATGTTTATTTAAAAAATTTATAAACAATATTTTAAAAAATCGATATCACTGTTTTATTATTTATAGTCATTTCTCATATGTAATCTAAGTTATATCATATCTTAGAATATCAATTTATATTTAATAAATTTATTATATTAATGTTTTATTTATTCAACCCGTATGTAATACACGAGTTTACTAAAGCTAGTATTATATAATTAATAAATCTTTAGATACAACACGTCCTTTTTGGTGCAACCCAAACTTTTTTTCGTGTCTATCTCTCGTATTAAACGCTAGAAGTTTTTAATTAAATAAATTAAACAACTAAATATTTAAAATGTGAGTATTCTTATTCTAATAATTTATCACAGTTTACTTATTTTATCTTAAAATATAATTTTTTTCTTAGATTACAATTATATTACATCTTAAATTTTAATATTAATTCTTAATCTTCAATATCGATCATTTATATATTTTTTTAAATATTGATTATTTATTATTTCATCAATAGTTGATAACATCTAACATACAAAATTCTTACAAAAACTAATATTTTTAACAAGTTAAATTTATTTCAATCATGTAATGCATGGGTTATAACCCAGTACCTAATAGAGTCTAACGAGGTGACAAAGGCAAAAGGTTTAGGGACTGTTTGATAACGTTGACTAAGTAAGGTCTGACTGAGTCAGAATCTGACCCAGTTAGAAGTTTTGACTGGGTAAGCATCTGATTGAAACTTGGTTGTTTGATTCAGTATCTGACTAGAACCAAATCGATTCAGTATTTAAGTAACAAAACTCACCGGAATCACACCACCGGTTAGAACCACCACACCACCACCACAACCACCACTATCGTTGTACACATTCCAACTACCACCACAATCCACCATACACAAAGGTGGTGCCGAAGGTGGGTTGCGGGGTCGCGAAGGGGTGCTGGGCTGCGGGTCGCGAGGGGGTGGCGGGATGCGGTCGCGAGGGGGTGCGAGTCAGCCGGTCAACAAATTTTTTTTAAGATTTGGGTCAGCAATGAAGACCTGGTCAGTCGGCTCGAAGCCAAAATTAAACGAGCTCACCCGCTGACCGAGTCATCCAGGTCAACCCAAAAACAAACAGCCCTTAAAGAGACACAGTTGTCTAGTTTTTAATATTTATATCTTCCTAAAAAAGAAAAAAATCATCATTTCATATCCCATTAGCATATTTTTTTTGCATGCTGGCATTAACTTAATACCAAACGTGCACCAAAGTAGAGGGGCTGGCGGGCTGCAGCCGGTCAACAACTTTTTTTAAGGTTTGGGTCAACCCAAAAACAAACAGCCCTTAAAGAGACACAGTTGTCTAGTTTTTAATATTTATATCTTCGTAAAAAAAGAAAAAAAAATCTATCGTTTCATGTCCCATTAGCAATTTTTTTTTGCACGCTGGTATTAATTTAATACCAAACATGCACCAAATTCATAAAAGTTAGGACTATATACATAAACTTTTAAAATATAGGACATATATATATATATATATATATATATATATATATATATATATATATATATATATACATACACACACATTGTATTTTATGTAATTTATGTTATCTTGATTAAGTTTTTAAAAGATGAAATATATGTATCAACTTTATTAATTTTAGAGTAAATTACAAATTTTGTCCTTTAAGTATGTTTAAAATTATGGATCTTGTCCTTAAACTTTGATGATTACATTAAAAGTTCTTTATTTAAAAATTTATCACGTTTTATATCCTTTCTACTAACTGAGGTTAACTTTTTCAGTTAGTTTTGTGTGAATGTACCATTTTGCCCTTATCTCTTAAAGGATGAATTCTGCAATTTTCGTTAATCTTTTACTATTTCGATTTTGTTTTTATTTTATTTACTTTATCTTATTCAACCAATTTTATTTAATAAACTTATCTGAAATATGATTACTTAAATATTTTTCTATAAAATAAAATTTTATCTATAGTTTTTTAAATTTATTATAATTTTTTGTTTTTAAAAATTAGTTATCTACCTTTCTAATCATACAAGAACAAGATGAAGAGTTTAAAATATTTTTTATGATATAAAATTTAAACTAGTAATCGAGTTTGTTTTATCATCGTTTTTCTATTATTTTTTTGCTATAAGAATTTTCAATTATTTTAAATAGTTTGACTTACGGTTATATTAGAAACATATAGAGATCATATGATTTTAGTATATGGCTTTTTATATTTTACTTGGTTATAATTATTCTAAGTTGAGCTATATGTATAATTAAACCTTGATAATATATGAAGTATTTAAGTATTTTTGCTGAAAAAATGTTCAATAAACTTAATCGTAAAACCAAACCAAAGCAAACCCTTAGTAATTGTTTGGTTTAGTTTCATTTTAATTTTAAGTGGTTTGGTTTTGATTTTCGTTGATAAAAAAGTTATTATTAACAGTTTAAATAAAACCATGAATAAAAGTACATTTAATAAAAAATTGAATGATTGTTTATTTAAAAACTCCAAGTAGTTCTTTACTAACCTTTTTGTATATTTTATTTTAAATTAAAGTAACGCACTATCACATTATATTTATATTTAAAAACAAACCATTTGACTGATGTCACGGTTTATCTCCATTTTAATATCTTATAAACATAACCCAAACAAAACCCCCAAATTGGATGAACCTTAGTTTAGATTCGAATCAAATTGATCATTTAAACGATGATGATAACCAAATTAACCATGGGGCTTTTGTTCCCCAGGTTAAAACGAACATGTTAGTATATTTAATTACCCGATAGTTGTTTGATTTCAAAGATTCGACTCGAATAACAATCCGCGACCAATGAAGCTCGATTGCCGGTCAAATGACGATTATAATCCAATGCGCTGTACAGATAGCTTCTATTGAACTCAAGGATGGAAAGCCCTCTACAAATTTCGCGTTTGGAAGCTTTGAAGATGTACTCGAGTTGTGCCAGGCCTCGATGGGAGGGAACACTCGAAATCTATGTTTGCGTTTGTTTTAGGTGTAATTGTGTGCTGCATTCGATTATAGGTTGTCATATGATCGAACAAGTTGGTTTAATTAGGTTATTATTAGGTTTAATTGCCAAAACGGTTGATGATTAAAGACCGACGGTTACTCGAGCTCGAAAGCTCCTGTAACCGGTGTTAGAACTTCAATGAAACCCACCAATCGGTTCGAGACGGTTCCACGAAGCGGTTGACATGAATTAAGCGTTGAATTTCAAGGGTTTTAGACGACTAGGGGGTGAGGGTTGGTTTTTAAAGAAATTACACATTGGTCCCTGCAGTTTAGGTTTTATTGTTTTATGCTCAAAACTCCTATATTAAGTTTCTTAAATGACTAACCAAACCCCCTAACTCAATTAATTTAAGTTTTAACATTTTTTAGTAACTTAATAAACCAAAAGGCATCACCATAAACTCATAGTGCCCATAACGAGTACGGAACGCGGTCTTTGGGATGTCATCATCATGAACTCGTAATTGATGATATCCAGAACGTAGATCAATCTTCAAGAATATGGCAGCTCCTTGAAGTTGATCAAACAAGTCATCGATACGAGGAAGAGGATAATGGTTCTTGATGGTAAGCTTGTTAAGCTCACGATAATCGATGCACATACGAAACAATCCATCTTTCTTCTTCACGAAAAGAACAGGTGCACCCCAAGGCGAAGAACTAGGACGGATGAAGCCCTTCTCGGATAGCTCTTGAAGTTGACTAGAAAGTTCTTGCATTTCAGATGGTGCAAGTCGATATGGTGACTTAGCCACGGGGTTTGCTCCCGGTATCAAGTCAATTTTAAACTCAACTTCTCGCACGGGAGGTAGACCACTAAGGTTATCAGGAAATACTTCAGGAAAGTCTCGTACGATAGGGCATCCTTAAGTTCTTTCCCTTTGACTTTCGTGTTAACCACGTAAGCCAAGAAGGCCATATACTTCTTGCTTAAGCACTTTCGGGCTTGTGTGCAAGACATGAGTTTAAGTCCTTCGGAAGATTTTTCACCGAACACCTTCAAAGTATCTCCAGAAGGTAACGCTATACAGATGCACTTCTCGAAACAAATGATCTCAGCATGGTGTTTGGCTAACCAATACATACCAATGATGATGTCGAAGCTTCCAAGTTTCATAGGAATAAGATCGATAAGAAAATCATGCGTGTCAAGACTTAAGATGCAATCACGAATAATGACGTCAACGGTGATCAGTTCTCCATCGGCAACTTCAACGGTGAGAGGTCTTTCTAGTTTCGTATGTGGCTTGGCAAGAATGGGTTCAAACTCTAACGAAACAAAACTCTTATCGGCTCCAGAATCATAAAGGACATAGGCATAAGTTTTATTAATAAGGAACATACCTATTCAATTTTAAAGGCATTTAACGATACAGTTAACTCATGGAAAGAATTAGGTCACACAAGTCAAAGGTAAATTAACATACCATTTACCACATCGTTGTTTGCTTGTGCTTGATTTGCGTTGATGTTGAAAGCACGTCCTCGGGCTTGTGGAACATTACCCACAAGATGAGGGCATTGTAGGCGAAAATGACCTGTTCCCCACAATTGTAGCAAACACAGTTTGTGACCACGGAGACATTGTTAGGTGCACAGTGGCATGTCGCTATCAAATGACCATATTTACCGCATAAGGTGCAGATATGGCATGGTTGATTCCCCGGATGATGATACCTACAAGTGTTGCACATAGGCTGAGGACCAGCATAAGCCCTAGCCCCAGGCACTTGTGCCACAGGTGTAGCCGCAGGTACACGTTGTCTTTGGGGTTTTTTGGGTGCAGCCACGACATAGTTGCGTGCCGGTGTAAACTTGCGCTTGTTGTTGTTGTTGTTGTTGTGAGACGGTTCAGCTTTAACCTCCTTAACAGCCTCGGTAGCCATCTTTTCCACCTTTTTTGCACCCTTCACAGACATGGTGCCCGCTCGTATATGGTTCTCGGTGAGTTGAGCGGTGATAGTGATGGCTTCTTCCAAGGTTGTGGGTCGGCTACCTATCACAGCATCTTGAATTTGGGGTGGTACACCCTTAATGAACTTCTCGATGTTGCGGGGGACAGTGTCGACCATATGGGGCAATAGTATACTCAACTCATGATGCCTAGTTGAGTAAGCCAAATGATCACCATCGTTTTGCTTCAAGTTCCAGAATTCTTCCTCCAACTTTTACAATTCACTTCTCGGGCAGAACTTCGCGATGACAATGTTCTTGAACTCTTCCCAAGTAAGTGACAGAATAGCATCGGCTCCTTGATTTCTCTTCTCGCTATTCCACCATAAGTGCCCTTTGCTGGAGCATACTAGTGGCATAGCGAACTTTGAGTGCCTCGGGAGACTCACAATTGACAAAGGTGTTCTCCATACTCTCAAACCACTCAAGAAGACTAGTGGCTCCTTCTTGCCACTAAACTAGTGGGCTTGCAAGAGCTAAAATGCTTGAAATTGCAGGTTTGGTTGTTGCGTCCTTGGTTAGCACTATTCTCTCCTTGACCATTGTTGCTAGAGTTGGTCATTAAGGTGCTATTGGGTTCAACAAGCATGGTCGGGATGACAGCTGTAACATCTCGTATTTTCATTTAACTAAAAGTTAACTTCGTTACTCTTACAAGGGTTATTATTGTTAATTTTGAAACTCATGTGTTGTTTGTGCTTATTCATTATTGTCTTTAGGTTAAAATAAATATTAAATAAAAATAATAATGTTAATATTAAAAAAAAAGTAATAATAATAATAATTATAATCATAATAATAATATTTGTAATAATAATTGAATAATAATAACTATAATAATGTTACTAATGATAATAAAAAAATAAATGGTATAGTTATTAAATTTAACAATGTTTAATACTTTAAGTAGTTAAAGATTAGGGGGTCTTAATGTCAATTTATAAACTTTATATTGAAGTTTCTGCTTAAAATAAAAAGAAACTTAATGTTGAGGGACCAAATGTGTAATTAATCAAAACTCTTTTCTCTCTCCCCGAATTTCCGGCCGCCGGCCGGCGAAGCTCCGGCGCGGCGCCGGCAACAACCAAAAGCCATTAAAACGCATAAAAATGAACCCCAAAACGCTCCTAACCGGTTCGTGGAGTCGATTCGAACTTAATCACGAACTAAATTGTGTTAAAACATCGGTTACAAACCTTAAACGATCGTATAACCGATACCTTTAATTCCATAGCCGTTCGGGCATTAAATCTCTAATAATAATCCGATTAAATGAACCTACACAATCATCTACCTTTTCCTAATAGATTACAACAGTCAATTTCACCTGAAACACACACAATCATTGAGTTCGATCACCACAAACACCGAGACCTGCAACCAACGGGTTCATCACCTTCCGAGCTTCAGTTGTTGAAATTGACATAGGGCTTTGAGTCAAGACCAACTCTCGTAGCTTCCCACAAGTTTAATTTGATTATCGTTGAGGTTTGCCTATCCATCAAGACTCCCACGTCTGCAACGTCTCTTCGGGTGTTCAAACACCAATTCAATAACAATTCGGGTAATTAACACCATATGTATACTCGATTTCACATGGGCAAGCAAAGCCCTATGATTGATTTCATTATCAATATCAATTCGATGTTCTATTGGAATCAAATCGATTCTAGGGTTCTTATGAAATTGGGGGTTTTGCTTATATGGGTTTTTAATGTTTTAAAACCAAGATCTACCGTGGCTGGATGCCTTGGTTCACTGGTTAAACACTCTCATCACCACTTAGAGGTCCCGGGTTCGAACCCGGGCACCCTCAAACATTTTTTTAAGGCTTTTCAGCCCTTAAATAAATTATAGAAAATTTTTAATAAATATAAAAAGGGTTTTTGTAAACTCTAAACATTTTTCAAAGACATCAAATTATTTTCTATAATTTTTCTAAAGTTAATTAATTAATTTTTTATATATAAAGAATTTTAACAAAGGATGTTCTTGGTTAATTTCTATTAAAATGGACTTTGAATGATAAATTAATAAATTATTATTGGTCCAAATATTACTATTAAGTTATTATCGTTAAAATCTTGATTATTTCAAATATTTATTCAAGTTTATATTTAAACTTCACTAGCTATTAACGATGAGCTAATGTTATTTTTTTTATAATAATTTACACAAATGGTATATTTCTTTGTACATTTTTTTTGACGACTACAAAGATCTCCAAACTCCACTCGAAATTTTAACTCTCGTTAAATCAATAATTCAATTATTAAACTTAAATCTTGTAATTACATATGTTTAGGTGCCTTGTGACGTTATCTTGGAACGACGTTTGCTATTCTTAAATAATCTCCATTATATACATATCATCACGTGAGTTTTCCTTGCCCCATTTTATTTTATTTCACACTACTTTGGGTGAAACATGATTATCTATACATTGTACACTTATTAACGTTTGAGACTTGTAAGCACATGCAATTCATCTTATTATTATGTCATGGTTATTTGTGTATTGTAAGTGTTTATATGAGATACATAGTTTTGTTTACAATCATTAACTATTGCTAGCCTGGCGACGTCTTAGATCTTTGGGCCTGACAAGCCTATTTGGTGCTAAAGTCGATGTATTGCCGACTCCTAGAGCCGTATGCTTGTGCACTAGGGAACCAAATACACTTAGCCAATCTTTTATACTTGTAATCAAGTCGAGGTTTGATTGTAATGTTATGTGTTCTATAACCTTACTAGCTTATAACCTATGACATGAATTGCTACTCGTAACCTTTTTCTTATTATGTATGAAAACCTTGGAAACTCACCAACTATTTTTAGTTGACTCTTATTTTTATCATGTTTCAGGAAATCCTCAAGTTTAAAGTGGACTTTTGAAGCTTAAAACTAGGACTTGGACCTAGTTAAATAAATAAATGTTATGCTACGTTTTGTTTTGTTTGGGATTATTTCATGTTTTGAGACTTATGTTTGTAATGACTTTTGAAACTTATAATTTTAATAATTACACTTAAATATAGCGTTATGTGGCTGTGAACAATCTTAACCCTCACATCTCGACGATTCCGCCGTCAAGGTTGGGGTGTGACAACAGCAGCCATTTGCTGGGCGATCATGGTAGCTAGCTTACGATCGGAACTTCTACGCTTTCCATGATGACGAGACATGCTGGAATATACAAAATGAGTTAGACACGAGAAAGGGAATAACAAGGATTATAATTTAAACAAGGATAAGTCAAGAGTTGTAAGGCACTTGGAATGGTTCCATTTGGTAACGCATGACCATTTGGAAACGTTGACACGTCAAGGTAAGTTGACCCATTCACCTTAGAAATTTGTGTATGTTGACCATAGTTTATCACTCATCCCAGAAATCCCCAGGTAAACATAACTAGTCCCGTAGGATTTATGCGATATGCTTGCCTTAGCCCGAGGGCCTTTTGCCAGGAAATCCAGAATACAGGTGTCTATGTGACACAAATTTCTTAGGTTCATGAAATCAAAACCTTGATGAGATTTACATAGATTAGACATAAGTCTAAAGATTCAAGTCTTGAGCATAAGTATACGATTCCATGTGTCGTTGAGAATAAGATTAAGAAGTTTCATTTGTCGGGGAGAGCCAAAGTGTCAAAGGTAAGTTTAGGGAGACAAGTAACAAGGTTTAAACAATTACAAGACAAACCTATGCTAAGGCATCAAGTTGCACATAAGTATGGTATAGCATTATGTAGCATGCAAACAATATATATATTTTCAAGAATATAAATATTATTCTATGAGGTTCATGCATAAGCTATAGTCTAGGTCACCATTTTTAATAACCTAAATCCCTATAGTTATGGGCTCTGATACCAATCTGTCACACCCCAACCTTGACGGCGGAAACGTCGAGATGTGAGGGTTAAGATTGTTCACAGCCACATAACGCTATATTAAATGTAAATATTAAAATTATAAGTTTCAAAAGGCATTAAAAACATAAGTCTCAAACATGAAATAAGTTCCAAACAAAACAAAACATTACATAAACATTTTATTTAATTAACTAGGTCCAAGTCCTAGTTTTATTGCAAGCTTTAAAAGACCACTTTAAACTTAGGGGTTACCTGAAACATGATAAAAATAAAAGGTCAACTATAAATAGTTGATGAGTTTTCAAGGTTTTCATACATAATATGATAAAGTTACAAATAGCAATTCATGTCATAGGTCATAAGTTAGTAAGGTTATAGAACACATATCGTTACAACCAAACCTCAACTTGATTACAAGTATATAAGATTGGCTAAGTGTATTTGGTTCCCATGATGAACAAGCATACGTCATCAGGAACCAACAATACCTCGGCTTTAGCACCAAATAGGCTTGTCAGGCCCAAAGATCTAAGACGTCGCCAGGCTAGCAATAGTTAATGATTGTAAACAAACTATGTATCTCATATAATCACTTACACACACAAATAACCATGACAAAATAATAAGCTGAATTGCAAGTGAATTACAAGTCTCAAATGTTTATAAGTGTATTATGTATAAGTAATCATGTTTCACCCCAAAATAGTGTGAAAAGATAATAAGGGGCAAGGAAAACTCATTTGATCAATAAGTATGCAATGAAGATTAATTATAAGAATGATATAGATCGTTCGAAGATGAATCGTCACGAGGCACCTAAATATATATAATTACAAGATTTAAGTTTACTAATGAGTTTAACGATTCAACGGGAGCTAGGGTTTGAATTGATATTTGTGGGTTTCAACAATTAAATTTATTAAAATGATATAGTTGATTTTATTTTTATTCGATGAAAATAAAATATAATAGTCGAGCGTTTTTATTATAAAGCAATGAAAATACTTACGGGAAATAAGGTTTAAATATCAGTTTAAACAATCTTTTATAATAATAATAATTTTTTTAATACTAATGTTTTAAACAATAGCATACAAACAATGTTTGAGTCAAAATAATGTAAAGTTTTAAATCTCTTTTTTTAGAATCTATTTTATATACATAAACTAAATACTATTATTGTTTTATAAAATGTTTAAATTATTCAGGAAATAAATTTATAAAAATTAATAAAGTGATTTTAAAAATACACAAAGTTTATAAATTTATTTTTAATAATTTACAGAAGTTTTTATATATTTATATTTGTGAAAGAAAAACAAAAGGAGTGGATTGAGGGTCCCCGGGTTCGAACCCGGGACCTCAAGTCCACACTCCACGCCTACAACCAGTAAACCAAAGGCCTTAGCCGCGGTTTATCTCCATTTTAATATCTTATAAACATAACCCAAACAAAACCCCCAAATTGGATGAACCCTAGTTTAGATTCGAATCAAATTGATCATTTAAACGATGATGATAACCAAATTAACCATGGGGCTTTTGTTCCCCAGGTTAAAATGAAAATGTTAGTATGTAAGGCCCCGTTCCCGGGACGCTTACAGCTGGGTTCTCATCGCACACAAAACGTATAATTACATTTGTATTTCATAAATCGCAGCGAAAAACTAAAACAAACTTTCATTTCCATGTAAAAGTTTTTACAAGTTAATACGACATTCATTACAAAATAGCTTGTTCGCATTACAATGCAAAAACATTAGTCAAAAGAATGCCATCCCCAAAAGAGCTGAGTAGTCGCCCGTGCCATCCTCAGCGAACATTACCTGCCAACTAGAAAACACATCAAAGTCAGCGTTGCTGAGTGAGTTCTAGTTTTATTACAAAACATACATTACTTTCATATAAAACCATTCGTTACCTTTACATGATCACACATCGTACGTACACATAGATAATATCATTATTATCTTCTTCATTCATTCATTCATTCATTCATTATGACTTTACTTGCGCATCGGACATCATCCATACCATACCATGTGCTACACCCCGGTTAGTCGTAGCTACCGGACCGAAGTCAACAAATGAACAGCTAAACGTATGCCACGATACTAGGAGTAACCATCAGTCTTAGCTACTGGGCCGAAGTCAACAAATGAACAGCTAAACGTATGCCACAGTACTAGGGGTAAGCGGTAGAGGCACTACACGTTTGGTCAATCACGAAGAAGGACCCTGTTATCCAATGTTTGCAAGACTTCTTTCATTCGTTCATTAATGCATACATTCGTTCATTATGTTCCTCTTTCTTTATCTTTCACTTTACGTTACATAATACTTCGTTCATTCATCATAATAGGTAAAGCCATAGGAAAGATATTATACATCATACTAAGGAACATATCATACACATTCGTCATCATCATACAGGGCAACATCATGCATACGTGACAAGCCTAGACATGCAACATCATCATCATCATCATGCCCAACGTGCTTTCTAAGGCCTCGAGCGTCATCTTACAAACTCTATGGGAACCTTTACGTCAAAACTTACATCTGCACTTTCCCCCAAAAGTCAGAAGTCAATCTACACCTTCCTCGGGTACAACAGCCCTATTCGGGCGTATGGACACCCTTCAGTCGCATTGCCTCCATGCGACTGAACATCATGCGAATGAACTAATACGGATGAACACCTATGCGAATGAACATCCAGTCGTGCGAATGGACAATGCGGATGAACACCTATGCGACTGGACCTTCAGTCGTGCGAATGGACCTTCAGTCGCATGACCCCCATGCGACTGGCTCTTCAATCGTGCGAATGAACCCCAATCATACGAATGGACCCCAGTCGCACCCTAATCGGCTGTATGGCCTCCATTCGGCCTCCAGTCGGTCGCCTAACCCTAACTGATGCAGAATATAGTTCATCCCGACTGCAGCCGAGGGTTTTCGGCCTCCAAACTCATCTAGACCCATTTTAAGCCTAAATCGACCATCCTAAACCTTAGGGATGCATACCATAACATTATTCAAGCACAACCAAGCAAGAAATCAAGCCCCAAACGGTACCTTAGGGACCCATACATACGGGTTTTCACCCAAAAACACGAAAAAGGGTTTTCAGATGTATTTCAGTCCCAAAATCGTTCAAAAACATGTAAAAGAGGGGTCCTAGAACTCACCTAAACGAGCACAACGACAAGAGCTTCGATTTGGCTTGCTTCACGACGATTTTGGCGACCCGAACCGACTCGAACCAACACTTTTCCTCTTTTTCTCTCTTCTCCTCTCTAAGAACCTGAAATGTGGGGTGTGTGGGGAGAGTGGGCTGCCCTCTCCCTACTAATATCACCACATTTCCCAACTTTTCTTCGTTGGCGAGTTTGGTCCCTCGACTTTTGGACTTTATTTTCTTTTCTTTCTTTACCGGCTTCAAAATAATAAATATTCGAGTGTTACATAGTATATTTAATTACCCGATAGTTGTTTGATTTCAAAGATTCGACTCGAATAACAATCCGCGACCAACGAAGCTCGATTGCTGGTCAAATGACGATTATAATCCAATGCGCTATACATATAGCTTCTATTGAACTCAAGGATGGAAAGACCTCTACTAATTTCATGTTTGGAAGCTTTGAAGATGATACTCGAGTTGTGCCAGGCCTCGATGGGAGGGAACACTCGAAATCTATGTTTGTGTTTGTTTTAGGTGTAATTGTGTGTTGTATTCGATTATAGGTTGTCATATGATCGAACAAGTTGGTTTAATTAGGTTATTATTAGGTTTAATTGCCAAAACGGTTGATGATTAAAGACCGACGGTTACTCGAGCTCGAAAGCTCCGGTAACCGGTGTTAGACATTCAATGAAACCCACCAATCGGTTCGAGACGGTTCCACGAAGCAATTGACATGAATTAAGCGTTGAATTTCAAGGGTTTTAGACGACTAGGGGGTCGCCGGAGCCGCGCGGGGGCTTGCCGGCCGGCGACCAGAGAAACGGGGGTGAGGGTTGGTTTTTAAAGAAATTACACATTGGTCCCTGCAGTTTAAGTTTTATTATTTTATACTCAAAACTCCTATATTAAGTTTCTTAAATGACTAACCCAACCCTCTAACTCAATTAATTTAAGTTTTAATATTTTTTAGTAACTTAATAAAGTATTATTAATGTTATTATTATTATTATTATTATTATTACTACTACTATTATTATTATTATTATTATTATTATTATTGTTGTTGTTGTTGTTATTTAATGTCTTTATTTTTAACTTTTATAAATTAAAATTTAATGACAACCAAAAAGAATAAGCATAAAAACATATGGGTTCCATAATTGACAATAATGACCCTTTTAAGAATAATAAAGTTAACTTTTAGTTAACAAAAATACAAGATGTTACAATGAGTACAAAAAATTAAAAATTCATATCATAAACCAAAATTCTACTTTCTCCAGCCGGTTTCGAGTATAAACCCTAAACCAAATAACTTGAAACGATTAAAAAATATTGTACCAACAAAGTTAAAAATCTAGTTTTCTAATTTCTATTAGTTTACAAAGGTGAGGAATAAATTGAACAAATAAAAAAAATTATAAAAAAATAAAAATCTATAAATAAAATTATATTTTATAAAAAAATAAAACTAAATTACTACTAATATTTATGATTATTTTTTAAACAAAAGGGTCTGGAAATAAATAAAAGTAAAGAAAATAAAATAAATTTAAAATAATAACACATTTCATCATTTTAAGGGTTAAGGGTAAAATGACTATTAAGAAAATAAGTGTATTAAATAAAAGTGGTTAGAAAAGAGAAAAAAAATATTATTAAAAATTACAGATTTCATCATTTAACGGGTAAGGGTAAAATGGTCTTTTACAAAAAACTAATTGAAAAAGTTAACTTCAGTTAGTAGAAAGGACATAAAGCGTGTTAAATTTTTAAATAAAAGACGCTCAGTGTAATTATGAAAGTTTAAAAAAAATATCCATAATTTTAGGTATACTTAAAGGACAAAATTTATAATTTACTCTTAATTTTATAAAATATGCGAACTCTCCATAAGTCTTAGGGGTGGTGGTTGTATCAAATTTGGAAATGAAATTGATAATTGAAAGAATTAGCATTAATAAGATTACAATTTTAAAAAGGTGTTTTGTTTGTAAATTTATATTTATTTATTAGATGATTTGGAAGTTAAAAAAAACAAATGACACAACTACCATCGTTACCTGTTTAAACTGTAAACCACACCACTTCTTCTTCTTCTTTTTTAAATTCATATCTAGTGCTCTTGTGAATTTGTCCTATTTAGTACCTCTACGCCTCCCATCTTCTACAAATCTACCATAGCACTTAAAGGTCTAATATGTCAGCCACCTTCATCTTGTTCAACCTTTGATTCTTTCTTGTTTGTTTATGGTTCGTGGTTTACTTTTCCTCCAATAATATCTCATTTTCAAGTATTTATTGTTTGATCATGTGCGATGATCGCATTTCTTGTGAATTTGTCTTCATCCGTAGATGGTTCCACACTTTTGTATTGATTAAATTATCATATGATTCATTGCATGAGTATTATTGTGATGTGTAAACATTCTATTGAAATGATTTAAATTCCAACGCGTATGTGAACGAATTTAACTTTCAGATGAATTAGCGGATGATCAGTACTACTTCTACTTCTTTTATTGATTCCAGAAACATATTTTTATGTAGAAACTTATTCTAAATTCAATTCCTTGAACCAAAAGACTCTTTATCGTTTTGTATAATTTATTTATAAAAGTACAATTTAAGTCCTTTTTTTGGTTTTTTTATTTTATTTTATAGTAAATTTTATGATTATTAATTGGTTAGAAAACACAATGTTAGTTGTTACTTTCTTGAAGCCCATGGTCCGACTTATGGTTTTAGCTAGGGTTTCTAATTATATTCTCTGCATTGAGGGTTCCCCCGGCATCTTTCATGTTATTAGAGTGAATACGGTATATACAAACCCTAGTTGTCATCATTTTCATAGTCCCTTAGTACGAACCCGAGACAGGGCGGTAAACTCATCGTGTCCCCCTTGCTTCCAAGTTTTTTTATTTTTCAATTATTTTTTTCATTCTATGTTCTTGTTCTAGATCCGATTTAAAGGTCAAGTTCTAGATTCTTCATACGTTCTTGTTTTATATATATATATATATGTATATAAACACATAGGAGTAGGCAAGACATGAAAATCATAACATACATTTACATACACCTAACACATATGTTATGTAGATGTAACAATTTATTATTCGACATGGTTTTACGTACATGTAAAATTTTTCATTCTCATATTATGTTGAACATATATGTTATAGATACTTAAATAGTCTTTTATAATATTTAAAAGAAAAAAAGTTATACAATATCATTTGTGTTTCTTTGGTTTTCTTATAGATGTTGGTTTTCTTTGGTTTTCGTATAACTAATTGTTTTTTTATGTTCTTATAACTTTTATTATCTCCTTGTGAACCTGAAACTTTTAAACTTTTATGAAATTATATATATATATATATATATATATATATATATATTATATATATTATATATATATATATATATATATTATATATATATATATAATGTTTATTAAATAAACAATATATTTGTTACACGCTTAAACCCTATTAGGCCATTAACAAACCAATTAACATTTTAATTATTTTAGCCTGTTGTAAAAACTTTAACTCATCTAATAAATAATAGCTTGCAATTTGAAGTGGAATTGATCTAAGGTCTAATTTTTTTTCTATTCGTTTGGGCCTAAATTAATTTATATTAATTATTGAATTTATATTATAGGACCTTTTTTCCTACCCACTCAACAATTCTCGATTACGGTTATGTTAAAAACTCTCTTTTATGACCAACACCATTGTATAATATCAATATAGTATATCTACTCTTATAGTGTTATTTTTTAACCTTAACTAGGGGTGCCAAGCGCGACTTGCGGCCTCACCTAAGTTATCGCATTTTAGTTTATTATTGATGAGGTTCGTTAATATTAGTTACGATTAAATCTACATACCTTTCATATTTTGGTTTGTTATTGGTTGTCACGCCAAGACAACAAATTAAAATGTTTCAATGTCATCATCGTAGCTTTTGTATTTTTAATTTCATAATTGTGTTTAATAAAAAGGCCAAAAACGGACTGATTGGAAATCGGCCGGAGAACACGGCTCATCGTCTTCTTGCCGATGTCTCTTCATATTCCTCTCTCTCTCTCTCACTCAAATGATATATATATATATACACAAACACACATAGAGGAACAACAAAGGGGCATAAAGGCGGCACGTGGACATGCATACCAGTCGGCAGCTGTCGCGTCGACTTAGACGGCCACCGCCTTTGGAGCACCAGCAAACTCTCTATTCGTATTCTCTCTCTAAGAATGTATATATACATATATACACATGCACATATCTATATATTTATATAAAGAGTAATAATTCGAGGCTTAAACTTAAAACTAAAAATCCGGTAGCCAAATAGAAAAATATAAACTTTTACTATTCATTTACCATCTACATTAATAATAGAGTAATTATCCATCACACAAACTTAAATAGTCGATTAAACAAATAAATTATTAGTTACTATGAAAAAAGATCTCTTCCTAGCTAGGCATGACAAAACAACAAAAATATACAATGCAATTAAGAATCTCATACTTCTACACCATGCCACTAGGAATTAAAACCCTGAGAATCATCTTCAACCCTTATGTTTGATGAAGAATGCTTGTCAAGAAGATCTTCCAAAAACTTATCATCCAAACACTCGAATTCGATCACCGACTCTCTTCTCAATCCGCCATTGTTATCCCTCGAAGACAATACTTCCAAAGACAACAAAGAAGATGACGATGTTGAGTGTAACCCCAATGGCGCCACTAAAGAAGAAGAAGAAGCAGTAGTAGTAGTAGAAACCGATGAAAGCTCCATTGTGGTGGAGTTAACATTCCTATAATGGTCCTCATTAGGGAAGTTAAGAATAGCTTGATGACCTCTTATAGCATAAGCCGCTCTATCATACGCCCTAGCGGCTTCCTCTGCTGTGTTAAACGTCCCTAGCCATGAACGCGCCCCGTTCCTCGTGGGATCGCGTATCTCCGCTGCGTACCGGCCCCACGGCCGCCTTCGGATCCCTCTATACTTCTTCTCTTTTCTTCCTCTATCACCACTACTTCTCGCAGCTTCTTGATTATTTGGATACATTGGTGGCAACAGTTGATTATTTGGATTCTTTGTGTTGTAATGGTGAATTGGTGAGTTTGTTGGTATTAATATTATTAGGAATTTTTGAATGATTTGATGGATAAAATGTGGGTCGTATGTGGTGGATTGAATTGGTTTTGATTCACACATGAGCCTCCATGTTTGTGAAGATTCATGAAGATGTGACTATGTGACTGTTGTCAAGTTGCTCATGCACGTGTGTGAATACCTTGGAATAATATATAAGTTTATATACATCAAACATACGAAGAAAAGAAAGTATAATATAATTGACTTTTTATATGTGGATGGTATTATTAGTTAATTTAAAACTTTATTTTTTACTTAAACTTTTTTAAATTTAGCATATAGTCTCTAAATTTTAATAAAGTTGTTTTTTTATAAATCAATATTAAGCATTTAATTTTCTTTTTTAACCCATTTACGTCATGCGCAAAACCAGCCTCATAGTTATCTTGTACAGGTTTTACAGCACTTGTAAATATTAGGGTGCAACTTACAACTTTTTAAAATTTAGGGCAATAAAGTTTTATATTTTATGTTTTAACCAATCTTTTTCTTTTACCCCTTATATTTTGTTTAAGTTATTTTATTCTTTTCTTTATAAATTTACTTTGTCATCCTTAAACTTTTATAAATTACCATAAAACTCTTGAACTTTTTTTTTCTTTTTAAACCATCCCTAAACTTTTCACTTCAAATAAAATGGGTTTAAATCATAAACTATATATAGTATGGGAATGAGAAATTAAAGACTAACATATAAATTTTATGTCAAAAATAAAAATTTTAGTGGCTAAACTTTACGAGGATTAAATTATACTATTCATCAAGTCTATTTTTAACATAAGTAATAATAATAATAATAATATATGTAATATAGATTACAAAAAGTATAAAGTTAATTTGAAATAAATAGATTATTTTATAAAAATATAATTATAGTAATAAAAATATTTTATTAGTTATATTATACATATAAGGTGTGTGAATATATAAGGCCAGAATAATTACAAAATCATTTTTTTCTTTTTATAACAAAAAAGCCTTTTAGTTTACATGTAAATTAAAAATCATTATTTATATAACGTAACATAAGACTGATGATGTATAATTATTTTACATAATTTATTATTTGTGTCTAATATACATGTGTAAAACCATGTTTTCAGGACCGGATCAGACGTCGAACCGGACGTTTTACTGGTTTGGTGGTCGGGCTGGATTAACTATATTTTAATTATATTTATATATGTAGTTAAATATAAGTAATTTATATATGATTTATATATATATATATATATATATATATATATTTTAAAGTTATATATAAAACTTAACTATATTTGTATATCAAACACACTAATTTATGGTTTAACACCTGGTTTTTACCCATTAAAATAAAATAAATAAATAAAAAACCGGTCCGGTTTCCCGGTCCGACCACCGGTTCGGGAAGAACCGGCCGGTTAACCCCTCAAAAACGTTTCGTAGCGAACCGAACCGGCCACCGGACCGATTCCCGGTCGAACCGGTCGTACCGGCCGGTTCGATCCGGTCACGAAAACACTGTGTAAAACAGTTCAACTATCACTAGACTTAATATGTATTTATGTAAATTAATGATTCATTTGATTTAAAAAATAAAAAATGATTCTTATATAATATATATAGGGGTCGATTACTATACAAAGTATTAAAAACGTGTGAAGAGTATAAAGAAATTTGAGCCACCCGTTTGAATGAGTTCTTTCTAATTTTAATAATTTTTTGAACGTCAGATGGATCGTTGATGGGCCACTGACCATGGGCGGACATATGTATAAGTGAGGGGTAGCCTCCGCTACCCCTCAAATTATTACGGGTAGTGTAAAAAACTCTTTAAGGTTTTATGTAAAGATAAAATTTCGGTTTTACGTTACCCCTAAATAAATTTTAAACTAAACTCTTCATAGAAAATTTTAAATTTTATAAATAAAAGTCTAATAGTTTATATATAAAAAACAATACGTTCTATAAAATAACCATTACCCGTTACCTAGTACCCATTATCAAATAACATAAAAACCAAAAATACTCGTTACCTAACCCAATACAATAATAAGCCTAAAAATAAATATATATATATATATATATATATATATATATATATACTAATTATTTGTATTTATTGTAAATTGTATTATGTGCTTTATGGGATGTATCCATTTTTCTTTTTAATCTTTAACATTTTATTTTAACATAATACTTTTAAATCTTTTATAATTTAGACTCAGCATTTTTTTACTTTCAACTTGGTCCTCTATACTTTTCAAATTTTAAAAATTTCTATTATACGTTTCGGTTTAAATTTTACGAGTTAACACGACGCAATGTGCATGTGTCGTTCAACATTTTTTTCACTTATTTTTATTAGTTTAACAGTTATGTCATAACGTGCTGATCATAGATCAATTTACTTATTGCTTTATTTTATGTTTGTGTAAATGTATATTTCAATGTTTTTACGTCGACTTTTCATTCGATTTATTTTTTTTCGTTTTATTAGTTTTTTCAATGTTGGTGGTCAATGGTGTTGGTGTGCCATTAATATTACTTGGCATGGTTTTACGCCTCTCGTTGCAACGCGAGTGAGCTTAATACTAAAATATAACATAACAAAACAATACATTTTCTTCAATGGTCATACATATTTTATTTATTCCTTTATGCAAAAAAAGGAAAAATAACAAAGAAAATGAAATAATTGATGTTACTATTGTTTCTTGTTTAAAAACCTTGACAATTTGTATCAAAACCTTAAGAATGTTGTTAAAATAATTAGAGTATGACTCATATTCAAACGTGTATAAAATTTTATTAAAACTGATCAATTTTAAAAGTAAATGATGATAAAAAAATTGATGAAGTAAAAAGTGTGGAACTATATGAATGCTCTTATATGGTTATTTGTTTATCATTAACATTTTATGTTTAATATAATGATTCTAGTTATTGTTTAAACTTGAAAATTAGAGAACATGAATCGTTTTGCTGTGAAAAGAAAGCATCAAAATATAAAAACGTGTACGAAACATTATAAAATGTAAGCTTTTTTTAGTTTATTTTGGTATTGTATTTTTTTAACAATTCAATGCAATTTAATTACATATACTCCGACCCGATCCGACTCGACTTAATCAAACAACCCAATTTTTTTTATGTTGTTTCGTGAGAAGCTAACTAATAAATATAGTTACCCGTAGCAAACAATTCCCGGTTCCGCCATGCATTTATGGTAAAAAATTTACGTTACCTCTGAAAGTATTTTCTAGATCCACCACTGCCACTGACTCATCCGACATCTCCATTACTCGAGTTTGTGACCCAAGACCACCCAAAAAATCACTATATATAAAAGAATAGCACCGGTTCAACCTGAAAACCCTTATTGAAAATCCTTATTTTAGTAACTATGAGCGTATTATAGACTTTTCTAGCGTAGGAAAATTAATTGATTTGGTACGGTTGAAATCGATCTCCCGTGATTTTCTCAGAGCTTTGTTCTAAAGTCAATTAATTCTTGAATGGTTGAATTTCCTTCCAACTTTCACATTAAATATCAAGTGAATCATGATCAAACTTAGGAAACTTCTTCAAAATAATAATGCAGTAACAAAACAAATAATTTATAAGAAATTGTTAAAAAACTTTATTGATTAAGTTTATTGATATAAAAATGATTTTAACCTTGAAACTAAATAACTTTATCATTAGTTTTTTTAAGAAAACTACAAAAGCTTAGACGAAATCCTAGAAAATTTGAACACACAGTCAGGTTCGGTAGCGGCTACATGCCGGAACGAAAGCCAACCAGATTCGCACAATCGAATCGGTTGCCGCCACACAACCATATCCACAAACCCTAAAGGGTGACGGATGTCGTTGTCGGCAGGAGCACCAAAACACATTCTCCGAACACCCTAAGGCTTTCAGACGGAAATAGCGGGCCCACCATCAGCATCGCGCCAGTGAACTTCAACCACACTATGGCCCAAGCCGGCAATAGCCATCGCAAAAGGTCTCAGGTTGGATGAAGACCATCAAGCGACAACCGCTACCCGCTCCCCCTTATCCTCGAAACCACAAACAACACAGATGCCACCTAGCATGGCAGAGCGGCTTAGGCCAAACACGGCAACACTCCCCTACTTTCACTTTCTATAAACAAATTAGAGGGGTAAAGAAAGAATAAAACCTTATTTCTCTGTTTATACCATTTGTAAGATGGGAGAGGCAAAAATGAAAACCCACAAAAGTCATGTGGCTAAAAATCCATGTTCCATAATCCCACTATTTCTTCCATTTGCTTTTTAAATAGTATGTAATATGTAATAATAATTCCCAAAATTTAAATAAAAAATTATTATAAACTAACTTTTTTTTATTCCAAATCATATGTCTAATTATTTAACTCATCATTAATCCTATTTCATACTTATATAGGAAAAATATTATTTTGTGTAGACTATTGCAACATGTGTAGATGATTGTCATGTTTTTGTACTGAGCATAAGAAATAGGATTGTGAAAACCGATAAACCAATTCTCTACCTTTGATTGTATTAAAATCAATGGCTCGTATTTTTTAAAATAACATGTTGTACTTTTGTGAGAGTGAGGACCATATGTATAAAAAATAAAAAAATTAGGAGACATTGATTATAATACATCAAATATGGAGATTAGATTTTTCTTGGTTTTCATTTAAACCCAATACTATATATATATATATGATAGAGTTATCTTGAGAACTATTTTTTTATATGAACTATATAAATCAATATAAGTCATATATTTTAGTCACATGTTATTTTCATCTTTTTTTAAACGTTCATAATTTTTTTCATGATATTATATTTCCAAAAAAATTCAACATTAATTTCAGTATTTTTTCTCTTTCCAACGTTTATCATATTGATATACTTTTTTTAAATATCGTCTACCTGTTATTTATATATGTGTAAATTTGGTATTATACACATGTAAAACGAATTTTATAAAAAAACAACAATTTTTTATAAGCCTTTTTATTCTTTTATGAAAATGAAAAACAAGAAAAACATTTTTATGTTTTTAATTTTTATTTTTAAGTTATATTTGCTTTAAAATTTTTTTTTGTTTTTTGTTGATTACCATTTTATTATGAAAATTAGTGACTCATATTATTGTTCTCCACAATTCTCACAAAAAAGTCAATTTTCATTTTATTCATCCCTTGTAACAAGAAACGTTACATGATATAAATAACGAACTTATAGATGCAATAGTAAATTACATAATCATTAAAACGAAAGGTACATAATACTTTTACATGGGTGTTATGTATACGTCCCAACATAGTCGCATTTATGTAACACCAAAGTTACGCGTTTATCTTTTCCGCATCTTTTCGTCTTCCTTATGTTTTTCATGCTTACATATATGTATCCCATATGATTTCATATATATAAATCTTTTTGAATTTAGTATTATTTTCTATAGTTCATAGTCTTTGTACCTCATACCTTTTTTTCATCCACTTCATTACTATATTTATCTTGGTTACATATGCGAATCACGTTCTTCATCATCATCATCATTAGAATCATCGTCATCTTTATCTTAACATGACATGAAAAAGATCTTCTTTATTGAATTGTTTTACTCCCTTAAACATTTAATTAGGTTGATTACACAAGATTTTTGTGGTTCATTGTTGTTCTTGACGACTAATTCGGAACACGGGAGGGATGTTGGTGGTGGTAATGTTGGTTCAAACTTTCACAAAATGTATACGATGACAAGCCGGCTCAAATTGTATAATCGGCGGATAAATCTTCAAAGTTCTACGGTGGTTGGTGGTGACGATGTGATACCAATGACGCTGTTTCATGAGAGCATATGTAATTGCAAAAGTTCAATTAAATCATATGTAACACCCGGATATTTATTTTGAAGCCGACGAAAGAAGAAAAAGAAATAAAGTCTAAAGTTGAGGGACCAAACTCGCCAACAAGAGAAAGTTGGGAGAATTGAAGTATTTGAAGGGAGAGGGCAGCCCTTACCCTCTCCCCACACCCAAAATTCAGCTAAGAAAAGAGAGTAGAAGAAGAAGGGGAGAAAAGAGAGAAAAAGTTGGTTCGGGTGGATTCTAGAGTGCAAAATCGTCATGTAGCGGGTCCAAACGAAGCTCTACTTCTCGGTGTTGATTGGGTGAGTTCTAGGACCCCTCTTTTAAACGTTTTTGGTCGATTTTGGGGCTGGAACACATCTGAAAACCCGTTTTTGTATGTGTGAGTTTGACCCATTTGTATGTGTTGCGTGCGATGCGTTTGGTGTTTGTTTCCGGGCTTGTGCGTGCTTGCATGGTGTTGTGGTATGCATTCCTAAGGTTTAGGATGGTTGATTTGGGCTTAGAATGGGTTTGGAAGAGCTTAGAGGTCGAAAATGGCAGATTGGGTTCGAGAGTGAGCTGTATTCTGCACAGTTAGGGCTATGCGACCGAATGGCATGACATTCGTGCGACTGAAGTCCACACGCATACCAGTCATGCGATTGAGATTCAATCGCATGTGAGTCGTGCGACTGGAGCCCATACGCCTGCCAGTCGTGCGACTGGAGCCCATACGCCTGCCAGTTGTGCGTCTGAAGGTCAATCGCATGGGGAGTCATGCGACTGAGAGTTCATCCGCATTAAGTCCATCCGCATTAGTTCCATTCGCATGAGACTCATCTGCATTGAGTCCATCCGCATTAGGTCCATTCGTATGAGTGTTCATTCGCATGGGTGTTCATCCGCATTGGTCCATTCGCATGATGTTCAGTCGCTTGGAAGGCCATACGACTGAAGGGTGACCATACGCCCAAGTAGGGCTTGTGCACTCGGGGAAAACATAGTTTATGTACGGATTTTCGGGGGAAAGTGCAGATGTAAGTTTTGACGTGGAAGATTCTCGTAGGTTCATATGAGATGACTGTTATGGTCATAGAGGTTATGTTAGGCATGATGATAATGTTGCATGTTTATGCATGATGTATGTTATGTATGTATGATGTTGCTCTGTATGATGATGATGATGACTATGTATGTTATGTTCCTTGTTATGACGTATGCTTATCTTTTCCATGGCTTTGCGTTGAATGTTAATGAATGAAATGAAATTATTATGTAACGTAATGTGAAAGATAATGAAAGAGGAACATGAAGGAAGAATGCATGCATTAATAAATAATGAAAGTAAAGAAAGTCTTGCAAGCCTTGTATGTTGGGACACGCCATTAAAAGGTGTTAGCCCAAGGGTGTGCGGGTTCGCTACCCCGGGAGGATGCACATTGGGGTCTTTCTTTGTGATCGACCATTTGTATAGAACCTCTACCGCTTACCCCAGTACTGCGGCACCATGTATAGTTGTCTATTTATAGACTTCGGCCCAGTAGCCATATAGTTTGGGGTGTAGCACATGGTATTGGTACGAAAGATATGAAAAGTGAAAGAAAGAACGAATAATGAAGATAATAATGATATTATCTATGTGTACGTATGATGTATGATCGCATGAAAGTAAAGCACGATTTTTAACGAAAGATAAAGTATGTTTTATTATAAAACTAGAACTCACTCAGCAACGCTGACTTTTATGTGTTTCCAGTTGGCAGGTAATGATTGCTGAGGATGGCACGAGGTGGCTACTCAACTCTTTTGGATAACATCCATTTTTATAATGCTTTTGTGATGTAATGCAATATGTATTTTGTAACTTGTTAACGATGCATTATTTTGCAAAAGCTTTTATAATGAAATGAGATGTATATTTGGTAATTTCCGCTGCGATGTTTTATGAAAGACAAATGTATTTATATGTTTTAATTGCGATGATCGACCAGTTGTGAGCGTCCCGGGAATGGGGCCTTACAAGTTGGTATTAGAGCCAAAGTTTAAGTGAAATGGGTAAATTTTCAAAATAAAGCTTAACTTAAACTGAGAATGGGACGGAAAGGGAAGGGATGCCAATCTGAGTAGTTGCGTGCCATCAGGTATTTTCGTAATGTTAACCGGTATTATGTGCGCATGTTATGTGGTTTATGTGTTGTTTGTAGATTTAAATACTGTTCTAGTCAGGATAGATAATGCTCAGGGTGTGAAGAGTAAAGTAAGTGGCTAATCACAACTGGCCACTATAATTAGGGACTTACTATACTTGACATAAACTAAGCTGTTGCCTTGAATGACCATGTTAGCGTTTGAATCTCTCAGTGTGCGTGTGAATGGCTGGTGGTAGATCTTCAAAAGCTTCACGGGGTGGAGGTCGTGGTGCTGAACCGCGACCTAAGAGGGGAAGACCCAAAGTTGAAAAGGTGGTTCTTGAAGAACCCAAGACCCCTCATCTGGAGGGTGGTGATGAGAGTGCAAACCTAAGGGCCTCGGTGAAAGAGACAGTGGTTGAAGAAGTCCATCAGGTCATGCAGACGATTTTACCTTCTGTAGTGACCAAAGTTATCAAGGCGGTACGGGAAGGGGAGAGGAAAGAAAGAAGTAGACCTACGGGCGAAAGAAGATAGCCCGAGACTGAGACGGTATTATCTGACGACAAAAAAGAAGAGGATGAAGAAGATCGTGCGCCGGAGGCGGCACGAGGCTGTAACTACGGGGCATTTATGAGATGCAAGCCCCCTACTTTTGATGGTAACGGCACTGCTGCTGCTGCTCATCGGTGGGTGAGGGAAATAGAGGTTGTTCTTGATATCAGCGAGTGCCGGGAGGACCAGAAGATGAAGTTTGCTACCCACTCGTTTGTAGACTCGGCTCTGTGTTGGTGGGACAATGTTTTCCAAGCCGAGGGTAGCCGGACGATAGGAAGGATAAGGTGGGAGGAGTTGAAGAAGATGGTGATTGAGGAGTTCTGTCCTCATAGGCAGATGAATAAGATAGAGAGAGAGAGTTCTTGCAGCTGGAGGCCGGAACCATGACACACCAGCAGTACACCACCAAATTCAATGAAATAGCACGGCTAGTGCCGGATCAGGTGACGCCTCTGTCTCGAAAGATGAAGAGGTACATTCAGGGCTTGTCGGTGGATATTCGCAGGCATATGATCGCCGCCCGACCAGGAACGTTTAGGTCGGCGGTCGATTTGGCAGGGAGATTATATGATGAACGGGAGGTGGTGATGACCGAAGTGAGCAAAAAGGGTGGTGGTGATCGGAACTGGAACGGGAAAAGGTTTGGTCGGGGTGATGCCTCGACGGGTAACAAAAAGGCACGGGTGGATGACCGCCATGTGACCACATCGAGTGTGGGGTCAAGGAGGTGTGGCAAGTGTGGAAGGGAGCATGCGGGGGAATGTAGGTTGGGATTGAACGTGTGATTCAAATGTGGGAAGATGGGGCACATCGCAAAGGATTGTCATGCGGGCAGATGTTTCAACTGTGGGGAGTGTTGTCATATGAGTAAAGACTGTAAGAAGCCGATGGTTGAGGGTTCCGGGGTAAAGAAGATGGGAAGTGAAGGACCGAGGGCGAGCGCCAGGGCATTTACTATGATACAGGAGGAAGCTAGGACGGACCCTGATGTCGTGTCCGGTACGTTTCTAGTGAACCAAACTTTAGCTTCTGTGTTATTTGATTCGGGTGCCAGTAAAAGTTTTATTTCTACTGCTTTCTATGCTAAGCTGCCTTTAGTAGTAGACGTTTCGATGCGCCCTTTGATGTAGAAACTGCCATAGGTAAGTTTACAGGATTTCCAAGACGATAGAGGGTTGTGATGTGGAACTTGAGGGTCATAAGTTTCTTGTTAGGCTATTCGTGATGACCTTAGGTGGTTTTGATTTGGTTCTTGGGATGGATTGGTTAGCGGACTTCAAGGCGAACATTGTGTGTCGCAAGAAGATGATTTTTCTGACAGCGCCTGACGGTGGTTCGGTGACAGTTAGTGGTGATCGGGTCATGACGATCTCGAAAGTAATCTCAATGGCGGTGGCGGGAAACTGTATGAGGCGTGGATGTAGCGCCTACTTGGCTTATGTAAAGGATGTGGATACACCAACACCACAACTATCCGATGTACCGGTTGTGTGTGACTTTCCAGACGTGTTCCTAGAATATTTACCAGGATTGCCACCTGACAGATAGATTGAGTTTCAGATTGATCTGATACCGGGTGCCCAACCTGTTACCAAGGCACCGTATCGGTTGGCTCCGACGGAGATGAAAGAATTGATGGAGCAGTTGCAAGAGCTCCTTGATAAGGGGTTCATTCGACCGAGTATCTCTCCTTGGGGTGCTCTAATCTTATTCGTAAAGAAGAAAGAGTGTAGTATGAGGATGTGTATTGACTACCGTGAGTTGAACAAGCTGACGGTGAAGAACCAATACCCCTTACCGAGAATCGATGATTTTTTCGATCAGCTTCAAGGTGCTAGTTGGTTTTCAAGGATAGATCTTCGATCGGGCTACCATCAGTTGAAGGTGAAAGAGCAGGATATCCCTAAAACAGCTTTCCGCACGCGTTATGGTCACTACTAGTTTCTTGTCATGTATTTTGGTTTGACCAATGCGCCAGCTACTTTTATGGATCTGATGAATCGAGTGTGTCGGCTGATGTTGGATAAATCAGTGATCATGTTTATTGATGATATCCTGATTTATTCAAAGAATGAGGAGGAGCATGCCGGTCACATTCGGGAGGTTTTGGAAACGTTAAGGAAGGAGAAGTTGTACGCCAAGTTCTCCAAGTGTGTATTTTGGTTGCGCGAGGTTCAGTTCTTGGGTCATGTGATGAATCCCGACGGGATTATGGTGGACCTAACAAAGTTGGAGGCGGTGATGCAATGGAAGTCCCCAGAGATGCCATCCGAGATTCGTAGTTTCTTGGGTTTGGCGGGCTACTACAGAAGATTTAACCAAGACTTCTCTAAGATCGCCTCTCCACTAACAAAGTTGACTCGGAAGGATGCAAAGTTTGTATGTGGTCAAGCCCAATAGAAGGCGTTCGAAGAATTGAAGGCGAGATTGACTCAAGCTCCTGTTCTGTCATTACCGATGGAAGTGAAGATTTGGTGGTTTATTCTGATGCTTCCTACTCGGGGTTGGGGTGTGTGTTAATTCAGAGGGGGAAGGTTATAGCCTATGCATCCCGACAGTTAAAGGTCCATAAGGTCAACTATCCTACTCATGACTTGGAGCTTGAAGCCATGGTCTTTACACTAAAGATTTGGAGGCACTATCTTTACGGGACGAAGTGCACCATTTTCACTGACCACAAGAGCTTGAAGTACTTCTTTGAGCAAAAGGACCTGAACATGAGATAGAGACGATGGTTGGAGCTCATAAAACAAATAGTGGTTGCAAATCAAGCCCCCGTGGCTAGAGCTTATGCTGGTCCATATCCCATGTGTAACACGTGCAAGTACCACCATGCAAGCAACATCCCATGCCGAGTCTGCTCGTTGTGTGGGAAGTATGGTCACTTAGTGGCTACTTGTCTTCATGCGCCAAACAACACTACCATGCTTACCAACTGAACCTGCTATAACTGTGGCGGGCCTGGTCATATTCGTCCGCAATGTCCTCGCAATGCGGGAACTGTGCCACCGGCTCGTGGAAGGGCTTTCAACATCAACGTCAACCAAGCACAAGCCAACAACGATGTGGTGAATGGTACGTCGTTGAACTTCTTTTGGTCCTTCTTGTCTTGTAAAAAATTCCTATCTATGTTCATCATACCAATAATAGGTTGTTACCAAACAGGTATGTATCTTGTAAATAGTCATTATGCTTCCGTATTGTTTGATTCGGGTGCGGATAGGAGTTTCGTGTCCCTAGAATTCGAGCCTATACTTTCTAAACCGTGTGTTAATCTGGAAAGATCTTTCACGGTCGAGGTCTCCGATGGAAAATCTATCGTCGTTAACGTCGTAATACGTGACTGCACCTTAAGCCTTAATGAACACGAGTTCTTCGTCGACCTTATTCCTATGCAATTGGGAAGCTTTGATGTTATCATTGGTATGGATTGGTTAGCCAAGCATTGTACAGAAATTCTATGTTTCGAGAAGTGTATCCGAATTCCTTTACCGACTGGTGATACTTTGAAGGTCTTTGGGGAGAAATCATCCCAAAGACTCAAACTCATGTCTTGCATCAAGGCCCACAAGTGCTTAAGTAAAAGCTACATGGCTTTCACGGCATATGTAGTTAATATGAAAGCCAATGGTAAGGAGTTGAAAGATATTCCTGTTGTGCGAGACTTTCCCGAGGATCTTAAAGGGTTACCTCCCATAGAAGTTGAGTTCAAGATTGACTTAATCCCTGGTGCAAACCCTGTGGCTAAATCACCTTACCGTCTTGCACCGTCTAAAATGCAGGAATTAGCTAGTCAACTACAAGAGTTGACCGATAAGGGTTTCATTCGCCCTAGTTCATCACCGTGGGGTGCACCTGTACTGTTTGTGAAGAAGAAGGATGGTTCATTTCGTATGTGCATCGACTACCGAGAACTCAACAAGCTTACCATCAAAAACTGATACCCTCTTCCTCGAATCGATGATCTCTTCGATCAACTTCAAGGAGCAACTCAATTCTCAAAGATCAATCTATGTTTTGGGTATCATCAACTACGTGTACACGATGATGACATTCCAAAGACCACTTTTCATTCGATATGGACACTACGAGTTCATGGTTATGCCTTTTGGTTTGACCAATGCACCTGCGGTGTTCATGGATCTCATGAATCGAGTATGTAAATCATATTTGGATAAGTTCGTGATCGTGTTCATTGATGACATTCTTAGTTATTCCAAGACGAAAATCGATCACGAGATGCACTTGCGACAAGTTCTTGGACTTTTGAATAAGGATCAATTATACGCCAAGTTTTCCAAGTGTGAATTTTGGTTGGAGGATGTTTAATTTTTAGGGCATGTGGTGAATAGCCACGGAATTCATGTTGATCCTGCAAAAATCGAAGCCGTGAAGAATTGGTGTGTTCCCACAACACCAACGAGGTTCGTTCTTTTCTGGGCTTAGCGGATATTACCGTAGGTTCATAGCAAATTTTTCGGATACTGCTAAACCATTAACGGCGCTAACCCAAAAGAATCGACTCTTTGAATGGGGACCCGAGCAAGAAGAGGCTTTCGAGACATTAAAACGCAAGTTGTGTAGCGCTCCTATTTAGGGGTGTTCAATAATATCTGAATCCAAAACCGAATCCGAAATATTCGAAAATCCGAAATATCCAAAAATTCGGATATCCGAAATTTCTGATTCGGATTCGGATAGTGATTTTGAAAATTTTTGGATATTTCGGATATCCGAAATATTTTTATAAAATTTTAAAAATATTAAATATTAATTACATATTTTAGATATTTTCAGATATTCGGATATTTTAATAAATACTTTGATATATGAAATAAATTTTAATAAAATTTATTATATTTTATAAAATTTATCAAATAATACAATTTTTTTTTGAAATTCGGATATCCGAACAGATATCTGAATCCGAATCCGAAATTTTGGATTTTCGATATTTCAGATTCGGATAGTGAAATCCACTATCCGAAATTTTCGGATATCCGAAAATGAACATCCCTACTCCTATTCTCACACTTACCCATGGGAACGATGACTTTACCGTGTATTGCGATGCTTCTAATCAAGGTCTTGGTTGTGTTTTAATGCAACGAGGCAAAGTTATAGCATACGCATCGAGGCAATTGAAGGGTCATGAAGTGAACTACATGACTCACGATCTTGAACTTGGTGCTGTGGTTTTTGCATTGAAGATTTGGCTACACTATCTATATGGGACGCAATGCATAGTCTACACCGATCATAAAAGTCTCTAACACGTGTTCAACCAAAAGGATCTCAACATGAGACAAAGACGTTGGATCGATTTGATTAGTGATTTCGCTACCATCCTGGAAAGTTGAATGTTGTAGCTGATGCGCTAAGTCGCAAGGTCCACAACAAGACTGTCTCGCTCCAAGAAATTCGAGATCAAAGGTAATGGTTTGAACACTAGGAGAATTTGATACCGAGATTCATGTGGATGCCAACGAGGCTACTATCATGCTTCAAAACATAAGGATCGATAGTGACCTTGAGTTATGCATTCACAAGGCTCAACAAGTGGCACTAACCGACGAATGGAAAGATGAAGATTTGATGCCTAACGTTCGGTCACAACTGGAGACAAAACCGAATGGCATGTGGTACTTCTTGAATCGACTTTGGATCCCAAATCGTGATAACCTTCGACATTTAATTATGAATGAAGCTCATCAAACCCGATATTCCATTCATCCTGGCTCCGATAAGATGTACATGGACCTACGTGGTCAATATTGGTGGCCTGGAATGAAGAAAGATATCACGTCTTACATTTCCGAGTGTCTCACGTGTGCAAGGGTCAAAGCCGAGCATCAACGACCAAGTGGTTTACTTGAGCAACCTGAAATCCCTATGTGGAAATAGGAACATATATCCATGGATTTCATAACCAAGTTACCTCGTCCACCTCGTGGTCATGATAGTATATGGGTCATTGTTGACCGTTTGACCAAGACAACACATTTCATACCCATACGAGATACATACAAGGTTTCAAGGCTGGCTCGAATCTACATTGACGAAATTATGAGTCGTCATGGTGTGCCTTTACACATTATTTCCAATCGAGATACTCACTTCACTTCACACTTTTGGTCTTCGATGCAAAAACTTTTGGGTACTCAATTGGATTTAAGTACGGCTTACCAACCTCAAACCGATGGTCAAACCAAACGAACAATCCAAACCCTCGAGGATCTGATGCGTCTTTGTGTCCTTGACTTTGGTGGTGATTGGGATACGCATTAACCGCTCGCGGAATTTTCGTATAACAATAGTTATCACTCAAGTATCAAGATGGCACCATTCGAGGCTTTGTATGGTCGTAAATGTCGATCACAGATCTACTGGACCGACATTGGTGAAATTTCATCATTGGTCCTGAACTTATACAAGAAACGACTGATAAAGTCTCCACAATCTGCAAGAACCTTGAAGTGGCAAGAAGTCGACAAAAGAGTTACGCCGATAAGCGGCGTAAGCCATTGGAGTTCCAAGTTGGCGACATGGTTCTTCTCAAGGTGTCACCGTGGAAAGGTGTGGTTCGCTTTGGAAAGAAGGGTAAACTAGCCCCAAGATTTGTAGGACCTTTCAAAGTTCTGAAAAGGATTGGGAAAGTGGCTTATAAACTGGAACTACTTTCCGACCTTAGTGGAGTTCATCCTGTATTCCATGTCTCAAATTTGAGAAAGTGTTTAGCCGACGAGAGTCTGCATTTTCCATTGGAAGACATCCAGATTGACGAGTCATTACACTTTGTTGAGAAACCTATTGAGATTATGGACCGCATTATGAAGAAAACGAGAACCATAACTACTCCAATCGTTACGTTGGGAGAACAAGTGTGGAGCTGAGTTCACTTGCGAGCGTGGGGATCATATGAAGGAGAGATACCCGTATTTGTTCGCCTAGTTTATTCTTAATTTCGAATTTCGGGACGAAATTCTTTTAAGTTGGGGAGACTGGAACATCCTGTATTTTTTTACGTTTAAAAATTAACGTCGTTTATTCTTGTAAGGACTATTTATGCTTTTTATGAAACTTGTGGGCTATTTATGCTTAATAATAATAAATTGTATAATAATAATAATAACAATATGAACAAAATTAATAATAATAATAATAACAATAGATATAATAATAAAAGTAATAGTAATAATACTAATAATAATTTTAATTTATAAAAATTACTAATCTTTGAAAAGGTTTAAGTTAATTAATTAAGTTTAGGGGTTAGTTGTGCCAATTTATAAACCTTAAAAGTGAGTTTTAAGCTTAAAATAATAAAAAACCAAACATCAGGGACCATTTGTGTACATTTCGAAAACAAACCCAAACCCCCCACCTCGTTTTTCCGGTGGTAAGTTCAGTCACCGGCGGCCGACTCTCCGGCCACCTTAAACCCTCGAATTTCGACAATTCCTTAACCCAAAACTGGTCCAAAACCCTTCTAGCACACGTTTCGAACATGAAAGCATCAATTAAACGAAATTAAACATCGGTTACAAACCCCAATCGAATGGGTAACGGTGCCTTTAATCCGCTAACTGTTCGGTCATTAAAATTCAATAATAACCCAATTAACTTAACCTAACGAATCGTCTATCTACTCCTAAAGGTTTAATCAACAAAAAATCATCTGAAACAAACACTCTCAACAAGTTCGATCACCATCTTCACCGAGAACCTGTGTGTACTCGAAGTTCATTGTTTGGGCATCAAGAACTGAAATTGATAAGGGGTTTTGAATCAAGATCATCATCTCAGGATATCCACAAGGTTAATTGAATTATAATAAACATTTCCACCTTGTTTGCACGTGTTCTAGTCGCGATCTGTTCTACGTGAGATTCATCTTTAATTCGAACGTGTTCGGGTAATTAAATGTATACTTTTGTTCGGATTTACATGGGGAACAAAATCCCCATGGTTAATTTGATTAATAACATCGTTGATGCTTTAATTTGGGATCAATCGAATTTAGGGTTCTTGGATTTGGGGGTGTTCTATTGATTTAGGTTAAAACAATTTAGAACCGGATTATACCGCGGCTGAGAGCCTTGGTTCACCGGTTCACACTCCACAATTCAACTTAGAGGTCCCGGGTTCAAACCCACGCACCTTCTTATTATTTTTAAAATGGCTTTTTAGCCTTAATCCTATCTTAGAAAAATTCTATTACATATAAAAATGATTTTTATAAACTTCTAATCTTTTAAACAAAATATTTTCTGTAAATTTATCCTTATAAAATATTTTAATATTTTATTATAAAAATTATAATTAAGTATTGTTATAAAAATGGATTTATATAATAATTATTAATTATTATTGAATCTTATGTTTTCTTTGATTAAAGATATATGTTATATTACACAAATTATTAACAATGGTTATAATTCCTTTAAAATTTTATAGTGTAACTTCTCTATTGAACAAAATATAAATAAGAGTTTACTAAATTATTTACAAAACCCCAAAATCCTAAAACCCTAGTTCGTGTTAAAACGTTATTTTTATTATTAAACTTAAACATTGTAAATATATATATTTTAGGTGCATTGTGAAGGGCTACGTTGAAACGACGCTTATTATTATTTCTTATTAATCATACAATATATACTTATTTGATCATGTGAGTACTTCTATACCCCTTTTATATTTTCACACTTTTGGGGTGTAACATGTTACATTATAAACTTTGCACTTGTAAACACGATTGATTCTTGTTAACTTATGGCATTTCACATGTATGTTGTGGTTAGTTGAACTTTGTAGCTACCATGTAATGTCGAATATATGTACAATCATTAACTATTGCTAGCCTGGCGACGTCATAGATCTATGGGTCTGACAAGCCTGCTTGGTTAATCCAAGTACACTTAGCTAATCGTATATACTTGTAAACGTTTGAGGTTTGTAAAACTTTGTCAAGGTTTGATTGTGCATTCTGTTTTACATCCCTAGTTTACTTTGTTCTCTATTTTACAACATGAATTGCCATCTTTTATATATCTATGTATTGCAAACTATGGAAATCTCACCAATATTATTGTTGATATTTTTTATTTTTAACATGTTTCAGGAAATACTCAAGCTTGATTTTTACTCTTTGAAGCTTGCACATCTAGGAATGGACCTAGTTAAATAAATGAAATAAAAATGACTTGGTACATCTTATGTTATGCTTTTATTTTCTTTGAGACTTATGATTGTAATGGTACAATTGGAAGTTATGATTAATATATATTTGGGTTATTAATAACGTTATGTGGCTGTGAACGATTTTAACCCTCACACCTTGATGTTTCCGCCGTCAAGGTTGGGGTGTGACAGCTTGCAGCCGTGGTCTTTACACTAAAGATTTGGAGGCACTATCTTTACGGGACGAAGTGCACCATTTTCACTGACCACAAGAGCTTGAAGTACTTCTTTGAGCAGAAGGACCTGAACATGAGACAGAGACGATGGTTGGATCTCATAAAAGATTATGATTGCGAGATCCATTACCATCCTGGCAAAGCCAACGTGGTGGTGGATGCCCTTAGTCAGAAAGAGAGGCCCGAGCCGATTCGGGTGAAAGCGTATCAGCAAGTCAGGACCTCTGACGTGATGAAGCAAGTTAAAGAGTTTCAATATGAAGCGCTGAAAGAAGATCATCTTAACTCTGAAAGAATGAAAGGTCTGGTTGCGGAATTGGGTGAAAACACACTTGGTGTTAAAAACCGATTTGGACAAGTATGGATCTCTCGTTTTGGGGATCTACGCATGAGGATCATGGATGAAGCTCACAAGACTCAATACTCCATTCATCCAGGTGCCACAAAGATGAATCAAGACATGAAGAAGGATTATTGGTGGTCGGGTATGAAACGTGACATGGTGGAGTATGTAAGTAAATGCCTTACTTGTCTACAGGTGAAGGCTGAGCATCAGAAGACGTATGGGAAGATCCAACCTTTGGATATACCAGAATGGAAGTGGGAGCACATCACCATGGATTTCATTACGAAGCTGCCGCGTACTCCGAAAGGGTATGATGCTATATGGGTGATTGTTGACCGCTTGACGAAGAGTGCTCACTTCCTACCGATCAACAAGACATTCATCTGAGAGATTGGCTGATCTTTTCATCAAAGAGATTGTAACTCGTCACTGTGTGCCGGTGTCTATTGTTTCTGATCATGACACTCGGTTTACATCCAAATTTTGGAAGAAATTCCACGATGCTATGGGGACGAGGTTACACATTAGCATGGCTTACCATCCCCAGACTGATGGTCAGTCAGAGAGGACCATTCAGAGATTGGAGGACATGCTTCGGGAATGTGTTATTGATTTTGGGGGAAGTTGGGATGACCACTTACCGTTAGCTGAATTCTCATACAACAACAGTTATCATGCCAGCATTGGTATGCCATCTTATGAGATGCTATATGGTAGGAGATGCAGAACACCCGTCTATTGGGGTGATATTGGTCAAAAAGAACTAGGGAGCGTCGAGGTAATCGAGGCTACAACTGAGAAACTTGAAAAGATCAAGGCCTTCATGAAGGCAGCCAAAGATAGACAGAAGTCATATGTTGATAAACAACGCAGACCGATTGAGTTCTAGGTGGGTGACCAGGTTATGTTGAAGGTCTCACCTTGGAAGGGGATCATCCGATTCAGGAAGCGGGGCAAGTTGAGCCCAAGGTATATAGGGCCTTTCCGAATCATTGCTAGAGTAGGAGAGGTGGCCTATAGATTGGAGTTACCAGATGCGTTAAGTTGAATTCACCCGACATTCCATTGCTTGACAGATGAAGACATGATTGTTCCACCGGAGGATATCGAAGTAGACAAATGGCTCAATTATGTGGAGCAACCAGTGGCAATCATCGATCGAAAAGAGAAAATGCTGAGAAATAAAGTGGTCCCTCTTGTGCGTGTACAGTGGAAGCACAGGAAAGGATCCGAGTCAACGTGGGAGACTGAAGAAGAAATGAGACAGCATTACCCACATTTGTTCGAGGAATAACAGGTTTCGGGGACGAAACCTATATAAGGGGGGTGGACTTGTAACACCCGGATATTTATTTTGAAGCCGACGAAAGAAGAAAAAGAAATAAGGTCCAAAGTCGAGGGACCAAACTCGCCAACGAGAGAAAGTTGGGAGAATTGAAGTATTTGAAGGGAGAAGGCAGCCCTTACCCTCTCCCCACACCCAAAATTCAGCAAAGAAAATAGAGGAGAAGAAAAGGGGAGAAAAGAGAGAAAAAGTTGGTTCAGGTGGATTCTAGAGTGCAAAATCATCGTGTAGCGGGTCCAAACGAAGCTCTACTTCTCGGTGTTGATTGTGTGAGTTCTAGGACCCCTCTTTTAAACGTTTTTGGTCGATTTTGCGGCTGGAACACATCTAAAAACCCGTTTTTGTATGTGTGTGTATGACCCATTTGTATGTGTTTGTGTGCGATGCGTTTGGGGTTTGTTTTCAGGCTTGTGCGTGCTTGCATGGTGTTTTGGTATGCATTTCTAAGGTTTAGGATGGTTGATTTAGGCTTAGAATGGGTTTGGAAGAGCTTAGAGGTCGAAAATGGCAGATTGGGTTCAGAAGTGAGCTGTATTTTGCGCAGTTAGGGCTATGCGACCGAATGACATGCGAGTCATGCGACTGAAGTCCACACGCATGCCAGTCGTGCGATTGAGGTTCAATCGCATGTGAGTCGTGCGACTGGAGCCCATACGCTGCCAGTCGTGCGACTGAAGGTCAATCGCATGGGGAGTCATGCGACTGAGAGTTCATCCGCATTAAGTCCATCCGCATGGGACTCATCCGCATTGAGTCCATCCGCATTACGTCCATTCGCATGGGTGTTCATTCGTATAGGTGTTCATCCACATTAGTCCATTCGCATGATGTTCAGTCGCCTGGAAGGCCATGCGACTGAAGGGTGCCCATACGCCCAAGTAGGGCTTGTGCACTCGGGGAAAACATAGATTATGTACTGACTTTCGGGGGAAAGTGCAGATGTAAGTTTTGACGTGGGAGATTCCCTTAGGTTCATATGAGATGACTGTTGTGGTCATAGAGGTTATGTTGGACATGATGATGATGTTGCATGTTTATGCATGATGTATGTTATGTATGTATAATGTTGCCCTATATGATGATGATGACTGTGTAAGTTATGTTCCTTGTTATGACGTATGTTTATCTTTCCCATGGCTTTACATTGAATGTTAATGAATGAAATGAAAGTATTACGTAACGTAAAGTGAAAGATAATGAAAGAGGAACATGAAGGAAGAATGCATGCATTAATAAATGATGAAAGTAAAGAAAGTCTTGCAAGCCTTGTATGTTGGGACACGCCATTAAAAGGTGTTAGCCCAACAGTGTGCGGGCTCACTACCCCAGGAGGATGCACATTGGGGTCTTTCTTTGTGATCGACCATTTGTATAGAACCTCTACCGCTTACCCTGGTACTGTGGCACCATGTATAGTTGTCTATTATAGACTTCGGCCTAGTAGCCATATAGTTTGGGGTGTAGCACATGGTATTGGTATGGAAGATATGAAAAGTGAAAGAAAGAATGAATAATGAAGATAATAATGATATTATCTATGTGTACGTATGATGTATGATCGCATGAAAGTAAAGCACGGTTTTTAACGAAAGATGAAGTATGTTTTATTATAAAACTAGAACTCAGTCAGTAACGCTGACTTTTATGTGTTTCCAGTTGGCAGGTAATGATGCTGAGGATGGAACGAGATGGCTACTCAACTCTTTTGGATGACATCCATTTTTATAATGCTTTTGTGATGTAATGCAATATGTATTTTGTAACTTGTTAACGATGCATTATTTTGCAAAAGCTTTTATAATGAAATGAGATGTATATTTTGGTAATTTTCACTACGATGTTTTATGAAAGACAAATGTATTTATATGTTTTAATTACGATGATCGACCAGCTGTAAGCGTCCCGGGAACGGGGCCTTACAAGTTGGTATCAGAGCCAAAGTTTAAGTGAAATGGGTAAAATTTTCAAATCATGGGTTTGTTGTTCCAGAAGCAACTCACTAACTCCTCAATGAAAAATGCAAGCCCGATGAGAAAAGTGCAACCAAACATGGAAACAGAAGGTAAATCATCCAATACACAAGTTAAGGCAACCAAAAAAAGATATAGATGAAGTCTTTACGATTAAACAAACTGAGACGGTGATGCAACCTGAAAATTTGGATGTACATATACCATCATTTGGGATGACGTTTGATGATTTTCGAATTACATCAGCTGATATACGTAAATATAGTGAAGACTGTGTGACACAAAACATGCATAACTCACAATGTGTTTATACATGTCAAGATGGTCTTTCACAAAAGGAACAATTTAACTCTAGCGTGGATATTAATGTCCCTAATAAAAATGAGGTAACATAATTTTTTTTATTAAAATGTAATACAATCATTAATTATACCAAAATAGTTATTGTTTTATTTCTCTCATATTGCAAGAGTGGGAAGGGAGGTTAAAGAATGAGTTTGATGTGTTTCAACAAAGTGTGCTTCAAATGAATCAATTGTTCTCTGAAGCAAAAAGATACCACCCATTTGGAGAAAAAATAAAAAAAATAAGAAAAGAATGGATAGAACTAAATCAAAGGATTACAATTGATATAATGGATGAGCCATTAGAGGAAGTAGATATGTATAGCACTCCAAAGCCTACTTCAAGTTGTAACGTCTCGATGCTTGATAGCCCATTCTATGGGTTTAGTGATTCAATGATTCTAGAAGCTGAGGAAAAGTTTCTAAATGAACAAAGAGTTGATATAACGCCTGATACTGAGGTTGCTCATTGTGTTGGTAAGAAGGTGTTCACGAACGGGTCGATAGCACCTGAGGGGAACGTGTTACACACACCAATGCCTTTCTTAGCTAATAATCTCGAAAGACAAGCAAATGAATGCAAGAAGGTATCACGTAGAGCAAAAACATTGGCTGATCCTTTAAGGTCACCTTATGTAAAACGAAAAGTTGAAATAAATGCTAAACGAACAAATGTTGAAGATAATGTGGCCGGTATGATATTTTCTGCATCAGGGAAAGAATGGTAATATTTCCAACTCTACCTTATTATTAACTTTTTCTTCTAATGTTCCATAATTACTAAATGAATGTTATGTATTGCATGACTTAGGGATGTAATGTTTGATACTGCTACAAGTATGTCTGTGATGAGGGTTTTGATGGAATCACTATGTCCTGGAGTAAACATACATTTGTCCATCATAAGTGCTTGGTCAGCTTTACTAAACTATGAGGAAAAATTTCGAGATCGGAGCAAACCATCTCGATTGTATTGTTCAAGCATGATGTTGGTAATAAAACTTGTATAAAATGTTTGCTTCTTTATGATAAATATTCACAACTTTCTTATCAAATTATATGAAATACAGAACAAGGACACATTCATGGAGAATAACAACTCTGAGAATCAACTTCATGAGTTCGTCACAAATATGGAACAGATTATGAAATCGAGAGACGTCAAATCGATCAACGAGATCGACCTTGTTTTCATACCAATGTTATACCAACACCATTTCTATTGCTATGCTTCCATTTAAAGTCATTAAAGATCGATTTGATTGACAATAGTGGCCAAGTATGTGATTACAGAGATAAGTACAACGGATGGCCTGAAATAATGGTAATTTCATAGAGAGATTAAAATTAAATTCATCTAAATTATAATTCTTAACATTTGCTTATTTTGCAGTGAGACACATTCTGTGAGTACCTAGGAACTAAATCATATTCAAAGGCTGTTTGTTTGAAACATGTCCACCCAGTACGTATGAAGTTGTCTTGGAGAACGCTATACAACATAGTAGACTGTGGTGTGTTTCTTATGAGACACATGGAAAGCTATTGGGGTGAACCTGTTAATGTATGGAAATGCGGATTCTCAAATGAATCAAACGCACAGGGATTGGAGCTCGATGATTTGAGACACAAATATGTCGCGAAAATACTTCTCAGCGACATAAACACATTTAGAGATTATGTATCATCAGAAGTGAAGCGGTATGAGAAAATGTCTAACGGAGAGAAGCGAATGTTGAAGCAAAGTGCAATTTCTAGAATAACTACTCGACTCGTAAAAAATGTCGACTAGTTACTTCATAATTCATCTTCTAAATAATGTCGACTAGTTACTTCATAAACTGACTGATTTGTGATTTACTTGTTCTGCTATCACTTGTTTTGATATGTTTTATATTTGCTTGTAAATACTCAATGATTTGGGATTTAGTTGTTTTGGTATCGTCAGTGCGCTATTAATCATCTTTAACCATGTAAAATGACATACGCCCTATGTTAAATGCTAAACGCTCTATGTTAAGTTACAAACGCCGTGTGTTAAGTTACAAACACCCTCTGTTAAATGATAAACGCCCTTTATAAAATACCTTCATAAAATAAATTTATAACTAAAGTCTTCAAATATTAAATGTCAATTACAACCAAAAATATATCAAAATATTTATGCAACAATAAACCAAATTCAAACATAAAACCATTGATAAAAGTAGCAAAAATTGGAAATATAAAAGACTATGATCGCAAAGTATGAGTGCCTAATGAACTTGAAACATTTGATGACTTGGGATGAAATCTAAAATGATTTCTTGAATCGTGTCCATCCTCTTTGCAAATGTTACACCTTCTAACTTTATGTGCCGCCCGACTAATAGCAATCTCTCGTTTGGACTTCAAACGTTTTTGGGAACCACTACCCTTATTCTTTGAAATAGGAGGATTACGTACGGTTTTGCTTGATGGTTGGCTTGAACCGGTTAGCTTAGAAAACCGATCCCTTCTACTTGGTGGTGGTGCAATAACTTGAATTTCATCTGCCTTTCCCATTAACTCTTTTATTTGATTTCTAAAAATAGATAACTCACCTATGTTTGTAACAAGTCGGTTGATTATATAATCGGTAGAAAACTTAATATCACGAACGATAAGCTCCACACCTTCGTTGTCACCATAAATACCCTCATTACGAGTAATGGAGGTACTAGAACTGTTTGGAACGGCCTCTCTTGTCCAACGTCTAAGGACATATTTTTTTGGGAATTCTCGTGTCACATAACCTAAGAACAAAAAAGACATGTCTGCACAATAACCATATTGCTCAAATCGTTTGCAAGTGCAATATATAGTGCTATCGGCCTTTCGAAACATAACCTGCAACAAAAAATGACCTATTTATAAAATATATTTTCATGGTTTTCAAACATAAGCTGCAAAAACTAAAAATAAAAAACTATTTTAAAAAATTTAAA
>CM046446.1:88848419-88888419 GCA_025506515.1 Flaveria trinervia
ATTTACATATATGTAACACTAAAAATAACACTAGAATCATAGAAAATTACAATGAATAGACGTGCAGCCATATGTTTAAATGCTTACGTATATGTAACTCGACGAAAATGAAGATGAACAAAAAAACCAAAGCCTAATATAAAGAAGTTACCTATATGTAACCTGACACTCCATTCTTCCTGCTCTTGAGTTGCCTTAATCTGAAGTTACATATATGGAACCATAGTTACGAATATAAACCCAAGTTAAACATGTCTTCGTCTTCTTTCTTTGTAACCATCCATGGTGGCAAGAGCATGAATTGATTTTTTTTGGTTTCTTCATCAACGATGATGTCCTCATAAACTGATCCATCAATCGATTTCATTGAGAACCAATTAAAGAATTGTTTTCATGGATTTTGTGGGTTTCATCTTCCTCCTTTGCTAACCTATAACTTGATTCCATCATCTTTGTTAACCTTTGACATTGATCTCATAAAATCATCTTCCTTGCTAACCTATGAGCTTGAAACCACAATAGAACAACACGAATCGAGAAAAAAATAATAACGATGGATTGAATGAATCGTTCCCAATAATGGTTCAGATTAGTTCGATCATGGGGAGTAAACTTAGGGATTTAACATTAATTAAAATAATTATGTATAAATTACTTAAATACCCTTTGAATATAATAAATATTAATAATTAAAGAAAAATTTTGATTGAATGAATTTGGTTTTCATGGTTTTCTCAAAATATGTTGGTTTTCTTAGGATCCCTCCTCTTTATATATATATATTATATATAAGTGTATATATATGTATGTATGTATATATGTATATATGTGTGTATATATATATATATGTGTGTGTGTGTATGTATATGTGTGTATATATATATGTATGTGTGTGTGAGTGCGCTTGTTAATAATCATTTTGTGACACCCTACACATATCCCACATCAGCCGTGGACAGCAGAGATTCCTGGTTCATAAGGAATGTCTAGCCTCTAACATCAACAACGTGTTTTGGGCATATTGACTGTGGATGAGAGGAAAACTCCACAGTTAAGCGTGCTCAGGTGGGGGCAATCCAGAGTTGGGTGACCTCCCTGGGAAGTTTTCACCCGGGCAACCAAAAGTAACTCCGTGAGCTCCTCGTGAGCAAATCGGACAATATTGTTGATGCGAGGGGCCGGGTGTGACAGAATGGTATTAGAGCCATTCCTGTGTCGTTCGGGGTATGGGACATACCTCACCAAGGATGGTGACTTCTCGGGCGCATCGAGGACGATGAGTCCAAACAAGGGGTGCTTGTGACACCCTACACATATCCCACATCGGCCATGGACAGGAGAGATTCCTGTTTAATAAGGAATGTCTGGCCTCTAACATCAACAACGCGTTTTAGGCATATTGGCTGTGGATGAGAGGAAAACTCCATAGTTAAGCGTGCTCGGGTGGGAGCAATCCAGGATGGGTGACCTCCCTGGGAAGTTTTCACCCAGGCAACCAAAGCAAATTTGTGAGCTCCTCGTGGGCAAAGCAGACAATATTCTTGATGCGATGGGCCGGGTGTGACAGATTTACAAATGATCAAAGCATAATAGTTTTAGAGAACTTTAAAGCATGTTTTATTTCTTTTTAACCTTTTCACGACCATTTTTTTAATATTTTTATAGTATATCTATAATTAAACCATACTTTAGTTGTATGAACTTTTATATTATATATATTACGTTATAGACCTGTGTAAATGCATGGGTAGAAAAACACAAAATATCATATTAATGATATCAAAGTCAAAGTTGAAAAAAATATATAAAGTTGTACAAAAATGATATAAATAAAGAATGTTAATTGCGTACAAAGATAAATAATAAAACTACAATTAGAATTTACAAATCTGTAAATACTTCTTTATACACAATATTTGTGATTTTGTTTGTAATTTTACTGTTATCACGTATCAAGAGTTTTAATCTATCTTCGTTTTTAACTCTGGATAACACCACATATAGTTGACCATGTGTAAACATCGGTTGCTTTAGGTAAAACCTACTTGACAAAGCGATTGACATTGACTTTTGTTTATGGTCATGACAAAACATACAGCTAGAAGGAATTGTCTTCTTTGAAACTTAAATGGAATCGTTTTGTTTGATGGTATTAGCTGGAATCTAGGGATAAATGTTCTAGTGCCAATATTACTATCGGATATTATTTGCGCCTCAATAACACGATTGCCAAACCAGAAAACTTGTAGTCGGGTTTCATTGCATAAACCATTCTTCTAATCAATATTTCTTAATAACTTCATTAGAACACCAACCTTTAGTATCAATCTATGGTTTGGTAACCTTGAAAGTTTAAGTCCATTTAGGACATCATGAGAGTATGAACATAGATCACATTTATCATGAACATACTCTGACTCTTATATACTATTAAAACTAAGGTATTCCTTTTCTGCCCTAGGAACCATTGAAAGCAAGTGGTCATTAATCTCTTCCACGACTTCATTTATCGGAGCAAGTATTGCTCTATCTTGGAAATATTTAGAATTTTTGAAATTTTGAAGAATTGATGGATACATAAAATCAATAAGAGAATAAATAGGATCATATGAGTTTAGTAATTAAATGATCATCGGGCATGTCTATAATTGCCTCACCATCATTATAGGAACCAACTTTGCCTTCACCTAAATACAACATCCATTCTACACATATCTTTGTTTTTTTAATATAAACTGATGTACCACTTGCACTCAACCTCATGTTTTTAGCCAATCTTAAGACTTTACAATGATGCCAAATGTGGGAAGAGCTTAACGATACATTTACGATTTCTTTTCTACTACTGTTTGGAACAACCAGTAGTATTTGCCTAAAGTCATCTCCAAAGATAATAACCTTACCTCCAAATTGCATTTCATTATTTGGAACAACATCAGTAGTGAATATGTCTCTTAAGGTTCTATCCAAGGATTCAAATCCATGCTTGTGAATCATTGGTGCTTCATCCCATATAATCAATTTTATTTTCTTTAATAAGTAGGCAATATTACTTTCTGGCGGAATGTGACTATAAAATCCTCATTCAAATTTAAAGGAAAAAGGAATCTTAAATGAGTCGTCTTACCTCCGGTTAACAACAAAAATACAATTCCACTTGAAGCAACATTTAAGACTATTTGTCCTCTTGATCTTTTTGTCGTAGATAACTTCTTCCATAGATATGTTTTCTCAATTCCACCATAGCCATAAACGGAACAACTCATCTTTTGTGATGTTCTACAGCCTTAATTTTTTTTTCGAAAACCAGTCGTTGTTCATCGGTTAATGAGATAAGTAGTGTGTTAAACTCAATTTGAAGGTCATTCTTATCATACGATAGTTCTTCATTTATCAAGCGATTGTTTAGTGAAGCTATACATTCATGATCAGGGAATGGCGTGGTTAGGAAGTTACGTAACGTGAAATTGTTGTGAAGTAAGATATTTTCTATTTCAAACAACGCTGTATTTTTATTTGATCATATGATAGTTCTTCATTTATTAAGTGATTGTTTGAGAAAGATTATGTGTGTGTATATATACACCTATATATATACACTATCCACCATATTATACCATTACGAACTGGTTATTGTTATCAACGTATCAACACTTATTTTATTAAATTCCGAAATACATTATCGCGAAGTGGTTATCTTTATTTATGTTTGCGTATAAATAGGGAAAAAATAGACCAATTCATAAATGGATCGGATTTAAGGAAAAAATGATCATAAATGTTAAGTGATTAAATATAACTAAATTATATACTTCATTTAATGTGATATTTTAAATTATATGTTATCATTATTTTCTATGTGACGTGCAATAAATCAGAAAAAAAAGCAATTACATATTCATTAGTGAGTGTTATCATTATTTTCTATGTGACTAGTGCAATAAATCAGAAAAAAAGCAATTACATATTCATTAGTGAGCAGTGACTATAGGAAATCTATCATATATTTTTAACTACACAAAATATACAAGCTTTCAAAAAATTATGACTATCAGATTCCTTTTAACAAATGTTTTTTTTCTTGTTTTCTTTTTTCGTCTACTTGGTCGTGGATTATTATTATTAATTTAACGGTGATGATAATTCGGTTTAAGTTGCATGTCTTTTTATAGCCCATGTATGTCCATACGTCAGACATGAATCGTTAGTTTAACGCTCAAGAATGATGTCAATCCGTTCCAGGAGGAAACTGGCTAGTTCATAAAACCCCCTGACTTGCATATGCTTGGAAAGCTCATTGGCAACCCATGTTTTGATTAGGATGAGATTTAAATTTCTGACCTCAAGGACGCAGAGCTCTTATCCACACCAGCTAGTACAAGTGGACATCATGGATTATTATTAAACGGATTTTTACTTAACTAATTACAGAAATTATGAAATTCTTTATCAATTGCATCAACAATATCACATACGACAAAAGATTTCTTCAGAAGTTTTTATTACTTTATTAGACAAATGGATCTAAATATGCATGATTACATGACAAGAAAATAAAAGTAAAATAAAAAAACAGTTAATATATTATTATTACTATTATAGTATTAACTTTAGTGATAGAGGGCAGGCTATAATAATAGTTCTTAAAATTGTTCAATCCAGGAGGCTCATAAGAAATTGAGTTCTTTTTAGGCCCAAGAAAGCATGTTCTGTAACCATCTCGAACACCGTTACACAATTGTGCTTTAAGTTTTGAGATGGGCTTCAACTGGTTAACCCAAATATTATGTCAATGATAAACAAATGATCAAATTCCAGCCGAAATTACTACTTTATATATTATCTACCTGCTTTAATAAAAAAGTATTTTGGAATGACACGTGTCAGCATCATAATTATTCTTATTAATATTTTTTCGCATCTCTCTTTTATTAAATAACTAGGTTAGAGCCCATGTATTACATGAGTGGAATAAATAAAACATATTTAAATCATTAGTTTTATGATTATATTTTATTTTTTAAATGTTATTATCCATTAATAAAATAAAAATATAATGAATTTTTAAAAGTTATAACACATAATGAATTAAAATTATTACTCTATATTTAATATATATTAATACATTATTAAAATAACTATATTTATATTTTATCGTTTAATAGTAGTTTACTTATTTACAATAAATATTATTTAATATGAGAGAGAAAAGAAACACAAGTATAAATATATTTTTTAAACATATTTTAATTAAAAAGAAAAGTTAAATTAATTTGTTTTTATAATTTTTGTATTTATTATGAGAAAGAGGCGGGAAAATGATTTTTTTATATGCTAAAATGATGACACGTGTCATTTGATATCTTAGAATGATTATACGTGTCTTAAGAAAATCTTTTTTTATTATAGGTTATAGATTACTTTAATTACTATTAATTTTTTAACACCTTTTTAGATTTGATAAATTAAGAAAGAAATCTATTTATTAGTGTTATTTCTAAATAAATATTTTTTTATAAAATAATAAATTTAATAAAGCATAAACTTTTTTAAAAATACAATTTTTTTTTAAATTGGTTTTTTTAAAAGTCATTTTTAAAAACAAAAAGCAATCAAATTTGAGAGATATAATAGAAAAATTTTTAAAAATGATATTTTATACGGTTTGTTTTAAAAAAATGCTTAATTTTTTGAAAAAATGTAAAAACAAAATTTAAAAAAATGATATTATTAAATAAAATTTATTATTTTAATACATTATTTATTCAATCCATGTAATACACGGGTTTACTAAAGCTAGTATGTATATATATATATATATATATATATATATAATATATATATATAATATATATATATATAATATATATATATATATATTAAAAGACATGGGAATGGGAACGAGAATGAACAGTAAAGAACGACCGGTTTGCTTTGTACAACTATTGTATGTATCATTTTTAGTTTTATGTATGTATTCTTTAAAAACTGTTTTGTGCTGATTCAGTGATTTGGTTTGTGATAGGAGCAACGCGTGGAAGATAAAGAATATTCAGAGAGCACAAGCCCGATTACATCATATCTTGCATGTTTTACGAAAGGGTTCCAAAAGACCAACAGGCATCCACGGTGTCGGTGGTCGACCTTGAAGACGATGGAGCCGAGATAAGGTTGGATTTGATGATGATGATGATGATTACGTTTAAAGCATTACCATCCTTCAATTTAAAGCAATTAAAGTTATCAAATCTTTTTTTAAGTTAATGTATGATGAGTAATGTTGTGAACTTGATTTGTTTCTTGCAGAAAAGAAATAACGGGCAATGGGGACTATAATGTGGAAGATTGTTGTAGCCATGGTGGTTTTGGTGTGTGTTTTAATATAGGTATGTTAATGACATTTTTATAGTATTTGGGTTATGTGTTGTAGTCGACGTGTGTGCCATTTCTTCATGATTACACAAATTTTAAAGCATGTAAATTTATCATGTTTTAGAATATCTTTAAGTAAATTTATGGTATGTTTGTAAACCGTGGTTACGTATTTGTAGGTTAGAATTTAGACACCTATATGTTATATGAGTTGAAATATAAAAAATTATATATGTATAATCTAATATATGTTATATATAAGGCACTAATAAAAGTATTACACATAACAAATATTTTACGTTATAAACAATAATATACGGGAAAAATAGTTGTTATAAGACAATTATGCTCTTAATATAAATGGAGTTTTCAAAATGTGTGATTATAATAATTTTATTATTTAAGCTTGTCACAGTAAAATATAAAATATAGTTACAATCATTACATATTATAACTAGTTTTACTTACCCGTGTATTACTTGTTTTGAATATATAATATCTTAAATAGCATTTAAATTACTAAATATAAGATAATATTCTATAATAAGATATGATTCAATTACATATGAGTAAAAAGTATAAATAATAAAATAATGATATCAAACTTTAAGTTTTTATTTTTAAACCTTTTTATCTTTATTTTTTAAATATTTTGCATTTTGTTTAAAGCAAATTGTTTTAAAAGAACATTTTTAATAATTTTCTTATTATAACTCTTAATATTAATTATTTTTGGTATATAAAAATGTTTTTTTTTAAAACCATCAATTGTAAAATATTTTATATTTTTAAAAAGTTTGATGTTTTAAAAAAATATTATTTAATAAAATCTTTTTCTTTAAAAAACATTAATAAAAATATATTTTTTAAACTACTAAAATACTATTTTTAATTTAAAAAAGAGTTAAAATAACATTATTAATGATTAACGTAGTACTTAATAAGAGAGAGAGATATAAATTTTTTATGTGAATAAATGTAGTGTTGTCATATGTCTAGGGATGGCAAAAAACCGGACCTGATGAGTATACCCAAGACCCGAAACATGTGGAATAGGTATACCCAAGCCCGATGGGTATCGGCTCGGGTATGGGATTATTAAAAAAATATGCAGGAATGGGATTAGGTAATACCCGACCCCATTACCCAAAATCGCATACCCGTTTGCCTAAACATATACATGAAGTTACTTATTTTTAGATATGAAAGCAAAATGAACTAACTTGTTATGGCTATCTTTAACTTTACAAAAATAAAAATGTATAAATAAACCTGACAACCCAACATGAATTAGTCGATACCCGTGGGTGTGTCCGTAACCCGGTGCTAACATGATACTCAATACTCGAAGGTATCATGATACCCGATGGGTTATTACTAGACCAATACCCGATGAGTAATGGGCCGCGTATGGTACAAGATTTAAAACCAGGCATGGACTTGAGATTATTAATATTCTACCCATTGCCATCCTTACATATGTCCTTCCTTATTGTCACACCCCGACCAAAGCGGCGGAACATGTCGGGGCGCAACTAAGATTGTTCAAATGCACACGACACTATTAAAGTGACAATATTTAATCAACTCATTCATTTCATAACATGTTCTTACAAATACAAGAAAATAAATGGTTCTTAACTAATAACCTAACGGTCCAAAATAAAGTAACGTCTTTAAATCTTCAATCAACCGATAATCAAACCTGTAGCATTGCATAAAATATGTTTTGTCAACATGTATGTTGGTGAGCAATTCCATGACTTTATAAATATAATATAAGGCAAAAATCCACAACTCAAATATGTGAAGCCGTAAATAAAAGTGACAATTGAGGTATATCAATCATAAATAAATGAGGCTCCTTTCTAATTGATAAAACTACCATATTACAAGGAGGAGCGTATGATCATACTATTGAGGATGAGGATGAGGCTAAACGATCAAAAGCAATAAACATGTAGCAATTAATCATATGAGGTATATAACATACAATTGGACAATTATTCTAAGCAACACATAACCTAGTGGTTGTGGGTTGAGGATCTAGATGTTAAATCTTTTTTTGGTGAGTAAGTATGGAATAAAATGACGTTGATGAATATAAATTTTGAATAAATCCTCAAGTAAGCGAGTCCGACGGTTTTAACGTGCGTGTCCTAGATTGAAAGATCTTGAGTAAGTATTGAGTATTGAAGATGAAATATAAATGGTATAAAAGTTCATAAAAATAAGGCTTGGGTTTTCGGGAGTTTTAGTTATATTTTACAAAGTGTGTTTAAATAACGTAAGTATAAAATGAGTTTTACAAGAAAACGGGTCCTGATGTTTAGTTTTACTCAACCATTGTTAAGTTTTACATATGGGAGTTGGTTTAGTGCTAGTATGCACGATCCCATTAATGTAAGCATCAAGGTCTGACTTACACTCTCTTAAACCCGAGTTTGAGACTTTAATTAATAAAGAAATTCGCTTAACCCGATATTAGTATAAAACCAAGTTTGGTTCGTCATACCATAATATTATTAATACAAATAACATAAAGCGAAACATAAGTTAAAAAAATTAGGAAAGATTTTTTTTGGCGTTTTGAACGGTGACTAGCTCGTTAAGACGATAAGTTCGACTTTTACTCGGGTTTATTCTTACCCGAAACTTGGTTTGAGCTAATATTTGTTCTAACACTTCCAAATCTAAGTAATATGAGTAATATAAATTAAAACATAACTAAAAAGATAGGTTGAACTTTTGGTGGTTTGAACATTGACTAACTCGTTAAAACGGGTGTTCGGTTTTACTCGGTTTTTACCCGAAACTTGGGTTCAAGCCAAGATTTGTTCTACACCTCCATATCAACCATATAATAACTAAAATATCAAGAAAAACTCAGATCTAAAGTGTTGATGTAACATGGTCACTTAAAAGTTATTTAAAGTGCTTAAACGAGCGTTCGGTTGGTTCGGTCTTTGACTCGGTATGAACCCGAGGATGGTTACCACATGTCCAAAACCATTGAACTAAAAATAAGGTAAAACTTCCAGATCTAAACTCAAACAAGAAAGTTAATCGAGTAAACTTCCCGAAAACGACCCAAACGGGTCTAAAATGCATAAATATGAGTTTGAATGCCCACAAGACTTAAATAAAGATGAAATAGTTTTTTGAACATAAAATAACTTAGAAAAACTGAAAATAACAAAATTACATACCCGAAATGATTTGAAATGCAAGATTCGGTTCCGTTGACTTTTTAAAGTCAAACTTAAGCAAAACTAGCTAGAACAACTTACAAGATCAAAACTTTGGGAGAAGAAGATGAAAATGTGCAGGTGAAATGGTTGAGAATGAGTGGTATTTATAGGAAAGATTAGGGTTTGAGGAAATGGGTAATGCGTTTGTCCGGTGGGTAAAAGGGTGCACTTTGATTCTTTTATTAAAATAAATTTTAATTTAAATAAATTATGACCAGGTATTTACATGTTTGGAGGGTTCTAGAATAGTTATGGGTTAGGTCTTGGTTGGTTTGGATGGTTAAAATACAAGTCCGGACCTTAAACGAACCGAAAACGTTAAAAAAACTGATTTTGCTGAAACGAACTGTGGGTCACGCCACGACAAGTATGAAACATGATTACAACATAAAATCCATCATTTTATTAATATTCAAAGATCCGAAGACCAAAACGAGTCGGGTTTACAATACAGGATAACAAATACAAAGCTAGTCGAAAATGACGAATGTCACAGTATTCCCTACTTTTGGAAATTTCGTCCCGAAATTAGGAAGAAGCTACGACGAAGAGATGCGGGTACTTTTCCTTCATGACGTCTTCTTTCCCAAGTAAATTCGGCACCACGTCTTGATTCCCAACGAACTTTCACTAACCGAATACGGCTTCGTTTGGTTCGTTTCTCGTTGCGATCCATAATTTCTACGGGTCTTTCAACAAGTTGCATTGTCTCATCGATATGTACTTCGTCGAGTGGTATGTGGAGATTACCCTCAGCTAAGCATTTCTTAAGATTTGAGACATGAAAGGTAGGATGAACACCGGAAAGTTCTTTCGGTAAATCGAGTCTATAAGCCACTTTTCCAATCCTTTCGAGGATCTTGAATGGGCCTACGAAACGAGGAGCTAGTTTTCCTTTCTTTCCAAAACGGACTACCCCCTTCCAAGGAGATACTTTGAGGAGGACAAGGTCGTCGACGTGAAATTCTAGAGGCTTTCGTCGTTTATCGGCATAACTCTTTTGACGGCTTCTAGCGGCGAGTAGATTCTTGCGGATTTGATCGATACGATCGGTAGTGTCTTGAACCATCTCAGGACCGGTGATTTGAGTTTCACCAATCTCGTTCCAACAAATCGGAGAACGACACTTTCGACCATAGAGAGCTTCAAACGGAGCCATACCAATGCTAGAATGGAAACTATGTTGTAGGAGAACTCAATAAGCGGAATATGAGAGTCCCAATTTCCACCAAAGTCTAGTACGCATGATCGAAGCATATCCTCGAGGGTTTGGATTGTACGCTCGGATTGGCCATCGGTTTGAGGGTGGTAAGCGGTACTAAGGTCAAGGCGAGTACCTAGAGCATTTTGAAGCGATTTCCAAAAATGAGACGTGAAACGAGCATCACGATCGGAGATGATGGTCATTGGTATACCATGGCGGCACACGATTTCTCGGACATAGATTTGAGCTAGTTGTTCCACGGAATACTTTTCTCGGATCGGAATGAAGTGAGCCGATTTGGTCAATCGATCGATGATTACCCAAATACTATCATTTTGGTTTCGGGTATTTGGGAGCTTAGTGATGAAATCCATGGCAATGTCTTCCCATTTCCAAACAGGAATCGAGGGTTGCTCGAGTAAACGAAAGGTCTTTGATGCTCGGCTTTAACCTTTGAGCATGTAAGACATTTTGAAACGTAAAGTGCCACATCCTTTTTCATACCGGGCCACCAATAAATGGGACGAAGATCGAAGTACATTTTATCCGCACCGGGATGCACAGAATAACGTGACTTATGAGCCTCGTCAAGAATGAAAGTACGAAGTTCGTCACGATCGGGAACCCATAAACGATTGAGAAAGTAAAGTAAGCCATCGGGTTTAGTTTCGAGTTGAAGTTCGGCTCCACATGACATTTCTTCGTACATGTTACCTTCATCAACGGAGGTGCACTGGGCTCGATAGATGCGGTTTTGAAGATCGGTTGGATGATAATGCTATGGAGCAAAATAGATTTAACATTAACTTTTCGACTAAGGGCATCGGCCACGACATTCGCTTTACCGGGATGGTAGCGAATTTCGCAATCATAGTCACTAAGTAATTCGGCCATCGCCGTTGTCTCATGTTCAGATCTTTTTGGTCGAAAATGTGTTGAAGACTTTTATGATCGGTGAATACTACACATTTTGTACCATAAAGATAGTGTCTCCAGATTTTTAAAGCGAAAACGACGGCACCAAGTTCGAGATCGTGAGTTGTGTAATTTTTCTCGTGAACTTTGAGTTGTCTTGAGGCATAAGCGATAACTTGACCTCGTTGCATGAGAACGCAACCGAGACCTTGGTTGGATGCATCACAAAATACCACAAAATCGTCGTTTCCTTCAGGGAGGGCTAAGATAGGAGCATTGCAAAGCATATGCTTAAGAGTTTGAAAAGCTTCTTCTTGTTTTGGTCCCCATTCATAAGATTTTCCCTTATGAGTTAATGCGGTGAGGGGTAGCGCGATTTTGGAGAAGTTTAGAATAAAACGCGATAATACCGGCCAAACCAAGGAAGGATCGAACTTCGGTAGGTGTGGATGGAGTCTTCCAATCTTTTACGGCCTCAATTTTAGCGGGATCAACATGAATACCTTATCGTTAACGATGTGACCCAAAAATTGAACTTCTTTTAGCCAAAATTCACATTTCGAAAATTGGCATAAAGTTGTTCTTTTCTTAGGAGATCGAGCATGGAACGTAAATGATGCTCATGCTCGGCTTCGGATTTAGAAAAGATGAGGATGTCGTCAATAAATAATTACGAATTTATCCAAAAATGGTTTGCAAACGCGGTTCATGAGGTCCATGAATACCGCGGGTGCATTGGTTAATCCAAATGGCATAACCATGAACTCGTAATGTCCATACCGCGTACGAAAAGCAGTTTTGGGAATGTCATCTTCGTGAACACGCAATTGATGATAACCCGATCGAAGATCGATTTTGGAGAAGCAAGTTGCACCTTGGAGTTGATCAAAGAGGTCGTCGATTCGAGGCAAAGGGTAACGATTTTTTATGGTGAGTTTATTGAGCTCACGGTAGTCGATACACATGCGAAACGAGCCATCTTTCTTTTTCACGAAGAGAACGGGTGCACCCCAAGGAGATGAGCTTGGACGGATAAAACCCTTATCTGAGAGTCTTGGAGTTGGTTTGACAGTTCTTGCATTTCAGAAGGAGCTAAACGATAGGGAGCCTTAGCTACGGGAGTTGCTCCGGAAACAAGATCGATTCGAAATTTGACGGGATGGATGGGTGGAAGACCGGAGACGTCGTCGGGAAAAACATCAGGAAAATCACAAACAATGTGAATGTCTTGAATTTTCCTTTCTCCGGGGTCTTTTGCCACCGCTTGAGCTAGGAACGGAACGTACTTTTGGCGTACGTACTTTTGAGATTGAGAACACGACATGAGGTTGAGCTTTTTGGGAGAAGTCTTGCCGAAGATTTTAAGAGTTTTAACATTGGCGAGTGGAATTCGAATAAACTTATCATAGCAAACAATTTCGGCACGATGCAAGGCTAACCAATCCATGCCTACTATGATGTCGAAACTTCCCATTTGCATCGGGATGAGGTCAATTGAGAATTTACGCTTACAAAGAGTGAGTATGCAATCGCGGATGACCGAATCGGTAGTGATTGAGCTACCATTGGCGACTTCGACAAAAAAAGGTCAAGAAAGTTTAGTACGGGGTACGGCAAGGGTTGATTCAAATTTTAATGAAATAAAACTCCTATCAGCTCCGGTATCGAATAAAATTGAAGCAAAATGCTCATTAATTAAAAACGTATCGTTCACCACATCGTTGGCAACTTGGGCTTGGTTGTCATTCATCATAAAAGCACGCCCTTGGTTGCCATGGGTGACTTGTGGAGCTTGCGAAGGCGGGGGAGGAGGAGCTTGAATTGATTGGAGCGGTTGAACCGGAGGAGCCATGAGTTGTGGGACTTGAGGTTGGTAAGTTTGCAATTGGTAGGCTTGAGTTGTGTAGTATGGTGCAGGCATGATTTGGGCTTGATTTGCAAAAGTGAGTCGGGGACAAGCATTGCGGAAATGATTTGGGTCTCCACAATTGAAACAAGCTCTCGGTTGAGGAGGAGTTTGAGCAAAAGGCATGGGTCGGTTTGAGGATTATGCGGAACAAACCTTGGTAGAGTGATTTGTCCACGGGAGGCTTCACGACACACATTGCTAAGGTGGCCGTAACGATTGCAATTTGAGCATTGGCGACAAGCGGAGTAAGATGGGTGGTGGCGTTGACAAGTGTTGCACAAGGGATGGGGACCGGTGTAAGGTTTTCGATTTTGGGCAGCTTGAGATTGAGATTGGGGTTGAGTTGGATGAGTGACAGCAAAGTTTCGATGGTTCGGTTTATGCTTCTTTTTAGAGTGGTGAGATGAGTGGAGTAATTGATGGATTGGGGTTGGGCTTCAACTTTGGAGCTTGGAGATGGATCGGTGATGGCCTTGACATTTGGTTTCTTGGAATCCTTTCGGGATAAAGTCCCTGCTTTGACATGGTTCTCCGAAAGGGCGGCGGCAAGAGTGATCGCATCATTAAGCGTTTGTGGCTTGCTACTCATGACGGAATCTCGGATTTGCATTGGCAAACCCGAAACGTATTTGTCGATTGCCTCTCGAGTGGGGTAACCAAATGGGGCACTAGAAGGCTAAGCTCGTGGAAGCGGTTTGAGTAAGCGGAGTTGTTACCGCTATCTTGTTTAAGATCCCAAAATTCGGCCTCCAATTTTTGAATTTCATGCTTGGGGCAAAATTTTTTGAGCATGATATCCTTCAGTTCATTCCAAGGGAGAGTCATAGCGACTTCCGCTCCTTTGGCATTCATGATGCTATTCCACCACGTTAGGGCGGTTAGCTCGAACACACTTGATGCGAAAGTGGTTCGCTTGGCCTCCGGACATTCACAATGCAAGAACACGCTTTCCATGCGTTCAAACCATTGAAGGAGCGTGGTAGCACACTCCTCACCCATAAATTTCGGTGGATTGGCGCCCATAAACTGTTTATAAGTAAATGTAGCATGAGAGGGTGTGACTTGAGTAGCAACAGGTTGCGGTTGGATAGCTTGAATTTGAGCAACAAGGGTGGGGAGTACAGCAGCCATTTGAGTTGTAACCAATTCGGCTATCTTAAGGTCGGAGTTCTTGGGGCGACGAGTTCGACGTGCTTGACGAGCTTGACGATGAAGAGGAGGCATTCTAAAATAATAAAAGTGAGACAATATGAGATTTTGGGTAGCTAGTCCAAATATGATGGTGATTAATGTAAATATGAGATTGTAGTGAAATATTTTGTGAACCTTATAAAAAAAACCATTTTAACACAGAATATTATATATATATATATATATATATATATTTGAAATTTGAAACGTTAAGATTTGAGGCGGGAAATACATACATGAATCACCATGACTTGTTGTCCGACAGTAATCTTAAGGAAATACGAGGTAATGCGGGGAGTCGAAACGTTACGCGAATCACCGCGTCTTTCGTGTTTCAACCAAGATCATAAAATGGGATAAAATGAGAAGTCAAGACCACTAGTTCACGTATCAACGTGGCTTTCATGTTTCAACTCAAAACAAATCGAAATCGAGGGAGGGATCAAAACACTAGTCCACGTATCACCGTGGCTTTCATATTTCAATCCAACAATATTAATGAGGTAACCGAACGGTTACGGTGACTGCTTAAAGTTAGCAACCCATATAACGCGCATTCGCTTTGGCCTATAAGGTCAAACACCTTGACTTGAACATTCCAGGTAAGTAAATCACCTTTGATTCTCGGAATCATTTTGCCAAAGGTTCACATCTAGGTATTTTCCCTCTTCCAGTTAGTACGAACCCGTTATAATGTCACGCTTTAAGGAGATGAGAAATATCAAAAAAATTGGGACCCAAACTCAAATTTTGAGATCCATAATTTGATTTTTTTAATTAATTAATTAATTAATTTTTTTAAGGTAAGGTAAGGATACCTTGGATTTCTATAAAAGTGTGTGTGTGTGTACATGAGGGTAAATGAAATAAATAAGTAAATAAGAGCAAATAAACAATCAAGTAGGGTAACACGTATAGGCAACACGTTTTGGGACCCTAAAGCATAAACTATAATAGGTCGTTACGTCTAACCACCTATGCTATAGTCATGGCTCTGATACCAATCTGTCACACCCCGACCAAAGCGGCGGAACATGCCGGGGCGCAACTAAGATTGTTCAAATGCACACGACACTATTAAAGTGACAATATTTAATCAACTCATTCATTTCATAACATGTTCTTACAAATACAAGAAAATAAATAGTTCTTAACTAATAACCTAACGGTCCAAAATAAAGTAACGTCTTTAAATCTTCAATCAACCGATAATCAAACCTGTAGCATTGCATAAAATATGTTTTGTCAACATGTATGTTGGTGAGCAATTCCATGACTTTAAATATAATATAAGGCAAAAATCCACAACTCAAATATGTGAAGCCGTAAATAAAAGTGACAATTGAGGTATATCAATCATAAATAAATGAGGCTCCTTTCTAATTGATAAAACTACCATATTACAAGGAGGAGCGTATGATCATACTTATTGAGGATGAGGATGAGGCTAAACGATCAAAAGCAATAAACATGTAGCAATTAATCATATGAGGTATATAACATACAATTGGACAATTATTCTAAGCAACACATAACCTAGTGGTTGTGGGTTGAGGATCTAGATGTTAAATCATTTTTTTTGGTTGAGTAAGTATGCTTGCTACCCCCAAAGTATAGAAGAGGAAACGGGGATGAAATTACTCACATGGAATAAAATGACGTTGATGAATAAATTTTGAATAAAATCCTCAAGTAAGCGAGTCCGACGGTTTTAACGTGCGTGTCCTAGATTGAAAGATCTTGAGTAAGTATTGAGTATTGAAGATGAAATATAAATGGTATAAAAGTTCATAAAAATAAGGCTTGGTTTTTCGGGAGTTTTAGTTATATTTTACAAAGTGTGTTTAAATAACGTAAGTATAAAATGAGTTTTACAAGAAAACGGGTCCTTGATGTTTAGTTTTACTCAACCATTGTTAAGTTTTACATATGGGAGTTGGTTTAGTGCTAGTATGCACGATCCCATTAATGTAAGCATCAAGGTCTGACTTACACTCTCTTAAACCCGAGTTTGAGACTTTAATTAATAAAGAAATTCGCTTAAACCCGATATTAGTATAAAACCAAGTTTGGTTCCGTCATACCATAATATTATTAATACAAATAACATAAAGTCGAAACATAAGTTAAAAAAATTAGGAAAGATTTTTCTTTTGCGTTTTGAACGGTGACTAGCTCGTTAAGACGATAAGTTCGACTTTTACTCGGGTTTATTCTTACCCGAAACTTGGTTTGAGCTAATATTTGTTCTAACACTTCCAAAATCTTAAGTAATATGAGTAATATAAATTAAAACATAACTAAAAAGATAGGTTGAACTTTTGGTGGTTTGAACATTGACTAACTCGTTAAAACGGTGTTCGGTTTTACTCGGTTTTTACCCGAAACTTGGGTTCAAGCCAAGATTTGTTCTACACCTCCATATCAACCATATAATAACTAAAATATCAAGAAAAACTCAGATCTAAGTGTTTGATGTAACATGGTCACTTAAAAGTTATTTAAAGTGCTTAAACGAGCGTTCGGTTTGGTTCGGTCTTTGACTCGGTATGAACCCGAGGATGGTTACCACATGTCCAAAACCATTGAACTAAAAATAAGGTAAAACTTCCAGATCTAAACTCAAACAAGAAAGTTAATCGAGTAAACTTCCCGAAAACGACCCAAACGGGTCTAAAATGCATAAATATGAGTTTGAATGCCCAAAGACTTAAATAAAGATGAAAATGGTTTTTTGAACATAAAATAACTTAGAAAAACTGAAAATAACCAAAATTACATACCCGAAATGATTTGAAATGCAAGATTCGGTTTTTGACTTTTTAAAGTCAAACTTAAGCAAAACTAGCTAGAACAACTTACAAGATCAAAACTTTTGGAGAAGAAGATGAAAATGTGCAGGTGAAATGGTTGAGAATGAGTGGTATTTATAGGGAAAGATTAGGGTTTGAGGAAATGGGTAATGCGTTTGTCCGGTGGGTAAAAGGGTGCACTTTGATTCTTTTATTTAAAATAAATTTTAATTTAAATAAATTATGACCAGGTATTTACATGTTTGGAGGGTTCTAGAATAGTTATGGTTAGGTCTTGGTTGGTTTGGATGGTTAAAATACAAGTCCGGACCTTAAACGAACCGAAAACGTTAAAAAAACTGATTTTGCTGAAACGAACTGTGGTCACGCCACGACAAGTATGAAAATGATGCAACATAAAATCCATCATTTTATTAATATTCAAAGATCCGAAGACAAAACGAGTCGTGTTTACAATACAGGATAACAAATACAAAGCTAGTCGAAAATGACGAATGTCACATTATTACCCTTTTTTAGAATAGAAATATAATTATAATCAAATCATAAATATAGTAGAAAGAAGAAATTTAAATCCTTATAATCATACACCTCAATTTTGAAATCAAATATATGTTTACTATTTTCGAAATAATAATATTTTAAAATTGATGTAATACTATAAATATAGAAACTACTGTTAAATATTTATTATTAATAAAAAATTTATGATTGAAATATGTTAACCAAGATAAGATTACTAAAAACATAAGAAAAAACAATATCTCTAGAGTGATGGAGATGATACACGTGACAATGTTTATGTGGCGATTATATGCACAAGCTAGTAAGAAGTAATGTGAAAAAAAGTAATTATTTTATTATAAGTTATAGATTATAGTTTATAATAAACCTCTTAATAATTATTTTAAAGAAATTCCATGTGTAAAGAATATTTCAAGATTAATTAGATTTTCCTTACAATTTTATTGTTGGTCGTTTTGGGAAGTTTGGTTTCTGAATAATTTTACTATTTATTTTAATATTTTGTTAGATTAATAACTTGTGTAATACACGTGTTGATGCAGGAACGGAAGCAATCAAATAACTCAATAACAAATAGTTACTCAAAGACGATAAATGAACCAAAAGGTTCCAAAAACACAAGTTCTTTTATTCTAATTCAATCAACAAAACTAATAATAGACAAAACCAAACCTTAATATTTATACTAGATCCTAACAACTTTAAAGATAAACATAAATAAACTAAATAAATAAAAGATATGATAATTATAAATAAAATACTAGACAATTATGATAATACATGTGTTTCAAATCTCTGACTAATCTTCAACCCGGATGCCACTCAATCTCATCCCATCCCGGAATGGATTTAGCTCCCCGATCACCGTCCGCATCACGTGTTGAGTTAAAGAAAACTCAAATGAATAGAAAGTTAAATTTCATAAACTTCAATTTGCTAATGTAAAGTAAAAGTAATTATTTAAATCTTAAAAATGTCAAATAAAAAAGGAAGTAATCAGGTAGAGGTAATGATTCACTTGTAATAAAACAAATAATTTGTACCAAATTGGTTAATAGTCCATAGATGCAATGCACTTTGCTTGTAAAAGTATTGCATTAGTCTTAATCCTAATTAGTAATTATATCGTTAGACTTAGGCCTTACTCATTTCTAGGAAGGCACGTAGTTTGTCACAAATTACTTTGTAAGGGTAGTTTTTGAAAATTTCTAGAAGAAAGTGACGCCACCAAAGTTTTTTCCTATGTCTTTGAAGGGGACACATTCATGCATCTCAAAAACTCATGTATACTTCATTTGATTACATTTTGTTTGAGCTAAACGTCTAAACTATAAATGAAACGTGAAGAATATTGAATCTTAAATGTGATAATCACTTTAAATTTAACTTTTAGCAATGCTACAAGACTTTTATCCGATGGTGTGATTAAATGTACTCGTTGGATTAGTAATTCATCTTGGATCAATGTTGCGAACATGCAAAACCTGTTAAAAGAGTCCCGTGGCCGAATGCCAAGAAGGATGACGACCTTGTTTAGTGGCGGAGCTTGAATCACATTGTAGGGGACGGAGGCGAAAGTAAATATTTTACAGGGACGAATTCTATATTTATATATATTAAAATTTTTACCACTACCGTGCCAAAAATTTACAGTATTTAACCGAAAATTAACGCTAATGACGAAGAAAATAGTCGCTCCCGACCGTCACTAAGCTTCACAACTGACCTTGTCCATACAAGATGATGGATGTGCCAATTTGGAAGTACCTCACTACCTTGGTAAGTTTAGATAATACGTAGTGCGTATAACCGTATAACATCATGTGCAAAAGACAGACAAACAACAATCAAGAACTTTGTTATACCAAGATGAAAACCGTAACTAACACTTTTGTTTCACAAATAGAGAATATTAGTATTATGCCCCCGGCCTTGCATTGTGACGAGGAGCGTAAAATCATGTCAAGTACCAGTGTACCACCAATGTCATACCACCATCAACGATCACCAACAATGAAAGACTCATGTTAAAAAATAAATAAAAATGAAAAAAAAATAAAATCGAACAAAAAGCAGATGTAAAAACGTTGAACCAAACACGTGAAACATAAAACATTAAAAACAATAGAGTCAATTACAAATTTTGTCCTTTAAATATGTTTAAAATTATGGATGTTATCCTTAAACTTTGATAATTAAACAGAGCATTCTTTATTTAAAAATTATCACGTTTTATGTCCTTTCTATAAACTGAAGTTAATTTTTCAGTTAGTTTTGTGTGAATGTACCACTTTGCCCTTATCTATTAAAGGACGAAATCTGTAATTTTTCTTAATCTTTTACTATTTCCATTTTGTTTTTATTTTATTTACTTTATTTTTTTAATCAATTTTTATTTTATAAACTTATCTGAAATATGATTACTTAAATATTTTTTTATAAAATACAATTTTATCTATAGGTTTTTTTAATTTAATATATTTTTTTTGTTTTTAAAAATTAGTTATCTACCTTTCTAATCATACGAGAACAAGATGGAGAGCTTTAAATATTTTTTATGTTATAAAATTTAAACTAGTAATTGATTTTGTTTATCATTGTTTTTCTGTTAACCTTTTTGGTATAAGAATTTTTAACTATTTTAAATCATTTGACTTACGGTTTATATTATAAACATATTAGAGATCATATGATTTTAGTATATGTCTTTTTATATTTTACTTGGTTATAATTATTTTATGTTGAGCTATATGTATAATTAAACATTGATAAATATATGGAGTATTTAAATGTTTTTACTGAAAAAAAGGTTCAATAAACTTAATCGTAAAACCAAACCGAAGCAAACCCTTAGTAATTGTTTAGTTTGGTTTCCTTTTTTTAAGTGGTTTGGTTTTGAATTCCGTTAATAAAAAAATATTATTAATAGTTTAAATAAAACCATGAATAAAGTATATTTAATAAAAAAAACTGAATGATTTTTTATTTAAAAACTCCGAGTAGTTTTTTAGTAACTTTTTAGTATATTTTATTTTAAACTAAAATAATGCGCTATCACACTATATTTGTATTATACTAAACACTAACTTGGATGTGCAATGTGATTTGTACCTCAAGCTTTGGAGGTTGTACTTTTGTTTTTTTTTGTTTTTTTTACTTTTAATCATATAGTTTTAACCCTTACATTTGTTTTTACTTTTAACTTTAATCCCATATACTTTTAACATTTTAAAATTTTTGGGTTTAACATCTCGGTCTTAAGTTTTCAAGTTAACGTACCGTAACATGCGTCTGTGGTTCAATATTTTTATTTTTTTTCGTTTAACGGCCATGTTGTGTTTACATTTCGGTCTAATTTATACATAATAACGTCCCGCAACACATGTGCATGGTTTAACGTTTTTATGTCTACTTTTCATTCAATTTAATTTTTTTCATTTTTTATTTCTTTTACGAACTTTCTGGTGTTGGTGGCGGTGTGACATTGATCTTACTTGACATAGTTTTATGCTTCCGTCGCACGCGAGGAGCTTAATACTAGTACAAAACTTATTAGCAAAAAAGTAAATAATTAATTAGATAAAAAAACAAATAAAATAACAACTAGAATTTGAGTCATCCAAGTCAAGAAGTTTAAATCGAGCCATGTGCTTCTATTTTTCTTCTGTTTTGTCAATAATAACATAATCGTCTCTCTCCCTTCTATAACACATTTAATCACTTAATTGTACTCGGTCACTTATTTTTATGCCGGATTTGGGCATTGTGACTGGCTTAATGTTTCTGTAGGCTTAAGCGAACAAAATTTTGAGCCATTCACGTATATGTTATTCTAAAGACCTTTGCTTCAACCCGGCGGTATAAACAAATTTGTTTATAGTGTAGTAAAAACAACGTAGGGCATAAAACAACTTAATTAACTTAAACATAATCAACTAAAAATAGCATATTAAATTATAAACAATTAACAATTGATTAAAGTAAATGGAAAAATCAATTGCAAATATATATTAAAATCAAAACTAAAAAAAATATTTACATAAGCAAAAGAACAATGATAGACTAAAGTAATCAAGCATTAATCAAGATTAGACAATATAGTTAATAGATCAGATGATTAATTGTAACTCAATCTCGATGAACTAAGTTTTATAAGTTGACCTCAATAAACCTTCAATAATTTTGTTATCATTCAATAATTTTTGTTATCTTTCTCATTTATCTCTAAAAACGTATGTTTTTATTTTGAAATTTGGGGCCCTTAAATTTTAGGGGCCTAAAGCGGTTTGTTTTAGTTGTTTATACTATACAGACGCCCTATGGGTCATAAGAAGAACCCCTACCTAAGTGAGGCTAATTGTATTAGTTGTTTTACGGTTTGTAGCTTATTGTTGCTCAAAGTACAACCTTGTTTATATTTAAAGACAAACCATTTGATTGAATACAAAAATTTAAAAATTCATATCAGAAACCAAAATCTTACTTTCTCCAACCGATTTCGAATATAAACCCTAAACCAAATAACTTGAAACGATTAAAAAATCTTGTACCAAAAAAGTTAAAAATCTAGTTGTTTAATTTCTTTAGTTTTATTACAAAGGTAATGAACAAATTGAACAAATAAAAAAATTTATAAGAAAATAAAAATCTATAAATAAACTTACATTTTATAAAAAAAACTAAATTATTACTAATATTGATGATTCTTTAAACAAAAGGATCTAAAAATAAATAAAATAAAATAAAATTAAAATAGTAACAAAATTCGTCATTTTAAGGGTTAGGGTAATATGACCATTAAGAAAATAAGTTTATTAAAATAAAAGTGGTTAGAAAAGAGAAAAAAAATTAGAGAGAAATAAAGTAAATAAAATAAAAACAAAAAGGAAAAAAACAAAAGATTAGTAAAAATTATAGATTTCATACTTTAAGGGGTAAGGGTAAAATGGTATTTTATAAAAAAAGTAACTAAAAAATTAGTTTCAGTTAGTAGAAAGAACATAAAGCTTGATAAATTTTTAAATAAAGAACGCTTAGCGTAATTATGAAAGTTTAAGGATAAAATTCATAATTTTAAGTATACTTAAAAGACAAAATTTGTAATTTACTCAAAACAATAACTAAGTCAATATAGGATCAGCATTTTGCGATGATGCCGTTAAACAAAAAAAATAAGCGTAACAATATTGAATCGCATGCCTAAGTTACAAACTGTCAACTCTCAAAAATTACACCGAAATATAAAACGAAAATTTAGCGGGTATTAATCAATATTAATAAAAGGGAAGTAAAAATGTAAAATTTAGGAATTTGCATGGACAAATTTGGCATTCTTGAAAGACGGCTGCCCATGGCCCACGTATACACATCATACTTTAGCGGGTATTAATCAATATTAATAAAAAAATTAAATAGTTTATATGAAAACAAAATAAAAGAAAACTAAACATCAATGTCATCATGCAAGTCGATTTTGGGTTGAAAATCGAACACTAGATCGTTTAGAATGTAGACCATCACCCTCATCTTACTATTCTGGTCCTCACCATACCAAATCAAATTCCTATTTGCAATAATCATCACCAATAATAATATTTTAATAAAGCTTTGTTAATCACTTAAGATAATGATAATATGGTTTTCATAAGTTACAATCAGATGTTCCTTTTGTTTTTTTTTATGATTTATAAGAGTTAGTGATAGTAAATACATTGTATGTGAAAAAATATACCAAACTCAAAGTATTATTTATTCATTTCTGTAATCTAAATCAAGATATGTTTAGTTTATTTATAAAATGTTATTTTTATCCCTTAGGTTTTGTTGAGTTTACCATTTCAATCTAAAAACTTATTTTTTGCCATTTCAGTCATCGTTGTTTACCAAATGTTGTCATTTACATCCACTCCACTAACTCTGTTAAGTTTTCCGTTAAATATGAGTGTATTTTAGTTTTTTTAACACCCTAATTGTTCAACTAAAACAAAGTTAAACAATAAAATATTCAACTAAAACTAAAAGAAAAATATAAAGCAACTACTGAGACCGGACACTTTAGTTTAAAGTTTTGATTAACGTTAACTAGTTTAGAAACCCGTCTAGGCGTCTACTACACGTGTTGTTTGAAAAAATTAAATAATAATTATTTAGTACTATTAAAAATTAAAAATAGTTTTTTGAGATAAAATATACTTAAAGTTACATATAATTAACCATTAAGTAATTAAAAAATAAAAATAAATTTTCAAACTTTCGTCTTTAAAAAAGTTTTGCTTTTAAAAAATATTGTTTTTTAACTCTCCAAAAAAATTATTAAAATGTTGTATTAAAAACATAATTTAGTTTTTTATGATAGGACACAAACCTAATAAAAAATTATTAACAAAACATTTTAAAAACCAAATTATATGAAATATAAAGTTTTTTAATACAAACATTTTAATAATTTTTTGGAGATTTAAAAAATGAATATTTTTAAAAAGCAAAACTTCTTAAAGGCGAAATTTTGAAAAATTAGTGTTATGTTTAATTACTTAATGGTTAATTATATGTAATTTTAAGCATATTTTTCTCAAAAAAAATATTTTTTAGTTTTTAATATTACTAAATAATTATTATTTAATTTTTTCATACAACACGTGTAGTAGACATGTTCTAAACTAGTTAACGTTAATCAAAACTTTAAAATTGAAGTGTCCGGTCTTAATAGTTGTTTCATATTTTTCTTTTTAGTTTTAATTGAATAATTTATTGTTTGACTTTGTTTTAGTTGGACAATTAGGGTGTTAAAAAGACTAAAATACACTCATATTTAACGAAGAACTTAACGAAATTAGTGTAGTGGATGAAAATGATAACATTTGGTAAACCACAGTGACTGAAATGGCAAAAATAAAAGTTTTTGGATTGAAATGACAAATTCAATAAAACGTCAGGATGAAAATGACATTTTACTCTTTATCATATGTGTTTTTAGTTTAAGCATATTGAATTACATCTTGGAAGTATGGTTAAGTTAGATTTTTTTTCTTATATATGTTGAAGAGGTAGCTTCGGTTTATCAAAACAATGTTACGGTTTTTTTTTTTCATTCTTTTTTTAATCTCTATTACGGTTTTTAATTAAAAACAATAAGTCTAATGTTGGTTGGGTAAAGTGGTTGAAAAACCCTTTTGTTAAGCGTGTTTAAAAAATCCAATATCCGAAAATATCTGAAATCCGATCCGTATCAGAATCTGAATAAATCGATCCGAATCTTTATTCGGATATTCGGATAGGATCTCATCCGAATCCAAATACCTTAATCAAATTTTGGATCGGATTTCGGATATCACAATTTTTTATTCGGATTATTCAGATATCTGATTAATCCGAATAAGACTTCAACTATGATTCTAGCACAATATTTATTACTCAATTATCTAGTATGTTTTCAACTCAATACATAAATATTTACACATTCTAGTTATAATTCTAAATAATTATGTAATATTCGACCGTCGTTCTAAATTAGAGATTCTAATACTCTAATACACAAGAATATTTACGCAAGATAGTTTGAAAATATGCATCACTATGACTTTCATTTCTTCGTAAAACACTCACACACACTACACTGTAAAAGCGATAATATTTTTGTTGCGCCAAAAAAATAAAGATAAAAACAAACCAAACCACGAAATGCAAAAGACAAAAGTTGCATAACTGAACTTTAACAAATTCAAGATTTAATGTTATATAACCAAGATAAACATAATATTTTGGTGTTCTTTAATCTCTAATTTCACTACTTGCACTTTTATGTTGTTCTTGTACAATTTCTAGATTTAATTTGGTATAACTTTTTTTTTGAAATTCAATTCTTTGCACCTCCTGTGGATTTCCACTCTGGTGTTGTTATATGTAAAGGGTAAATAGGATATTTTGTGTGTGATAAGAACAACTCCCTTGTTAAACTTGAGACATTTTATATAGTAAAATGATAAGAACAACTCCCTTGTTAAATTTGAGACATTTTATATAGTAAAACGTTTAACTGTTATATAACTTGTTTCATATTTTCTATGCAATTTTTATTACAAGTTAAATTTAATTTAGTGGTCTCAAGACGTACCATAAAATTATTTCTTTTTTATATATAACTTATAATCTAACAGGATCAATGTTTGATTTATAGTTGATCCGTCAATGTTTTCATCTCGTTGCGCGATGAACCTAATAAATTGCCTAAAAGGAGAACTCCCTAATCATATATATACCCTTTCACCTAATGAAAGTTATGATGCAAATTAACTTGTTAGCCAAGTGGTGGTTCCAAGTGTAGAAAGTTATAGTGATAACTCAGGAAATTATAATTATAACACCTTTTATATTTATATCCAGTTTGTCATAAATATAAGGACCAGAATATGGGACCACTATAGTGGGCCCCGGTGTGTATCTGTCCACGTAGGTGCGCCTCCACTAAACGACAACACAGCTCACATAGTCACATAATCAATCTTTGACTAGAAAAAACAACGGCTAAATTAATCTCGTTCAAACATTAACACCTTCGTTAATTAGATTTTTCTATAACTAACTACACGAATGGTTTATGACTTAAGACTTAATTATTTAATTATGGTTATAAGCTCGTGTGTTTTGAAAATGTTACCTTTGGTTCTTATTATTCACTCAAAAGTAGCATGATTTTACCTTAATACAAACTAAAGTTAAAAAATTTATTAACTTTTCGTTCTTTCTTTTTTTTTTTTTGTAAAATTACTATTATAAAATTTGCTAGGGACAGTTCAATTCGGTTGGTTTTATTTAATTCGTCAGTGGAACATGTAACTATGTTTTTATTTTTGGGAAAACCAAACCAAACTAGTTTGTTTGGTAGATCGACTAGACTAGTCAAAATGAAATCGTATCATTTTAAGAGTATGTTTAAGAAAAAAAATAGCAAATGTACGACTTTTAAGTATCAAAAGATTTTACGAGAAAAATATGAAAGAAAAACTTAAAAGTACGGATTCAGTTAAAATAATGATCTATATGTAATATGCTAGAAGTGCTTATATGTATGTTAATTGTTAGATTTATATGCGTGAGATATATCTATATTATTTTTATTTTTAACTAAATCATATAAGATATACTTTATTTTTTATTTTTATTGATATATTGACATTTTGGTTACCTAGCAGGTTTTAAAATACAAATCGAACCGTGAATCTTGTTTTTTCGAACTATAAACGATCGAATTTAGTACTCTCAACCTGTTTAATTCATTTTGTTGATAAATTAGTGGCATTTATTATTTTCTTTGATCCTATGCCCCTTATAATAAAGTTTCATGGATCCCCGATTGATGAACACATGTACTGATGTGATTATCTGTTTTAAAACTACAATGCTAGAAATAACCACTATTTTATAAATCTTTAGGTGTTGTTTAGTTTCTATGTAAGTTTCATTTTAGTACCAAAACTGTTGATTAAACAACCGTCATGTCAAGATAATTTTGAATGGTCACTTTTATTTAGACATGTATCCACGTTCGATTGTGTGTGAATTACTCAAGGTAGAGCCAAGCTAGACAAGTTATGACTTGAAACTCGTTTAATAAGCAAACTTACATAAAACTTCAATCTACATATAAAGTTCAAAATGCATCAAGTTCAAGTTTAATCAGGTTTGAGGTTAGCTTGTTTACTTGTAATAAAAATAGTTGCAACATATTATATTTTTATGAGAATATGTTTTTATAAGATTATATCAAGGCAACATATTATTTGATTGATTCAGATGTTAATATTAATAAAAGTCAGGGGTCATAAGAAAAGTAAAAAATACATGTCATCTAATGTAGAGAAATAAACTATGTAATTATGCATAAATTCGATTTGCATCAAGACAAACCGTTATGTGTGACAGAATCCGGGCACATTTACATATTATAATCTATACTTATTTACCAAACATCTAAAAACATGTAACTTAACAAGCAAACTCATCAAGCTACAAGCTTATCCAATTTAAAAACATTCAGAATACAAGATCAACTTTCAACTTAAACTAAAGATTACGAGAAAAAACAGTTTGATTTCTACTTCTATGAGCTAGATTCGCATTGACACTAACTCGACTAATTAAGCTTATTAATCGATCAATCTTATATTTAATTACAACTTGTAAAAGTTGGATTAAGAACAAGTTATAATAATACAATATCCTTAATTAATACCGTTAATCATTAAAGTAGTTTATTGAATTATCAACTAATGACTCTTATCCTTAAATTCAGGGGAGAAGAACTTACTACAATAGGGAACTAATAAATGCTTAAATTAGCGTCAAAATCTTGGTCTTTATCGCCGCCTTACGTCATTTGCTCACGTGCTCTTTTCCATTTTTATTTCCAGAGCAACAACTTTAACTATAATAATATTAGTTTTCTTGTACATCATGCATTAACATATGTAAACTTATTTGGATTAAGTAATCACTTATCAGGAAAATACCCACTTTACACCTTCACCTCAACATGAATAAACAATTGGGTTACTTTATCAATTTAAAATAAAATAACCCTCATTCGGTTCAATGAATCTAGCTAGCAACTATATGTGTAATAATTAAAACCTTTGTTCTATTGTCTAGCTTTTTTATATTTATATATCGTCTTTTTATATTTATATCACTATTATGGCTGTTAAAAATGGTGGATGTTTTGTGAAGATTGAGTTGATAGTGAAATTTAAATTTGGAATATATGTTATAAATTTAGGTTGTAATGTGTCTTTGTATATAATGTAATCGTTGTGGTTATAATATAGTTCTTAGTATAGTGTATTTATTGGTGGATTATACACGTATGTTACTTGTTCTACTTTTTAACAAAGCATAATGTGCATTCTTAGTATACTGTATACTTCAGATTTACACCAACACTATCATTACCAAAATAAATCTAAAGTTTTAAGAACTGTTTGGTAATCTTATGCTAAAAAATTAAAAGATCTAACTGAATAAAAAACAGAATTTAATCTTTAAATATGTTTTTGAAACTTACTACTTTATAAACCATATTTTTTAAGTAAATCCATTTGGTAGATTCAGATGTAAGCTTTTAATAAAATAACCAAAAGACTACTAAAAGTATTGGTTAGAAACTCTTGTTACAAACTCCGATGGACAAAACTGCTAAACCTTAAAATAATGAAGATGCATTTCTCATACAATGAAGACTATTAAACAATCCACAAAATTCTTAATGAAACATGTGTCTAAAAGACCAAGATTTTCCAAGGGTATATATACGCATTAACACTATGTTTTAAACAATCCACCACAATTCACATCAATGGCAGAATCTTCATACTCATTAGATGACCTTCTTCTCCACCACAACTCACTCCCCTTCAACCTCAACGACTCACAAGACATGCTCCTTTTCAACATGCTAGTGGCGGCACACAGCGTTGCGGATCACTCGTCGGAGTCCAACTCGTCGGCCGCCGGAGCCGCCAAGGAGGAAGAGGTGACATCACAATCCAACAAAAAACCTAAAACATACAGGGGCGTCCGTAGGCGTCCGTGGGGGAAGTTCGCGGCGGAGATACGGGACTCCACCAGGAACGGCGTTCGTGTGTGGCTGGGGACGTTTGACACCGCAGAGGCGGCCGCCATGGCGTACGACCAGGCGGCGTTCGCCGTGAGAGGCGCCGCCGCGGTGCTGAACTTTCCGGTGGAGAGTGTGAAGGAGTCGTTGGCGGAGATGAAGTACGGGGCGGAGGAAGGGTGTTCGCCCGTGGTGGCGCTGAAAAAGCGCCACCGTATGAGAAAAAAAACAGTGAGTAGGAAGAATAATAAAGTTGTTGAGGATAATATTGTGGTTTTTGAGGATTTGGGGGCAGAGTATCTTGAACAGTTATTAAGTACTTCGGAAAGTACTATGAGGAGTTGTTGGTAGAAGCAAATCTTAAATCTTAATGAATCCGAATACCCACAACTTTAAAATCTTGTCTTTCTTTGGTTTTGTTGATGACTCCATGTCTTTTGTATCTTCATCTCTTTGTAAATTTCGAGTTTAATGTTCGTTTCACCGGGTAGAATCAGATATTTGTTTTGGTTCATTCATCACCTAAGGTCAGTACTTAACAGTGGAATTATCCTCTTACTCATAGTCGATACATTCAAAATGTGTCGATGATATTTACAGATGAGACATTTTTGATGAACTCAGCATATCTTGCATCTATGACAGATTCGTGTAGGGTGTGACAGTTTCATTTACTTTGTGGGTCATACGCTTTGAAAGAAATAAATGGTTGTTTAGAGAGTGATTGTTTAAGACTTTGAATTATGTTTAAATGTTTCTTGTACGCATATAAGTGTGTAAAATGACAGAAAGTCGGCACCGATATTAGGTGACATGTTACAGTCTCTGTCTTTGGGACTTTTTAATGTACAAACAAAAAGTGGATGTCAAAAATATATGAATGAGATGAGATCTTTGGTGGTTATATAAATACCAAATTTATTATTTATTAAATACAATATTATGATCAATAATTTTGGTATTTTCATATTTTGTGTTATTAGAAAACAAGAGTTAAAGATCATTTGAGAACTAGTGTATAACTTAAAAATCACGGTCGTGCTTTTAAATGTTATACTTTTTACGCATAGTTATATATGTTTGTATACATTAAAACCCATGAAATAACATATAAATTCAGCAAACTGATATTTGCATATGTTTTAAAAAAATTATTTGTTTAATACACATATGTAGATAGTATAACATATGTATGATTTACACATAAATTCGTTCATTGTTTTCTATTTGAACTTCAAGAGAGGCACCTAAATAATATATTACATTTTTATATAACATAAAAAATCTAAGTTATGTGTTGATAGAAGTTCTTGTAGTTCTTAAATATTTATTAGTTTACAAATGATTCTAACCCTAAAAAAACAAATACTATAATATTTGAATTCATAATTATCAAGCAGTAACAAAGTTCATATATATTTGATCAGTTGGTTATGATTTTATCAACTTCTCTCTTGTTTTGTTGGAAAATAAATACATAGAGGTAGAAAGTTCAAATAGGTGATTCCTAAATCAAAAAAGGGAGATAAGAAAATATTCAAAATAATACCAACTTATTACCATCTGTCACACCCCAACCTTGACGGCGGAAACGTCGATGTATGAGAGTTAAGATCGTTCACAGCCACATAACGCTATTATTAAATCCAAATATATTAATCATAAGTTTTAAAGGTAACATTACAAACATAAGTTTCAAATAAAGAAATTAATAAGCATAATAAGAAATATAACAAGTTTATTCATTTATTTAACTAGGTCCATTCCTAAGTGTGAACAAGCTTCAAAAGTGGCGATCAAACTTGAGTATTTACTGAAACATGTTAAAAATAAAGGTCAACATAATGTTGGTGAGATTTCCATAGTATTCAATACATAAATATATAAAAGATGGCAATTCATGTTGTAAGTTAGAGAACAAAGTAACTAGGGATGTAAGACAGAATGCACAATCAAACCTTGACAGATTTTTTTCCAAGTCTCAAACGTTTACAAGTATATACGATTAGCTAAGTGTACTTGGATTAACCAAGCAGGCTTGTCAGGCCCATAGATCTATGACGTCGCCAGGCTAGTAATAGTTAATGATTCTACATATATTCATTACATGATAGCTACAAAGTTCAACTAACCACAACACACAAGTAAATTGTCATAAGTTTACAATAATCAAACGTTTTACAAGTACAACGATTATAAGGTAATATGTTTCACCCCAAAGTGTGAAAATATAAAAAGGGGTATAGCAATACTCACATGATCAATAAGTATATAATGGCGATTAATAAGAAATATAATAAGCAACGTTCCAACGTAGTTCTTCACAAGGTACCTAAGTATACATATATTGAAAGGTTTAAGTTTAATGATATTAAGTTTAGCGAATTAACAAGGACTAGGGTTTTAGGTGAATTTGAGCATTATTATATGTACTTTTAAAAAATATATTCTTTATAGGTTTAAATATAAAGCAGGTGGAATTGGATCGTTCATAACTATTAAAGTTTAAATATAATATTTGAGTAATTATTTGAAATAAGCATGAGTTAAAAAATATTATGTAAAAAGAAACATTTAGACCAACAACAATTTATAAATTGTATTTAAAATCCATTTTATAAGAAATTATTTCAAAACGCTCTTTGTTTAAAATGCTAAAAAAAATATTTGTTTAACTAAACTTAAAAAGAAAATTACAGAAAATATTTGGTGGGTTTTAAAAATATAAAAAGTTTATAAAAGTAATGTTTATATTTTTAGAAACATTTCTGAAATTAATTTAAGGCTAAAAGCCTTTAGAAAAATAAATGAGGTTGCCTGGGTTCAAACCCGGGACCTCATGTAGGGGAGGCGAGTGGCTTATCCAATAGACCAGGGCCGCAACCGCGGTTATTGTTGGTTTCGATTTGTTATAAACCCAATTCAAAAGGATTTCCCCATTCTCAAGAACCCTAGAACCATCCTGAATCAAATTGAGCCCCAAATTGATGTTATCAATCAAATTAAGCTTGGGGCTTTTGTTTCCAAAGTGAAATCGAGTTTGTATATTAGTTTAATTACCTAGTTGAATGTGGTTTCGAGATAAACACGATGAAGCACTAACCGCGACTAAGTCTTGACTCGATTTGTGGGCAAACGATGATGAACACCAAATTGAATTCGTGTGAAGCTTCGGATGATATTCAGGACTCAAATCCCCTTACCAATTTCAAGTCAAATTGTTCAGAGAGAGGGTCTCGATCAAGTTGCAGACTTGCGATGAGAGGGGAGAGTGAATTCGATGTTTGTGTGCTTTTAGGTGAAATTAGGTGTTGGGAAAGTTTAGAACCACTTAGACGATCGTTTAGGTTAATGTAATTAGTTTATTATTACAATTTATTGTCCAAACGGCTATGGGTTTAAGATGTTTCGGTTATGCACTTGATTGAGTGGTAACCGATGTTTTAATCTCAATTATTAAGTGCGTTCATGCTCGAATCATGCATACGAACCGATTTGGATCGATTTGGGTTCAAAAATCGGATGGTTTCGGTGCTTTGGAGCTCGCCGGACTTCGGTCAGAGGGTGGCCGGAGTCCAAGCCGGAATTGCGGGTTTAGAAGTTTGAGTTATTTGGTTAATTACACAAATGGTCCATGCGGTTTATTTCTTATTATTTCATGCACAAACTTTAATATTTAAAGTTTCAAAATTAAATAATAACCCCCTGGACTTAAATAAACTTTAAGTTTTTAAAGTTTCCAAATTATTATTATTATTATATTATTATTATTATTATTATTATTATATTATTATTATTATTTTTATTTATCTTTTCTTGTTAATATTTTTATTATTAAAATCATTATTAAAATTGTTATTAATTACTATGTGATAATTTGCATTATTAACTTTCAAGTTAAAGAATTAAAAACAAATTAAAGCAATAAGCATAACTAACCCATAAGTTTCGTATATGGCAACAATGGTTCTTACAAATTAAAATTTAACAAGGCTAACTTACAATTAATGCCAAAATACACGATGTTACAATCTCCCCAACTTAAAAGAATTTCGTCCTGAAATTAAGAATAAACTAAGCGAACAAATACAGGTATTTTGCCATCATGTGGTCCTCACGCTCCCAAGTGAACTTAGCTCCGCACTTATTCCCCCAACGAACCTTGACAATTGGAGTAGTTGTGGTTCTAGTTCTCTTCATGATGCGATCCATAATTTCAACAGGTTTCTTAGCAAAGTGCAATGACTCGTCGATCTGAATGTCTTCTAGTGGAACAAGCTGTAACATTCACAATTTTTCAAGATAAAAACCCATAACCTGAATTCAATTTGAATTTCCATTATTAAATTATTTTGGTTTAAATGGATTAAATACAACTTTTAGTGTGAATTATTTTTTTAATTATTTAAAACAACTTGTAATAATTTACTTAGAAATAAATCTTTTCATAAAGATATAAAGATTTATTATTCATTTTACAAATAAATAACTAAATGAAAGAGTCTTACTAAAAATTATTAAGTTATAAAATGAATTTTAATAAACTTATAAAGTTTCATTAGTAGTTATAAATTCTTATTATTGACATTAAAAAACTAGACTATAAAGTTTATAAGTTTATAAAAGTTTAATAAATAATTAATTTGGTTATTATTCGAATGAGTGTTATGAAGTCTAGAGTTGAATGTGTAATTTTAAAACTAATTCAAAAGTTTCCAACATATAATGTTAAGAGTCAAACCACAGGGACCAATTGTGTAAAATCAACCCAACCCCCCCCCCCCTTTTCCCTCGTTCTCACCGCCGACCCGTCTCCGGCCACCCTCGGCCGAATATCCGGCATCTGCAAAGCATTGTCTCCGATTTGATGTGATGCAATTAAACCGGCTTCCACGTCGGCGAGACGGTTTCGAACCATAATCAACCTTTAATTGCGATGTTAATGGATGTTATAACACAGTCGAACCAAAACTGTAGACACAATCAATTCTTAACCGTTTCTGTGTGACTTAAGTCGAATTAACCAAATTAAGCAAGCGTTAGAATCTTTGAAATCAATATGAAATCGAAACCACACATTTCTTGTGACTTGAAAGGTGTTTATTATCGTTAATAAAAACCGAAACTTCAGATCAAAATTTCTAATCGATCGACTAGAAACGGAGCAATGTGAATCTATTTAAGTAGATACAAACACTCCATTCGACCTCTTCGATCTATTAGAGCTCTCAATTTCATCTAAAACACCCACTCATATCATCGTCAACCAACAATTTCATTCATTACCTGCAACTAGCCGTGACTCTTGTTCGAGACTATCTCAACAGAAATTGGTTTAGGGCTTCTCATCATCATCATTTAAGGAAGCTGTGCACCCATTTAATTGGATTATTATCACCAAAACCGTCCCGAGGCAGATTCATTCAGTCGCGACCACTTCTTTTCAATTCTTCATCGAATCATCTTCAATTTGGGTAATTTAATACATTACCATACACGTTTGCTCATGATTATCAAAAGCCCTATGATTGGTGTGATTAACAACATCATATTCGAGTTCAATTTGCATTCAATCATTCTAGGGTTCTTGTGTAAATTGGGGGATTTTTGCAATTAACGCTTTTAAAATTTTAAGAAAGCTTTAAACCAGATCCGGGCTACTAGCCTAACTGGTTAGCACCCTACTTTTGCAAACTGGAGGTTTGAGGTTCAAACCCAGCCTCCATCATTTATTTTTAAAAGGCAATTTTTCATATTTTAGATTTCAAAAACAATATTAATATGATATTAAATCTAAATAAAAATTATTTGGTTAATAAAATTAGTAAATTAATTATTAAGGTTTTAAAAACTTACGATCTTAAATTAATCATTTCTTTAAAAAAAATAATAATAATAACAAAGGATATAAAACATTATTAACTCTTTTATGTAATTTAAATGCTACAAAACTATTATGGTTTAAATTTAAGTTATTTTAAAACATTATAAATTTACATGTTAAGTAACTAAGTTATTCAAATAATTATTTAAATAATTATATAAATAATTGATTATTTATCTATTTATTTAACCATATTATATCATAACTAGTTTATAGATTTACCCCTTAAATTATTACTTAAATTCTTGAAACTTATAAAACAATGTAATGTGCTATTATACTTTATTCTTATTTTAAGGTTTTGTATTATAGGACCTTATATTAAATCATTTAAAAGTTCAAAACTTTATAAAATGATTTTAAATAGTTTTAAAGTAACTTAAATAAGTATTTAATAAATTCTTTTTTATCAAATAATTAATTATTAAACTAATTATTTCTTTTCAAACTTAATTTTTATTAACTCAATAACTTAAATTGTTGAGACCTTTTTAATCATTCTTGGACTTAATTGATTTATAATATCTTTTTTAAACCAAAACGTAAATGATTCATTAATTTATTTAATTATTTAAACCCCCAAATTCAATTAAAGCCCTAGTTCACGTCTAGTTGCTAATCTTATTATCAAACTTAATCTTGGAATATTTACGTTTAGGCAACTTGTAAGAGAAACCATTGGATCCTCGTTTAAATTCTTATCATCACTTTGTATATATCATGTGAGTATTTCTATACTCTTTTTTCCTATTTTCACACTTTGGGGTGAAACATGTTACCTTATAACATTGCACTTGTAAACGTTTGATTCTTGTAAACTTATGGTAATTTACTTGTGTGTTGTGGTTAGTTGAACTTTGTAGCTACCATATGTCGAATATATGTACAATCATTAATTATTGCTAGCCTGGCGACGTCATAGATCTATGGGCGTGACAAGCCTGCTTGGTTGATCCAAGTACACTTAGCTAATCGTATATACTTGTAAACGTTTGAGACTTGTAAAACTTTGTCAAGGTTTGATTGTGCATTCTGTCTTACATCCTTAGTTACTTTTTTCTCTAACTTACAACATGAATTGCCATCTTTTATATACTTATGTATTGAAAACTATGGAAATCTCACCAACATTATAGTTGACCCTTTATTTTTAACATGTTTTAGGTTTCCCACTTGAAGATTTTCTTGTGCTCATATAGGACTTGGACCTAGACTAATTGAAAGACTTATGTTATTGGTTGTATCTTGATTGTTATGTTATTATTTTATTTGTCTTGTAATGTTTATGAATAATATTTAATATTTTTTCAACTTAATTAGTTTCATGTGTTATAAGCAATCGTCTCCCATTCGTCCGCCCCGATGATCCGCCGCCGGTCGGGGTGTGACACATGCAGACTCTCGTCGGCCAAACACTTTCTCAAACTTGAGACATGGAACACAGGATGAACTCCACTAAGGTCGGAAGGTAGTTTCAGTTTATAAGCCACTTTCCAAACCCTTTTCAGGATTTTAAAAGGTCCTACAAATCTTGAAGTTAGTTTACCCTTCTTTCCAAAGCGAACAACACCTTTCCACGGTGAGACCTTAAGAAGAACCATGTCGCCACTTCAAGGTTCTTGCGGATTGTGGAGACTTTGTTGGTCGTTTCTTGTATAAGTTCAGGACCAGTGATGAAACCAATGTCGGTCCAGCAGATCGGCGATCAGCATTGATGACCATAGAGTGCTTCAAACGGTGCCATCTTCATACTCGAGTAATAACTATTGTTATACGAAAATTCCACGAGTGGTAAATGCGTATCCCAATCACCACCAAAGTCAAGGACACTGAGACGTAACAGATCCTCGAGGGTTTGGATTGTTCGTTCGGTTTGACCATCGGTTTGAGGATGGTAAGCCGTACTTAAATCCAATTGAGTACCCAAGATTTCTTGCATAGACGACCAAAAATGCGAAGTCAAACTAGCATCTCGGTCGGATATGATGTGCAACGGCACGCCATGACGACTTACAATTTCGTCAATGTAGATACGAGCCAGTCTTGAAACTTTGTATGTGTCTCGTATTGGTATGAAATGTGTCGTTCTGGTCAAACCGTCAACAATCACCCATATACTATCATGACCACGAGGAGTACGAGGTAACTTGGTTATGAAATCCATGGATATATGTTCCCATTTCCACATAGGGATTTCGGGTTGTTCAAGTAAACCACTTGGTCGTTGATGCTCGGCTTTGACTCTTGCACACGTGAGACACTTGAAAACATAAGACACGATATTTTTCTTCATTCCAGGCCACCAATATTGACTACGCAAGTCCATGTACATCTTACCGGAGCCAGGATGAATGGAATATCGGGTTTGATGAGCTTCGTTCATAATGAAGTGCCGAAGGTTATCACGATTCGGAATCCAAAGTCGATTCAAGAAGTACCACATGCCGTTCGGTTTTGTCTCTAGTTGGGACCGAATGTTAGACATCAAATCTTCATCCTTCCCTTCGTTGGTTAATGCCGTTTGTTGAGCCTCGCGAATGCATAACTCGAGGTCACTATCGATCCTTATGTTTTAAAGCATGATAGTAGTCTCGTTGACATCCAAATGAATCTCGGTATCAAATTTTCCTAGCGTATCAAACCATTGCCTTCGATCTTGAATTTCTTGGAGCGAGACAGTCTTGTTATGGACCTTGCGACTCAGCGCGTCGGCTACAACATTCGCCTTTCCAGGGTGGTAGCGAATGTCACAGTCGTAGTCGCTAATCAACTCAATCCAACGTCTTTGCCTCATGTTGAGATCCTTATGATTGAATACGTGTTGGAGACTCTTATGATCGGTGTAAACTATGCATTGCGTCCCATAAAGATAGTGTCGCCAAATCTTCAATGCGAAAACCACGACACCAAGTTCAAGATCATGAGTTGTGTAGTTCACTTCATGAACCTTCAATTTCCTCGACGCATATGCTATGACTTTGCCCCGTTGCATGAGAACACAACCAAGACCTTGCTTAAAGGCATCACAATACACGGTAAAGTCATCGTTTCCATCGGGAAGTGTGAGAATAGGAGCATTACACAACTTGTGTTTTAATGTCTCGAAAGCCTCTTCTTGCTCGAGTCCCCATTCGAAGAGTCGATTCTTTTGGGTTAGCGCCGTTAATGGTTTAGCAATCTTCGAGAAATTCGCTATGAACCTACGGTAATATCCCGCTAAGCCCAGAAAAGAACGAACCTCGGTTGGTGTTATGGGAACACACCAATTCTTCACGGCTTCAATTTTAGTAGGATCAATGTGAATTCCTTGGCTATTCACCACATGCCCTAAGAATTGAACCTCTTCTAACCAGAATTCATACTTGGAAAACTTAGCGTATAATTACTCCTTCTTCAAAAGTCCAAGAACTTGTCACAAGTGCGTCCCGTGATCGATTTTCGTCTTGGAATAAATAAGAATGTCATCAATGAACACGATCATAAACTTATCCAAATACGGTTTACATACTAGATTCATGAGATCCATGAACACGGCAGGTGCATTGGTCAAGCCAAAAGACATAACCATAAACTCGTAATGTCCATATCGAGTACGAAAAGCGGTCTTTGGAATGTCATCATCGTGAACACGTAATTGATGATACCCAGAACGTAGATCGATCTTTGAGAATTGAGTTGCTACTTGAAGTTGATCGAAGAGATCATCGATTCGAGGAGAGGGTATCGGTTTTTGATGGTAAGCTTGTTGAGTTCCCGGTAGTCGATGCACATACGGAACGAGCCATCTTTCTTCTTCACAAACAGCACAGGTGCACCCCATGGTGAAGAACTAGGACGAATGAAACCCTTATCGGTCAACTCTTGCAGTTGACTAGCTAGTTTTTGCATTTCAGACGGTGCAAGACGATAAGGTGATTTAGCCACAGGGTTTGCACTAGGGATTAAGTCAATCTTGAACTCAACTTCTCGTACGGGAGCTAGTCCCTTAAGATCCTCGGGAAAAACCTCGGGAAAGTCCCGCATGACAGGAATGTCTTTCAATTCCTTACCCTGGCTTTCGTATTAACTACATATGCCATGAAAGCCATGTAGTTTTTACTTAATCACTTGCGGGCCTTGATAAGACATAAGTTTGAGTCCTTGGGAAGATTTCTCCCCAAAGACTTTCAAAGTATCACCAGTCGGTAAAGGAATTCGGATACACTTCTCGAAGCATAGAATTTCCGCACGATGTTTGGCTAACCAAACCATGCCAACAATAACATCAAAGCTTCCCAGTTGCATAGGAATGAGGTCGATGGAGAACTCGTGTTGGTTAAGGCTCAATG
>CM046446.1:88893419-88993839 GCA_025506515.1 Flaveria trinervia
GCCTTGATTCATATTGGTTTCCAGATCTTTTAAACCCAAGTAAGAAGTTTCCCCAAATTGCGAAGAACCCTAGAACAAGGTGAATCAAATTGAACCCAAAATCGCGATTGATAAAGAAATTAACCATAGGGCTTTTGATCCATACATGAAATCGAGTATGCCACATTGTTTAGTTACCTAGATTGAAGTTTAAATCGATGAGGATGAAACAAGGTAAAAGGCGCGACAGTGGAAAGTTGATCCTAGATGATTTGGTTGATGAAATTTCAATTAATTGCAGGTTTAGCTTTAACAATGGATGAGAAACGAAAGCCCTTTGTCAATTTTGGTTTAAAATGCTCGAAAGGTGGGTTTCGACGAAGTTGCAGGTTACGAAGAAGATGATGATTCGAATTCGTGTTTGGGTTTGTTTCAGGTGAAAATGAGAGTTGTATTCGATTATGGATTGATGAATGACCGCTTATGCCGAGTTAATTCGATTATTATTGAGGTTTAATGATTGAACGACAATCGAGTTTTAAGTGTTTCGGTTTTGAAATCGATCCGGCCTGTAACCGACGTTTTATCACACTTAAATGATGTATTCATGTTCGAAACGTGTTCTATAATGATTTGCAACGGTTTTTCGTCGAAAGACGATCGAGATTTGCCGGTTTAGAGGGGGTGGCCGGAAGGCCGCCGAAGATGGCCGGATAAACGGCCTAAGGGGAAAAAGAGAGAACAAATTTCAGTTAATTACAACTTTGGTCCCTGTGGTTTTTGTTTTTATAATATTATGCCTAAAACTCACTTTTAAGGTTTTTAAATTGGCAACTAAACCCCCTAGACTTTTAAATCAAAGTTTTATTGATAAAATTATTATTATTGGTATTATCCTTAGTTATTATTATTATTGTTATAATTTTATTATTATTATTATTATCAATACAATTAGTATTATAGTTCAACTTAATAACTAGATTAAAATTTAAAATTTCAACTAAGAATTGTGCATAAATCACCCATAAGTTTCATATATGGCAATAATGCCCCATACAAGAATTAACAAAGCTAACCTATAATAACCCTAAAAATACATGATGTTACACTATTGTTCCTGTTGGTGTTGTTGTTACTATTAGCCATTAGGGTGCTATTAAGTTCAGCAACCATGGATGGGAGCATAGCAGCCATTTGTCAGGCGATCAATGCTGCAAGCTTGCGGTCGGAACTTCCTCGCTTTCCATGATGATGAGACATTGTAGACACAAAAAGAGTTAGTTACGGAAATGAGGATAACAAAGGATGGTAGTTTAAACAAGAATAAGCTAAGAGTTGTAAGGTACATGGAATGATTCCATTTGGTAAAACATTACCATTTGGAAACGTTGACACGTCAAGATGAATTGACCCATTTGCCTTAGAAACTTGTGTATATTGACCATAGTTTATCACTCATCCCAGAAATCCCCAGGTAAGCATGACTAGTCCCGTAGGATTTATGCAAAATGCTTGCCTTAGCCCGAATGCCTTTTGCCAGGAAATCCAGGATACGGGTGTCTATGTGTCATACAATATTCCTTAGGTTCATGGAACCAAAACCTTGATGAGATTTATATAGATTAGACATAAGTCTAAAGATCCAAGTCATAAGCATAAACATACGATTCCACGTGTTGTCCAGAATAAGATTAAGAGGTGTCATGTTCAGGGAGAGTCAAAGAGTCAAAGTTAAGTTTGGGGAGACAAATAAAAATGTTTAGACAATCCTATGCTAAGGCATCAAATTGCACATACAAAGGCATAACATTATGTAGCATGCAAACCATACATTTTACAAGATAGAATATAATTCTATAAGGTACATACATACGCTATAGTCTAGATCACCATTTCTAATAACCTAAATCCCTACAATTATGGGCTCTGATACCAATCTATCACACCCCAACCTTGATGGCGGAAACGTCGAGGTGTGAGAGTTAAGATCGTTCACAGCCACATAATGCTATTATTAAATCCAAATATATTAATCATAAGTTTCAAAGGTAACATTACAAACATAAGTCTCAAATAAAGAAATTAACAATCATAATAAGAAATATAACAAGCTCATTCATTTATGTAACACCCCGAATTTTTTATTTAAAGGAAAGGAAAAGAAAAGTAAATAAAAAGAATAGATAATGGGCACAAGTGGAGGGGGTAAAGTGTACAAAGTATAAAAGTCTAATATTTTATATTAGAAATGGATATGGCCGCCCATATTAAAAGCAGAGAACTGCTTTTACTTTCAGAGAAAGAAGAAGAAGAAAGCCCTAGGTTCTAGAGAGAGAAAGAGGAAGAAGCAGATTCAAAGGTGAGTTTCCCCTTATATGAGCTCAGTTTCAGCTGGGTTTCGAGTTCTTGACCGAAGTTCTTGGTGTTTAGTATTTGTTTTCGGGATTTCAGAGCTGAATTGAAGGTGGGTCTCGAACTTGAAGTGTGTTGCTCAAAGGCTGCTCAAGGTGAGTTTCTGGAACCCCTCTTTACTGATTTTCAACGCTTTTGGGGCTATTATGCATACTAAGTAAACGTTTTGTAAGTAACTGTGGGTCTACAGCCTTATGTTCGAAAATGATGTATGTATGTATGTTTTAGTGTATGATTATGGGTTAGTGTTGATGTTTAGCATGTTTAGGTGCCCCTGGTATGTTAGATCTATGCTTGGGTAATGTTAGAATGATAATCGGGTGATGCTAATAGCATGGAAAACATTTCAGAATGTTCTGATGTGCCTAAACAGTGGCCCATGCGCCCAGCATGATTGGCCATGTGCCTAAGTGTTGGCCATGCGCCCAAGAGTGGGCCATGCGCCTAAACAGTGACCCATGCACCCAGCATGTTGGCCAGGCGCCTAAGTGTTGGCCATGCGCCCAAGAGTGGGCCATGCGCCTAAATTGTGCCTATGTGCCCAAGTGTCAAAACGGCTAAGTGTTGATGCGCCTGCATAGTGGCAAAGCGCCTGAACAGGACAGAAACACCCAAACAGTGTCCATGCGCCCAAACTGTTTTACACTTAGAATTTTTATGCTCATGCGCCTAATATGTCCCATGCGCCCAATTTGGACTTAGGATTTTTCCTAAGTGGTTTTAAGGGTAAAATAGGGAGATAGGCCTTATTATGATGTATATGTGTGTGTGATGTGTTATCTTTCTTCATCAAAGAGTTTTCAAAACGTACGTATTATGTTTTATAATACATTATGTATGACTTTACGTGGTGTGATGTATGAACGAATAAATTAACGAACGTAAAGTATTATGTAACGAAGTGAAAGATAACGATAGAGTATGAAATGAACACATGAGATAACAAATGGTGAACATGAAAGTGACGGATGATGAGATCCGTGTCGCGTATCCCGGTACTGTATCAGTCTTCGGACATTAGTCGGGGGGTATTTGCATGAGACAAAACGGATGATGAAATCCGTGTCGCGTACTCCGGTACTGTGTCAGTCTTCGGACATGAGTCGGGGGTTTGTTTATCAGGCCCCGGTACAGTATCAGTCTTCGGACATGAGTCGGGAGTATTGCATGAGATGAGATAATGAGGTGAGCGTCTTTGTGTTGCAATAAACTCGGATAGAGTTCAATCCCTGTGATTGACTCGAATGGGATCTTTGTCGCATATCCTGATGCCGTGTCAGTCTTCGGACATGAGTCAGGGGTTTGTGTACAGGCCCCTGCACAGCATCAGCTTTCGAGCATGAGTCGGGGATATTGCATGAGACAAGATTCGAGTAATGAAAAGTAATGAGCAAAGAAATGAATGAAAGAACAAATAAAGAACATAGATTGAGTGTACGTATGTTGTATGATCATGAGTAAATGTAAAGGTAGTTTTTAAAGGAAATAAAGTATTTTATTATAAAAACTAGAACTCACTCAGTATCGCTGACTTTTGTATGCATGATAGTTGGCAGGTATTTTGCTGATGCTGAGGAGTTACAGGCATGGATGCACAAGCTACTCGGAGTGTTTTGAGGTTGGCATCATATTTTGACATGTCATTATATTTTGAGATGACAACGAATGTTGTAAATGAATGAAATGCCATATTTTTAGTTATTAATGAAAGTTTTAAATTCCCCTGCATAATAAATGTACGTTTTAAAATGTTTTATGTACGATGAGTGACTAGCTGTAAGCGTCCCGGGAACGGGCCTTACAATTTATTTAACTAGGTCCATTCCTAGGTGTGAACAAGCTTCAAAAGTGGCAATCAAACTTGAGTATTTCCTGAAATATGTTAAAAATAAAGGTCAACATAATGTTGTGAGATTTTTATAGTTTTCAATACATAAATATATAAAAGATGGCAATTTATGTTGTAAGTTAGAGAACAAAGTAACTAGGATGTAAGACAGAATGCACAATCAAACCTTGACAGATTTTTTTACAAGTCTCAAACGTTTACAAGTATATACGATTAGCTAAGTATACTTGGATTAACCAAGGAGGCTTGTCAGGCCCATAGATCTATGCCGTCCCCAGGCTAGCAATAGTTAATGATTGTACATATATTAGACATTAAATGATAGCTACAAAGTTCAACTAACCACAACACACAAGTCAATTGTCATAAGTTTACAAGAATCAAACGTTTTACAAGTGCAACGGTTATAAGGTAACATGTTTCACCCCAAAGTGTGAAAATATAAAAAGGGGTATAGAAATATTCACATGATCAATAAGTATATAATTGGCGATTAATAAGAAATATAATAAGCAACGTTCTAACGTAGTTCTTCACAAGGTACTTACGTATACATATATTTGCAAGGTTTAAGTTTAATGATTTTAAGTTTAATGATTTTAAGTTTAATGAATTAACAAGGACTAGGGTTTTAGGTGAATTTGGGCATTATTATATGTACTTTTAAAAAATATATTCTTTATAGGTTTAAATATAAAGCAGCTGGAATTGGATCGTTTATAACTATTAAAGTTTAAATATAATATTTGAGTAATTATTTGAAATAAGCATGAGTTAAAAAATATTATGTAAAAAGAAACATTTAGACCAACCACAATTTATAAATTGTTATTTAAAATCCATTTTAAAAGAAATTATTTCAAAACGCTCTTTGTTTAAAATGTTAAAAAATATTTGTTTAATTAAACTTAAAAAAATTACAGAAAATATTTGGTGGATTTTAAAAATATATGAAGTTTATAAAAGTAATGTTTATATTTTTTAGAAACATTTCTGAAATTTATTTAAGGCTAAAAGCCTTTAAAAAATTAATTGAGGTTGCCTGGGTTTGAACCCGGGACCTCATGTAGGGAGGCGAGTGACTTAACCAATAAACCAAGGCCGCAACCATAGCTATTGTTGGTTTCGATTTGTTATAAACCCAATTCAAAAGGTTTCCCCTATTCTCAAGAACCTTAGAACCATCTTGAATCAAATTGAGCCCCAAAACAATGTTATCAATCGAATTAAGTTTGGGGATTTTGTTTCCAAAGTGAAATCAAGTTTGTATATTAGCTTAATTACCTAGTTGAATGTGGTTTCGAGATAAACATGATGAAGCACTAACCGCGACTAAGTCTTGACTCGATTTGTGGGCAGATGATGATGAACACCAAATTGAATTCGTGTGAAGCTTTGGATGGTATTCAGGACTCAAAGCCCCTTACCAATTTCAAGTCAAATTGTTCAGAGAGAGGGTCTCGATCAAGTTTGCAGACTTGCGATGCGAGGGGAGAGTGAATTCGATGTTTGTGTGCTTTTAGGTGACCTTAGGTGTTGGGAAAGTTTAGAACCACTTAGACGATCGTTTAGGTCAGTGTAGTTAGTTTATTATTACAATTTATTGTCCAAACGGTTATGGGTTTAAGATGTTTCGATTATGCACTTGATTGAGTGGTAACCGATGTTTTAATCTCAATTATTAAGTGTGTTCATGCTCAATCATACATACGAACCGATTTGAATCGATTTGGGTTCAAAAATCGGATGGTTTCGGTGCTTTGGAGCTCACCGGACTTCGGCCGGAGGGTGGCCGGAGTCCAAGCCGGAATGGGGGTTTAGAAGTTTGAGTTTTTTGGTTAATTACACAAATGGTCATTGCGGTTTATTTCTTAATATTTCATGCACAAACTTTAATATTTAAAGTTTCAAAATTAAATAATAACCCCCTGGACTTAAATAAACTTTAAGTTTTTAAAGTTTCCAAATTATTATTATTATTTTATTATTATTATTATTATTATTATTATTATTATTATATATTATTATTATTATTATTATTATTATTATATTTTATATTATTATTATTATTATTATTATTATTATACCAGTTGCGGGTCGGGTTCGTACCCGGTTTTGTGCATCTCTAGCTCCAACCAAATTAACCCGTAGACCAGTAAAGTGACCAATTCGCTCTTTATTTTATCGGTCCGGTTCCGAAAACGTTAATTTCAGCTTGAATGAATCCTTTAGTGGGCTTGTTAACTAAGGCCTGCGCGTCTGTCTTTGTGTCTCTCATTAGCCTTCCCTATCAGACTATTTCTAGACCAAAAGCCCACAACTTTCCCATTTCTTTTTGGGTTTTTTTTAACCTTCCCACCACCAATTTTTAGCCAGGTTTTTCACCATTCGCTTTGACATATTATTAAATTAGTATAATAAGAATAATAATAATAATAATAATAATAATAATAATAATAATATAATAATAATAATATAATAATAATAATAATATATAATAATAATAAAAATAAATAAATAAATAAAAAACCCGGTTGTATTTGGTTTTTGTACCCGACCCGGACCCGACCCTAACCGGTACACCGGGTAGGGTATTAGTTCCCTCGAACCCGACCCGGTTCGTACCCGGTTCATCAATACCGGATACAAAAAAACCCGACTGGACCGAACCTAGTTTGAATCCGATTCCGGGTCTGGCCCAAAACCCGGTTTTGTGCATCTCTAGTTGGAGCGGATTTAATAATCAAATGATGTTTAAATAATAGAAAATTTAAACTATTCCTACGCATCTGGTTTAAGACAAAATATGGAAATAATATATGTTTTGACGCAAAGTTACATTTTTAAATAAATACAAAGACAAATTTATAACATATGGATTTTAGAATACTATATTAGTAAAAAGTTAAGATTTTGATAAAGAGTTAAACTTAAAATAGAATCTTGTTTGACTATTAGGTCCAACTTAACTTATTATTTGCATCATAACCAATGTTTTTAAAACTGGATCAGATATTTAACTGGACGTTTTACTGGTTTGTTGGTCAGATCAGTTGGACCGGATTTAACTATGTTTTTATATATATATATAATTAAATATAAGTAAATTATATATGTATTTTATAATTATATATAAAATTTAGCTATATTTGTATATCCAACGTATTAATTTATTGTTTAACAACCCATTTTTACCCATTAAAATAAAAAATATACCAAAACCGGTACGACCAACGATTCGAGACGAACTGACCGGTTTGACCACTAAAAAACGATTCATACTAGACCGGACCAGACACCAGACCGGTTTGACCACTAAAAAACGATTCATACTAGACCGGACCAGACACCAGACCGATCCTCGGTCGAATGGTCGGACCGGCCAATCCGATCCGGTCTCAAAAACACCGATCATAATCAATATACATTAAGCTCTTATTTATTAATTTATTACACAAATTAACTTCATCGATCAGTTATTCAGTTACAACATTTTTTATTCTTCAAACTCAACCCTAAAACAGACGGTTACACTTGTGTAAGCAGTTCATGACTTAAGCCGAAGCCCTGGGTTGTCCCCTAATATTATAGTTTGGGGTAAACAAAACAGTCTCCCTCTGGCTAAACTTCAACCTCTGAGCATCCTCTCGAGACATCTGATACGAGTTCGCCACCACATCCACGGGCATGCTGCTGATCGCCGAAACTCGACCTGCGAGGTTCGCGATCATGGCGTTGTCGTTCGTCTTGAACGACACCCACCTGCTGCCCTGTTCACCGGCCCTCTTCACCACCGCGAAGTTCTGCGGGATCACCACCACCTGCCCCTCCCGGAGCTCATCGTCGAACACTGAGTTCCCCTCGTTGTTCACTATCTGCACCCTCATGCTCCCCTCTGTCACATACAAAAGACTGTGGGCGTTGATCGTCCAGTGTGGGGATTGAATCGCATTCCGCTCGAGCTCACCTCTCTCAACGCTCAGCTGCAGCTGCCGGAGCACCGGGAACTTGAAGCTGTTCAGGTTCGCGATCTTTCCGGCTTCTGGGTTCACGAAATCCGCCTGTGAAGGGCTTTCGATGTGTTCTTTTAGCTTCACACTGCATATGGTTTCTTCAAACCCGTTGCTCCGCCCGCCGGAGCCACCGCGTTCGCCGGAGCGACGGCGACCTTGTTGCTGTTGTTGTTGTGGTCGGATGATCTGCAGGCGGCCTTGTTCGACGTTGACGATGTGGCCTCTTTGGTCTCTTTGTCCCTGAAGCTTCTCCGCGATGTCTCTGTCGACGTTGAATGCTTCTGCGATGAACTCAACGTCTAACCCGTTGAAGATGTTGCCGGAGCTCCGGTACGGTTGCTGCTGCCTCCGGCGACCTTGACCTTGCTGTTGCTGTTGCTGTTGTCTGCGTTGTCGTCCTTGTTGTTGGCCTTGAGATTGAGGGTTTCCGGCGAGGAAGAATCTCTGAAAGTATACACAACATTGTCGTTCAAACTCAAGTTTGTTAACTGTTAATGTTAGTTGATGATATATGTATGTATGTATGTATGTATGCATGCATGTAACATAATATACCCTGTGGAATTCGTCAAGCTGGTTTTCTTTGTTCTGAGTGTCGAAGAAGACGACGACCACAAGCTCTGTATCACCGTCGTTGTGGAGCCAGTGAGCAGCTCCGGTGGGGATGGCCACCACGTCACCCTGGATCAAATTCTCTACTTTCTGATGACGATCTTGATCCAATTGAAACGACCTTTGTTCTCTTCTGCGTTGGCCCTCGCCGGAAAACTGTTGCTCCGGCGAGAATTCGTAGGTCTCCGGGCACCCCGGTAGTATAACCCCATGAACACCACGACCTGCATGTGTGAAGATTGTATAAAAAAGACAACAACCCGTTAAATGTTTTTATTCGTTTGTATAGAAAGCTGAAAACTTTTTATTAACTATTATTATTATTATTATTATTATATTATTATTATTATTATTATTATTATTATTATTATTATTATTATTATTATTATTATTATTATTATTATTATATTATTATTATTATATATTATTATTATTATTATATTATTGTATAGAATTGAATTTGTGTAGTACCTCTTTCGATGAAGGATAAGATGGGGGTGTTGACGTAGGAGGGTAGGAGGAGTCCACCAGGCTGGATCCGGTGTCGAATGAAGTCCACACCGGCGCACTGGAACTGCTGGTTGCTGGCGTCCCAGATCTCTGTGACGCCAGCTTCAGCCTGGATAACTCATAGGGCTCGAGGGCCTCGATGTTTCGGATTGACATTGGTTTTGTTGTTGTTGTTGTTGGAGCTGATGTTGTTGTTGGATGGCTAGAGATGTGGTGATGAGGAGGAAGAGGGGTAAAAGCAAAGAAGCTTTGGATGCCATTGATGGTGATGTGGTGAATGGGTGGTGTGAAGTGGAGTTAAATAGAGGAAGAAGATGAAGGAGGTGGTGACAAGTAAGAGGTTATGCCATGAAAAGATGAACACTTGGAGATGACATTTGGAATATGTGTACAAGTGTTTCTGTATATATGCATGGTGAGACAAAACATCATTTGGATTTCATAAAGAAATGCGTTTAATTTGATTCTTGATATGATAATTTGGTCCCGGACATTTAAATCTTCACTGCCAGTTAAAGGTGTCTAAGTTATATGATCGTTATTTTTACTAGCATGACGATAATCATACAAGATAGAATATAAAACAATATTATGTCTCATTCATTACTACTGAATAATTAAAGAAAAAGAAATTATTTAGTGGAAAAAATTAAAAGAAAAATATAAAGGAAAAAAAACAAATAAAACCTAAGAAAAGATATGAATACAGTATGATTTGAACCTGCATGCTAGGTTTAAAAGCCAAAGGCTTTGTCTAACTAATCCAGCACAATGTCCAAATATAAAGTTAGAATTATGGTATTTATCTAGAACAAAGTCGTTAGCTTTAGCCAGTAAAGCTAGTATGTATTAGATGTGTTGGTTACAAAACCCTGTTTTAATATTGTAATGTCCATTCTCTCTAGACTCAGGTAAATGTATTTATATATTCTGTCATTAGAAATAAAATACTTGGCTTAATAAGCAATAGCTTAATTACTTGGTCTTCTTATAACCTACTTAAAGTCTAATATGAGTTTTTTTTATATATCGTACTTTTTGAGTGACAAAAAATGATCTGGGGTTTGGTCAATATAGACTTGAGTAATGATCGTCTCACCACCATCCATTGTTTTTGTTTCCCTTCTTTTTTCACTATTTAAATTTTGATTCTTTATTTCTTACAAATGAAGTCAAAATTAAGTTTTTGACATTATCAGTTATCACTAACATATTTATTGTTCGTTGTTTTTCTTGTCACTCACTCACTCTCTCTCTCTCTCTATTTTTGCTATTTAAATATTAATAACTAATAATTAACTAGTAATAAGCTTCCCAAGTATTGCAGTGAGAGATGTAAAACTGTACCAATTAGCATCAATTGCACATCACAGCTACTGATCATCAACATCAAGATATCCTATATTAAAAATAAAAATAAAAAAACAAAAAACAATTAAAACAAACAAAAAGTAAACGTAAAAACGTTGAAACACACAAGCAACACGTAAAGCATATAAAATAATAAGTAATTCGAACTAGGATCAGCACGTTGCAACATGGCTGTTAAACGGGAAAAAATAAGCCTAAAACATTGAACTACACACGCAAGTTACGACGTGTTAACTCATAAAATTTAGACCCGATTGTAAAACGGGCGATTTGTAAAATCTAAAAGTATCGGGTATTAAATTTGAAATTAAAATAATATTGAGGATAAATTATAAATGATATAAAGTATTGAGTTAAAACAATAATGTTTAAGATTAATAAAATAAAAATAAAAGATAAATAGAACCAATAAAGCATATAGTACAACCTTTTATGCATATTAAAATTGATAATTAATATATATATTATTTTCTTATAACTGAGTCAATATTGAGTTTTTACATGATGTCACAATAATTTAATTTCAAACAATTCTTAATCTATTGTTATATTAACCACTTATATTGAAATTTTTAGTATAAATATTAAACCACTTGAATAAAAAAACATCTTACCATCAAAATATATTTTAAATAAAAAAACATCTTATCATCAAAATATATTTTTAGAAAGGACAAATACACCGTCTATTATGATAATAACGCCAAAAGTGCATCAGGATCTAAGACATATATAAGTCGAATATGAAATAATAAAAAAACATAAAAGTGTAGGCTCAAACTAGTGTCTTATGACCTAGCACTAAAACATATAAGTATTAATAAAGAGTAAATAGGGAATTACATAACCTAATTAGTTATTATAATGTTCTAATACGAAGAAAGTGACATGTAGGAGGTTATGTCATGAAAAAATGAACACTTGGAGGTGAGATATGGCAGGTGTGTACAAGTGTTTTTGTATTTATGCATGATGAAGATGATCATATATGACAAGTATATATAGAACGGTGATGATCATTACGCATGTGTAGGCTACATTCTTTTTAGTTTCATAGGTTAATCTGATTAGTTTCTAAATTGAATATCTAATTTGGTTTACAACTTTCAAGCTACATATTTTCTAATAGATGAAACTTCTGACTTGTACACATTTTCAAACATGAATTTTGTAATATGCCATCCTTTATCATATCTATTTTCTTTATCATAGTACACCTTTTTTATATTTCTTAGCATATAAATAAAGTGAGATCAGCCCAACTGGTTGGGTCTTCATTAGTTCATTACGCCAAACTTTAGGTCACTTGTTCAAGCCCACTACCCATGGTTCTCTTCCTATAATGATTTTTTTTAGGATCCTTTTTACATAATTTAACATAAATTTTATTTATTCTAGAGTCAATTACATGAAAACTTTATTGTGATAAGTCCTGATTTCACTTTTATTTATTAACTATTCAAAATTACAAAGAAGATTCAAAGGTATACACGAAGGTAAAAAAGGATCTGCTTAAAAGGGTGTTAACTTTTCTATTCACTACTTGTAAATTGATCAAATTACCCTAACTACTAAAAATACAATAAATTATAATCCAAATATGTAAGACATCATTTAATACATAAGGGTCACACTCTCCCCTATCACCTACCCCTCATCTTCAACTCCTTTTATGTATCGCTACCACAAACCACCAACTACCTCCAACAAGCTCCCCACCCCCCCCCCCCTCCCGTCGCACCACTAGCCATCGAGGTCGCAAACCACCAACTACCGCCACCAAACTCTCTTAAAGACACTCACACACACACTCACTCTCTCTCTCTCTACATCTCCTTCTATTGAAAAGTCGATGTTGATAGGCAGTTTCTAGTAAGAGTTTATTCTTCATCACCGCCTTTGAAAAATAAACCATTCACCACCACCGCCACCTTCCATCATAACTGCCACTCGATCAACTCTCTCACTTTATCCTCTGACCATTAGGGCCACAACCTTTGTCCACCTTCGATCTACCTCTTTCTCTCCTTCTATCCGTCGATCTCCAACCCTAAAGACATCATTTTGTTCTTCTTTATATTTTTTCTTAAATTAAACCTCCAAATTAAGGTCAGATGTAGGGGAAATGAAAAAACCAAAGGTGAAAGATAATGTCGATGGTGTTGTGGTGACAATTTGACTGTATTGAGTTACTATGTCGGTAATGATCAATGGTGTTGAGGGTTGTGGTTGTATGTGTTTCATTTTTGGTGGTGTGAATGAAAAGATTGATGTCAGTGTGTTGAAATGATATTTTAAGAGTTTAAATGTTAAATATTAAGTATGTTAGTCATTTTTCATTTTTATGCATTTAATTGTGGTTGCATGTGTTTCATTTGCAGAAGAATTGGAATACGAAGCAGAATTATATGAGGACGAGGTAGAGAGCGGATTGACACCCGGAATGACCGATGATGAAGCGGCATATGATGAGTACCTCTGTAATAGTTCTGGTTTTGGTGGCGAAGAATAAACGTACAAGTACGCAACGAACAAACATAGAAACGACTAGTCGACTAGACTGAATGTTTAGTTTTTTAAAACTATTATTTAAACTTCTATGTTTTTAAATTGTTTAAATAGTTTATATATTTCACGTTTATTATATATCTCACTATGATTAAATTAATGAATGTATGTTTAAATTAATATAAATATGATTTAATTAATATAAAAACAATATGATTATATATTTTAACGAAAAATTAATTTTTCATTAATTAAAAGAAGTAGGATTATATATTTTTAAAAAAATAATATAAATATGATTATATATCTTTAATACCTTAAAAATATTATATTATGAATTTAAAAAATGGGACTGGTTTGTGCCCGAACTGGTTTTCACACAAACCCAAACCGGTTTAATAGGTTTGGGGCTTTGACTCTTGGAACCGGTTTGGGGCAATGACACATAGATCTGTCGTATCTGTGCCACACACTAAGAGCATTCACATTGGAGTCCTTAAATTATATAAGTGTGTCTGATATTGGAATGGTTTTGAGTGGTTGTTAGTGAATGTGAGTGAAAATATTATTGTGGATTAATATATTGGAAGAATCACTGTTCAATTCTTATAAAATTTTTAATATATTTTTAAAGTTGTTGTGAATGGAAAAAAAAAATAAAAAGTAATGCTAAATGTATAAAATGTATTATTTAAATGAAAATGAGAGATAAAATGTAATGATTTTTAGTCTAATTATGATATCATCACTCATTAGTCATGATGCTAAATTTTGGTTTTGTAGTGCAATTAGAAAGATTTTATTAAAGGAATACATGCCTTCAAAATTCAAAAGTTACATAGACCAAATTCCACATTCAAAAGTTCAAATTTACCATATTAGCAAAAAGAATCTAGCCTCCATATGCATCATTATTCATCACCACCTTATACATACCTCTCAAGTTCATCTTCATCATACTTACATACAAACACACGTATACACATGTACCATGTCTCACCTAGTCACATTTTGTTCATGTTTTCATGGCACAACCTCTTACTTACCATCCCCTCCTTCATCTTCTTCCTCTATATAACCCCACTTCACACCACCCATTCACCATATCATTGGCATCCAGAGGTCGAGAGAGGATGCTCAGATGTTGAAGTTTAAAACTATCATAAGAGTTTGATGTATGATGGTTATTCTGCAATTTTCTTAGAGTTGCCGCTATAAAAATGGTTGTTACAAAAGAAGACTTTGAAGAGAGATTAAGTGAATGTGTTACATATATGTCACTCTGTTAAAACACTTAAAAAGAGATTGTCATGAAAAAATGAAAAGAAAAGGAGATGGTAGTTCTTCAAGAAGCCATACAGTTAATCAAATTGTCTTTAATGGATATGAGAGTGTAGAATTCTTGTGATGTCTAGTGGAGTAGGGGAAAGTAAAGAAATGATAATGAATTATGGCTGCTTATTGATGTTTGGATTTGAAGAATTTGGTTTTATGATGTTAGGGGACTATAGATGTTGCAAAGACCAGAGGATGTGGAACAGTCACATTTAAACTAGAAACCGGGTCCAAGTGTGGTGAGCGTTGGTGGCGGGATCGAGAATGATAGAAGCGTAAATGAGCCGAGCTCGTTTAGACCGGAGCTGAACTTGACAACTTAAAAGAGCTTAAGCTCGAGCTCGATCAACTCGCTTAGACCTTTATTTTTAAAACATGAGCTTGACTCGTAAGTAGTTCTTTAAGCACGAGTTCAGTTTGGGTTCAACTTGTTTATTATTTATTAATTATTTATGTATATGTTCTTATAATTATTTCTATGTATTTATAATTATTTATATTTAATTATTTTGAAAATAATTTTACATATAATAATAAATTTTATGTAACATATTTTAAAAGATTAAATAAAAGTTGTATAAATAAAAAGCTCATGAGGTTACTCGAGCTCAATATGTGAAGTTTGGACTCAAATTTGTTTATTATTGAGCCTCTATAAAAGCTAGAACTCGTTTAATTAGCTCAACTAAATTCGAATTTTTAACAAGCCAATCTGAATAGTTCACTGTCATTTGTTTAAACCCTTAAAGGTATGGGAAGAAGTTGTCAAGCTGACATGTGACAAACATTTAACTTTTGTTGTAAAATGTGATAAATCTTTAGCCGATATTATAGATGAAAGATGTATATTGGTATGCCTAAAGAATGAAAAGGTGCAATTTGTGTATATGTTTGTTGGTGAACATGTTGCCTCTAATCATCACTAAAAGATTGAACAATCACTATAATTTGTCGGTAATCTGTCACTAATTATCTTTTCGTTGATTCCTCAGTAATTTATTTTTGTAACCATCTGAAGTCGCATTACCCCGCCCTGTTTTCCGACAGATATATTACCAACGGAATTCGCCTAGGAATTTCAGACACATCCGTCCTCGATGAATGTAGCTTGTTTCATAATGTTACTTTAGAATGTAGGTACTAAAGTATACATGGTTTCTTTTGGTATATATGAAATTCTACCATTATATTTCATGTATAGTTAGATTTATTTATTAATGATACAATATACCAGATTCCAGATCATATTATAATTTTGCATTAGTTTTAGTTTTGATTATATATAAATTTCCTTGTAATCTAGATGTTAAAATTCATTAAAATTGGCATTTTTATTGCATGTAACAAGTGTGCAAATGTTGTACCTTCAAATGTATAAATGGCAGAAACTTAAAGGATATGAAAGTCACACGTTGTGTGTAAAGCCACTTCTCATTACTTATTTCCCCACCGTTTTTAGCAACAAAATGCACCTATCAAATAATCATTGAAATAACATATTTTTACCACGTTAATTTAATCCGAGCTTTCTTGGTAACTAGTGTATATAACATTTGATCAGTTTGATATTTTAAAGAAATATATATTTTAGTCTAAACTTGTCTCTATAATGAGTCTAATTAAAATATAATATTATAATAAGTATTTTTATATCTATTTTATATTATAGTACTTTTAAAATTTACGTAACTGTCTTCTTTTTACATTAATTTTCTTGGTGTTTAAGAGAACAAAATTATATTTTATAAATTTAACTACCTTAATATTCGTTACACGTGCACACGTATTAATAATATTATTGATTATAAATACCATAAATTAGACACTACAACTTTAATTTATAGCAATTAAAGAAATATCTACCTTCAAAAGTTACATAGACCAAATTACACATTCCAAAATTCAAATTTACCATAGTAGTAAAAGGAATCTAGCCTCATATGCATCATTATTCATCACCACTTTATACATACCTCTCAAGCTCCTCTTCATCATACATATGAACAAACACAACACACTAGTACACATGTACCATGTCTCACCTAGTTACACTCCAAGTGTTCATCTTTTCATGGCATAACCTCTTACTTGTCACCACCTCCTTCATCTTCTTCCTCTATTTAACTCCACTTCACACCACCCATTCACCACATCACCATCAATGGCATCCAAAGCTTCTTTGCTTTTACCCCTCTTCCTCCTCATCACCACATCTCTAGCCATCCAACAACAACATCAGCTCCAACAACAACAACAACAAAACCAATGTCAAATCCGAAACATCGAGGCCCTCGAGCCCTATGAAGTTATCCAGGCTGAAGCTGGCGTCACAGAGATCTGGGACGCCAGCAACCAGCAGTTCCAGTGCGCCGGTGTGGACTTCATTCGACACCGGATCCAGCCTGGTGGACTCCTCCTACCCTCCTACGTCAACACCCCCATCTTATCCTTCATCGAAAGAGGTACTACACAAATTCAATTCTATACAATAATATAATAATAATAATAATAATAATAATAATAATAATAATAATAATATAATAATAATAATAATATAATAATAATAATAATAATAATAATAATAATAATAATAATATAATAATAATAATAATAATAATAATAATAGTTAATAAAAAGTTTTCAGCTTTCTATACAAACGAATAAAAACATTTAACGGGTTGTTGTCTTTTTTATACAATCTTCACACATGCAGGTCGTGGTGTTCATGGGTTATACTACCGGGGTGCCCGGAGACCTACGAATTCTCGCCGGAGCAACAGTTTTCCGGCGAGGGCCAACGCAGAAGAGAACAAAGGTCGTTTCAATTGGATCAAGATCGTCATCAGAAAGTAGAGAATTTGATCCAGGGTGACGTGGTGGCCATCCCCACCGGAGCTGCTCACTGGCTCCACAACGACGGTGATACAGAGCTTGTGGTCGTCGTCTTCTTCGACACTCAGAACAAAGAAAACCAGCTTGACGAATTCCACAGGGTATATTATGTTACATGCATGCATACATACATACATACATACATATATCATCAACTAACATTAACAGTTAACAAACTTGAGTTTGAACGACAATGTTGTTGTATACTTTCAGAGATTCTTCCTCGCCGGAAACCCTCAATCTCAAGGCCAACAACAAGGACGACAACGCAGACAACAGCAACAGCAACAGCAAGGTCAAGGTCGCCGGAGGCAGCAGCAACCGTACCGGAGCTCCGGCAACATCTTCAACGGGTTAGACGTTGAGTTCATCGCAGAAGCATTCAACGTCGACAGAGACATCGCGGAGAAGCTTCAGGGACAAAGAGACCAAAGAGGCCACATCGTCAACGTCGAACAAGGCCGCCTGCAGATCATCCGACCACAACAACAACAGCAACAAGGTCGCCGTCGCTCCGGCGAACGCGGTGGCTCCGGCGGGCGGAGCAACGGGTTTGAAGAAACCATATGCAGTGTGAAGCTAAAAGAACACATCGAAAGCCCTTCACAGGCGGATTTCGTGAACCCAGAAGCCGGAAAGATCGCGAACCTGAACAGCTTCAAGTTCCCGGTGCTCCGGCAGCTGCAGCTGAGCGTTGAGAGAGGTGAGCTCGAGCGGAATGCGATTCAATCCCCACTGGACGATCAACGCCCACAGTCTTTTGTATGTGACAGAGGGGAGCATGAGGGTGCAGATAGTGAACAACGAGGGGAACTCAGTGTTCGACGATGAGCTCCGGGAGGGGCAGGTGGTGGTGATCCCGCAGAACTTCGCGGTGGTGAAGAGGGCCGGTGAACAGGGCAGCAGGTGGGTGTCGTTCAAGACGAACGACAACGCCATGATCGCGAACCTCGCAGGTCGAGTTTCGGCGATCAGCAGCATGCCCGTGGATGTGGTGGCGAACTCGTATCAGATGTCTCGAGAGGATGCTCAGAGGTTGAAGTTTAGCCAGAGGGAGACTGTTTTGTTTACCCCAAACTATAATATTAGGGGACAACCCAGGGCTTCGGCTTAACTGTACGTTTCATCAACTGCTTTGTTTTGCTTTGCTTTCCTTACACATGTGTAACTTCTGTGTAAGTTTCTGTTGTTTGATGGGTTTAGGGGTAAGTTGAAGAATAACGATGTAAGTGATCGATGGAGTTGTGTAATAATTTAAGAGTAATAATAATAATAATAAGAGGTTTAATGTATGATGCTTGCCGTGGAATATTGCAGTTATCATTTAAAATATTGTAATTATGTAGCTTCGGCTATTGTTTTATCTAACCACAGGTCATACTAGGTTTTCCGAATTTAATCGGACGTCGAATCAGACGTTTTACTGATGGTCGGACCGGATTTAAGAACCGAATGACGTCATAATTATATATATATATATAATATATTATTTATAGTTATATATATAACTAGGGTAGAATCCGTGTGATACACGGATGAATTAATCAATATAATTTCCATTAAACATTCATTACATAATATCCATTATGAAAAATACAAAACAATAAATATCAAAGTTTGAAAATAGAATTGAAGAAACATTCATACTCTAAAAACTTCTTTGTAGATGTATAAACACCTCTTTGTATACAACATTTTGAGTCTCATTGGTAATGTTACCATTTTGATCTAAAATGAGTAATTTTACCCCGTTTGTAGTCTTCACCCTTGACAAAGCAACATAGAACTGCCCATGAGTAAAAACTGTCTCTTTTAAATGCAAACCAACTTTTGATAATGATTTTTCCTGACTCTTGTTAATCGTCATTGCAAAAGAAATAGTTAGCGGAAACTGTCTTCTTTGAAACTTAAAAGATATTTTTTTATCAGATGGCACGAGATTAATTCTTGGAATAATATTCGGCATCCAATATTACTTTTAGATATTATCTCAGCTTCAATAAATAGATAGTCTAGTTAAACAGATTATAGTTCGTAATAAACACGAAAAGTTACAATACGATATTTTAATATAAGATATGTATAAAATTATATATACGTACTTGTTCAAAAGATAAAACAATTATACTACTTTTAAATCTCTTATCTAAATAGTTTTATTTTTAAATATTTGTTTTAAGATTTTATTATAAAAATTATTATTTATAAAAATCTTGTTTATTAAAAACTCAAGTTTCTCATTATTCTGGTTGATTTAATAAAACTATTTTTACAAAATCCAATTTTTTATAATTATTTTAAAGAGTATTGATTTAAAAAAAATTGTTTCAAAAGGTTCAATGTTTTAGAAAATACATGAAATTTATTTTTTTAATAATTTTATTTTTAAAAACATAGTTTGATTGTAAAAATGTAGATGAGAGAGAAAAATATATCAATTGATCAAATTAGTTTTTATGAAGAGAGAGAAATTGTTTGAGTATTTTAATTACTTTAATACTTTTTTTAAAGGGAAAATAAAGTAAGAATGTTACAAGTGTCAAAAAAGTGGTTTATATTATGAATTATTACCATGACAAGTGGGTGAACTTTTTGTCAAACTTGTAGATAAGTTTACTATGCTACTTATCTACCAAAATAGTTTACCTTATCTATCAAGTTGATTGATCTTTGTAGTATAAATATCACCTCAATGTAGAGGAGAAAATGTACCTCTTGTATACACTTTCATAAGTTATACATTTCTCTTCTTCTTATTCTTGCAATTCTCTTTAAGATCTTAAGGTTATAACACTAAATTTGTGTAATCATTGTGATATTATAACACGTTAATAGCACGAGAGCTCTTAAACTCTAATAAAAAAGAATAGTTGAGCACAAAGTCATCTACTAATCAAGGTAAGACCTTCATTAAGTAATAATATATAATATCTTATATTGAGAAAATAACTAATATAAATAAAATAAGCATAAAGGAGATCTTATTTTTGGACATTTTGATAACCATGGGACTACTAAAAAACTAACTTTTATTTATGCATCTAACTTTTGATTATGCAACTAACATTTTATCTTATGTCAACTAATATTTACTTATGCATCTAACCTTTACTTAATCTTTATTTATACAACTAACATTTCTTTTTATGTCAACTAACATTTTGATTATATTGCTAACATTTTGATTATATTGCTAACATTTATTCGTACTAACGTCTTATTCTTATCCTAATTTGTTGTTCTTATTCTATTTTGTTTTTATAAACTAAATTCATGTTTTTATAACATAATCTTATACTTATTGTTGATATATACATAAACGACGGTTATATAGCCGTTGTAAACAATCACATAACCGTTACAAACGGTTATAATTTTAAACTATAAATTGACCACTATCAAATTATTTTCGTTTACAATAAACAGATCATCTCTCAAGTTTATCCAAGAAAATCTTTCAAGATGATACACCCGGTTTTAATACTGGAAACCATAATGCTTATTTTAATTCTTATCCCTATTGCTGAACTACCACCCAAAGAATTTAAACTTTTCTTATTTTTGTATTTGTTCATAGCTCTACCACTTTATTCTATCGCAATGTTTATTGATATATATGGATTCTAATAATCATCTTACTATTTGCTTAATTCTTGTTTAGAAATTAGAATGTCGAATATTGCAAAAATTGAATTCTCGGCTCTTAGTATCAATGGAGAAAACTATATGCTTTGGACGGCCCATGTGAGAAGACATCTTAAATCAATGGGTGTCTTAGAAACAATACAAGAGGGTAATGCTTGTTCAGAGCAAGACAAGGCGAAAGCCGATGTCTTTTTACATAAACATATTGATGAAATGCTGCAATTTGAATATTCAAATTGTGAGGATCCGTATGTTTTATGGAAAGACTTACAAAGTAAATTTGATCATCAAAGGGAATTTCTACTTCCTACTACTAAAGATGAATGGAACAATCTCAGGTTTCAAGATTTTAAAAAAGTAAACGAGTACACATCTGCTTTGTTCAGAATATGCTCGACCCTCAGATTTTGTGGGCAAACTGTAACCGAGGAAGATATGTTAGAGAAAACTTTCTCCACATTTCATGCATCAAATATAAACTTGCAACAACAATATACGTTGCAAAAATTTAAAAGATTTCTGATTTGAATTCATTTCTCCTCGTAGCAGAAAAAAACAATAAGCTCTTGATGAAAAATCATCAAGCTCGACCCACGAGATCATTAGCAATTCCAGAGATAAATGTTGCTACTAAAAACTCTTGAAGAAAGTGGGGACGAGGTCGTGGCCGAGGTTCTTTTGATAAAAGTTACATTAATAACTGAAACCATTCTTTTAAAGGTAATAATAATTACTGAGGTAACTTTTATAATCATGGACGTGGTCGTGGCCGTGGATATGGTCGTGGTAGAAATCAAAGAACAATAAATTACCATGCCCCACAAAACAATTCCAACCAGTACAAGGGGAATAAAGCTGGTAGGTCCGAAAACAATGGCACTTCCTGTTTTAGATGTGGTAGCACAAACCACTGGTCGAAGGCTTGTCGCACAGCTCCACATTTGTGTCAACTATACCAAGCCTCTCTTAAAAGAAAAGAGAAGAAAGTGAACCATGTTGATAATTTTAATGATCTCAATGTTGAGTTGAACACTACAGACTTTGACATAGACCTTTGAAACACCTATTGCTTTACCACAATGGTTATATGCAACAATTAAGTGTTTTTCTATCTTTAATTATGCATTTTTCTTCATGTAATGTTTTCTTTCGTTTAAATAAAGTTTTTATTAAAATATAACAATGTCGTCGTTATTCACTTATTATTTTTCTTTATACTTTCAAGATTAAAATGAACATCACTCGAGCGCAAGATCAAACAAATGAAGCAGATAAATGTATAGCGGATAGTGGAGCCACACACACTATACTTAGATCTATAAATATTTTTATGAACTTAAACCAACAAAAGGAATCGTTAATACAATATCAGGCCCTACAAACCTGATAGAAGGAGTGGGAAAATTTAATTTAGCATTACCAAATGGTACAAAGCTTATTATAAAAAATGCTTATTTTCCCCAAAATCAACAAGAAATCTGTTGAGTTTCAAAAATATATATCATAACGGATATGATACTCAGTAAAGGACTGTTGATAATGAAAAATATTTGCATATCACAAGCAAAGATTAGATATTAGAAAAACTGCCAATGCTTCAATCTGGTTTACATTATACACACATTAATATGCCTCAGGCATATATGGTAGTTAAAGAAAAAATTTATGATCCTGAAACACTTAGCTTGTGACATGATAGATTGGGTCATCCACGATCTATAATGATGAAAATGATAATTAAAAACACTCATGGGCATCCATTGAAATATCAAAAGATCCCGCAATCGAATAAAATTCCTTTGTGTACATCTTGTTCTCTTGGGAAATTAATCACAAGGCCATCGCCTGTGAAAATTGAAAAAGAATCACCTTTGTTTCTTGAAAGAATTCAAGGAGATATATGTGGGCCAATTCATCCACCATGTGGACCATTTAGATACTTTATAGTTTTGATAGACGCATCAAGTAGATGGTCTCATGTCTCTTTGTTATCAACTCGTAATATAGCATTTGCAAAATTTCTTGCACAAATTATCAAATTACGAGCACATTTTCCTGATTATACTATTAAAAGGGTGAGACTTGATAATGCTGGTGAATTCACATCACATGCTTTTAATGATTATTGCATGTTTGTGGGAATTATTGTTGAACACCCTGTTGCTCATGTACACACACAAAATGGCTTAGCTGAGTCGTTAATCAAACGTCTACAACTAATAGCTAGACCATTAATAATGATGACAAAACTCCCTGTGTCTATATGGGGTCATGCAATTCTTCATGCTGGATCACTAATTCGTATGAGACCTAGTGCAAATCTTAAATACTCTCCGTTACAACTTGTTTCTGGAAATGAGCCAAACATTTCACACCTTAGAATTTTTTGGTGTGCTGTCTATGTCCCTATTGCACCACCACAACACACAAAAATGGGTCCTCAAAGAAGGTTGGAAATATATGTTGGATATGAATCGGCTTCCATCATAAGATATCTTGAACCTTTGACAGGTGATGTATTTACAACACGTTTTGCTGATTGTCACTTTAACGATTCAGTTTTCCCCGCATTAGAGGGAGACTGTTTTGTTTACCCCAAACTATAACATTAGGGGACAACCCAGGGCTTCGGCTTAAGTCATGAACTGCTTACACAAGTGTAACCGTCTGTTTTAGGGTTGAGTTTGAAGAATAAAAGATGTTGTAACTGAATAACTGATCGATGAAGTTAATTTGTGTAATAAATTAATAAATAAGAGCTTAATGTATGATGATTATGATCAGTGTTTTTGAGACCGGATCGGATCGGCCGGTCCGACCAATTCGACCGAGGATCGGTCTGGTGTCTGGTCCGGTCTAGTATGAATCGTTTTATAGTGGTCAAACCGGTCAGTTCGTCCCGAATCGTTGGTCGCACCGTTTTGGTATTTTTTTTATTTTAATGGGTAAAAATGGGGTGTTAAACAATAAATTAATACGTTGGATATACAAATATAGCTAAATTTTATATATAATTATAAAATACATATATAATTTACTTATATTTAATTATATATGTATATATATATAAATATAGTTAAATCCGGTCCAACTGATCCGACCAACAAACCAGTAAGACGTCTGGTTAGACATCTGATCTAGTTCTGAAAACATTGGTTATGATGCAAATAATAAGTTAAGTTGGACCTAATGGTCAAACAAGATTCTATTTTAATTTTAACTTTTAATCAAAATCTTAACTTTTTACTAATATAGTATTCTAAAATCCATATGTTATAAATTTGTCTTTGTATTTATTTAAAAATGTAACTTTGCGTCAAAACATATATTATTTCCATATTTTGTCTTAAACCAGATGCGTAGGAATAAGTTAAATTTTCTAGTATTTAAACATCATTTGATTATTAAATCCGCTCCAACTAGAGATGCACAAACGGGTTTTGGACCGGACCCGGAACCGGGTTCAAACTGGGTTCGGTCCGATCGGGTTTTTTTGTACCCGAGTATTGATGAACCCGGGTACGAACCCGGGTTGGGTTCGAGGGGACTAATACCCTACCTGGCCTACCCGGTTAGGGTCAGGTCTGGGTCGGGTACAAAAACCAGGTACAACAGGGTAGCAGGTGGGTGTCATTCAAGACGAACGACAACGCGATGATCGCGAACCTCGCAGGCCGAGTTTCGGCGATTAGTAGCATGCCGGTGGATGTGGTGGCGAACTCGTATCAGATGTCTCGAGAGGATGCTCAGAGGTTGAAGTTTAGCCAGAGGGAGGCTGTTTCGTTTAGCCCAAACTATAATATTAGGGGACAACCTAGGGCTTCGGCTTAACTGTACGTTTCATCAACTGCTTGTTTTGCTTTGCTTTCCTTACACATGTGTAACTTCTGTGTAAGTTTCTGTTGTTTGGTGGGTTTAGGGTTATGGTTGAAAAATAACGATGTAAGTGATCGATGGAGTTGTGTAATAATTTAAGAGTAATAATAATAATAATAAGAGGTTTAATGTATGATGCTTGTTGTGAAATAATGCAGTTATCATTTAAAATATTGTAATTATGTTGCTTCGGTTATTGTTTTATCTAACCAACAGGTCATACCGTAATCAACTAATCAAGGTTTTCATAACCGAATCGGACGTCGAGCCGGACGTTTTACTGGTGGTCGGATCGGTCGGACCGGATTTAAGAACCGGATGATGTCATAATTATATATATAGTATATTACTATATTTATAGTTATATATATAACTAGGTTAGAACCCGTGTGATACACAGATGATTTAATCAATATGATTTCCATTAAACATTGATTACATAATAACCATTATGAAAAATACAAAACAATAAATATCAAAGTTTGAAAATAGAATTGAGAAAACATTCATACTCTAAAAACATTTTTGTAGATGTATAAACACCTCTTTGTATACAACATTTTGAGTCTCATTGGTAATGTTACCATTTTGATCTAAAATGAGTAATTTTATCCCGTTTGTAGTCTTCACCCTTGACAAAGCAACATAGAACTACCAATGAGTAAAAACTGGCTTTTTTAAATACAAACCAACTCTTGACAATGATTGTCCCCAACTCTTGTTAATCGTCATGGAAAAAGAAATAGTTAGCGGAAACTGTCTTCATTGAAACTTAAAGGAGTTTTTTTATCAGTTGACACGAGATTAATTCTTGGATAAATATTCGGCATCCAATATTACTTCCAGATATTATCTCATCTTCAGAGTACTATTGCAAAGACCATTTTGTTGGTCAATATTACGTAGAAGCATGACCGGAACACCAACTTTTAATACTAACATGTGATTTGGTAGTCCGGATATTTTAAGACCATTTAGAAAATCAGGTGAGTAAAAATTTTCCCGTAACAGAATATTAAAATGTTCCGTTTGATATATGCTATCCGAACTAAGATACTCTATCTCATCACCAGGGGAAATTGGAAGCAAACGATCGTTAATTTCATGAACGAACTCGTTTTTTGGTGCTAGTTATACTCTCTCACGAAAGTACTCTTTGTCTTTGTAGTTCTCTAACATGTATGTGTAGAAATAGTTTAAATTTCTTTTATTTAAACATCATTTGATTTTCAAATCCGCTCCAACCAAATTAACCCGTACACTAGTAAAGCGATCGATTCGCTGGTCTTTTTATTGGTCCAGTTTCGAAAACTTTAATTTCACCTGGAATGGCATATCTAAAGCTACTGAAGTATGTTTAGGTAATACATCATTCATCGTCCTATCTAATGCTTCAAATGCATGCTTGTGAGTCATGGGTGCTTCATCTCAAATTATCAATTTTGTCTGCTTCAATACCTGAGCAACTTCACTGTTTGGTTTTATATGGCAAACTGAATCTTCGTTTACATTTAATTGAATAATCCTAAGTGTGAAGTACGACCTCTGGTAAGCAACAAAGATGTTATTCCACTGGATGCTACATTTAATACAATTTCACCTTTAGACCTTATTGTTGTCGCCAATGTCTTCCATAAAAACGTTTAATCGGTTCCGCCATATCCATAAATGAAAAAAACTTCGCCTTTATTAACTTCAATAACAGTCATGATGTCATAAAAAACATATCATTGTTCGTCCGTTAAAGAATTCATAAGCTTTTCAAATTTAGTAATCTCATTTGCAATATCATACAATAACTCCTCATTAATTAAACGATTATTTGATGAAGACAGACAATCATTGTCTGGGTAAGGCATGCATGTAAATGACTTTAGTGTTGAATTATTCCGTTATAAATACTTTTCAATCTCATACAACGTCAAAAATATTTTTTGACTATTTGTCAGGTACAAAGCTGAAAATTTATGAAAAATATGGTGGATAATTAGTTACACAATGAGTGTGATGTCAAAATGCAAAAACGTATTATGAAATATATCGAATTGTTATAAATAAATATCAATAAATATAATAAGTGATTTTTATTAAATAATGCCGTCAGATAAGTATTCCCATGTACTATTTCGAACATAATTCGGTCTCGATAAAGAATTTGATAACAACATTGTGGCAAACAAAGTACAGAGATAATATCCCGAACCTGAATAACTCATCTATTTAATTACATCAATATATTCGGCATCATCATCTAAAAGACCAAGAGCATAACATGTATCCCTAAATGTTGGAAATGTTTGACCATTAATAGTTTTAATATCATTAAACGGCATCGGGCCTTTGATTTTGTTGCGAAGAATCTGTAAATAATAAGCCTCACCGACAGATGGAGATATGGAGTGAATTCGACCATTGAAAAACCTTGTTTTTTTGAAGACCAACATTTTTGTTAGATTTCCAGACAAATTTTGTTGGAAACTCAACGTAAGTTAACTTGCGTGCTTCATGGTCATAACGATTACATTCCATCCAAGATAAAAACATTGTAGAGGAAACAGACGGATTACTTAGTATGTTGTTTATATCATCGTCAACACCATACACGATTTGTTATTGGTTTGGCAAATGGAAAGGCAACCTGAACTCGTATTAGATGTCAAAAGAGGATGCTCAGAGGTTGAAGTTTAACCAATGGGAGACTGTTTTGTTTAGCCCAAACTATAATATTAGGAGACAACCCAGGGCTTCGGCTTAAGTGTACGTTTTATGAACGGCTTTGCTTACACATGTGTAACTATTGTGTAAGTGTGTGTGTTTGGTGGGTTTAGGGTTAAAGTTGAAGGATAACGATGTAACTGATGGATGGAGTTGTGTAAAAATTAAAGAGTAATAATAATAATAAGAGGTTTAATGTATGATGCTTGTTGTGGAATATTGCAGTTATCATTTAAAAAATTATAATTATGTAGCTTCTTTATATATGGCTATTGTTTTATCTAACCAACATGTCATACCGTAATCAACTAATCAAGGTTTTCATAACCGAATCGGACGTCGAGCCGGACGTTTTACTGGTGGTCGGATCGGTCGGACCGGATTTAAGAACCGGATGATGTCATAATTATATATATAGTATATTATATTTATAGTTATATATATAATTAAATATAAGTAATATTATATATATATATATATATATGATTATATATGTATTTTATAGTTATATATAAAACTTAACTATATTAGTAAAATACAACACACTAATTTATGGTTTAACACCCCGTTTTTACCCATTAAAAAAATCAAAATCCGGTTCGAACTTGTCCGGTTTCCCGGTCCTACCATCGGTTCGGGACGAACTGGCCGGTTCGACCTCCACAAACCGAATCATAGCGAACCGGACCGGCTAGGAGCCGATCCTTGGTCGGACCAGCCGGTCCGATTCGGTCACAAAAACATTGTATGTAACTCTAATAAACACATCAAATTGTCTTTTAATGGGTATAAGTTACCCCGACCTATTTTTCACTATACTACAAACACGAGCCACCTTTACCTATGGATTTCCAGTGGTAGTTTGTTCATAATGTTTCTTTAAAATTGTAGTTACTACAATGTTTAAGGTTTCTTTTGTTAAAAAAAGTGATCAAGTTATATCTATAAGAGCCGGTTATATTGTTAAAATTAAAGAAAATTATATAAATGTTGTGGTTTAATCAAATTGAATATTTGATCTTCAAATTTTAAAATTTTCAAAGATAGACTAAACTTTTGTATAATCATTACAGTTTGGTCCCAACGTTAATTTTATTCATTTTTTATGCAATTTATAAATTTTGAACTAACTTTTAATTTAATTTTATGGACCAAAAGTGCAATGCTCACATCAAAATTTGAACTAACTTTGCACTTTTGTAAAACTTAAGGACAAAATTGCCATGACTACAAAAAATTTTAAAATAACTTTGTAATTTTCAAATATAGAATCATACAATTAGATTAAAACACAAACCATATATGAAAGTTTCTCTTAAAATTATTTCATATATAGTTAGTTTTAGTTTAGTAATATTACTATACCAGCTTCATTTTATATTGTTTGCATCAATTTTATTTTGACAATATTTTTCTCAAAACCTAATTGTTAAAATATATTAAAATTGGCAGTTTTAATGCATTTAAAAATGGAACAAGTGTGCAAGAGTTGTCCCTTCAATGTATAAATGGCATAAATTTAAAGGAGATGACAGTCCACACGTTGCTTGTAAAGCCACTTCTCATTTCTTGTTTCCTCACCCTTTTTAACAACACTATTTACCTTTTTTATTAGAACGGCAACAAAACTATTTACCTATCAAAGAATCAGTGAAATATTTTATTTTTACCATGGCTTTCTTGGTAATTGGTGTACATAATATTTGAACAATTTGCTTATTTAGTTAATTACATAAATGTATCATGTAGTTTATATAAAATAACAAGTTTAGATACTAAGGGTTTTTTGTAACATGTTAGGGTATTGTATTTTAAATTTTGTAACAAGCTAAGGTATTAAGACTACAACCGTTAGTTTTTCTGTTAACTTTAAAGTAATTGACTAAAATGACCTTGGAGGGACTACTTTTGTAATTTTGTATGTTTCCTTTGTTTAGGGACCATTAGTGTAATTATATATATCCACTATTACCACCGTCTATCCACCATTACCCACCATTACCACCATCTACCTACCATCACCACCATTTATCATTATCAACCCCAACCACCAAGCCACCACCAAACCCTCCTACCCGCCAACCACCAATCCACCACCGAACACGTACCCACAAGCACCACAATAACCACCATCTACTTGTCATCACCCCATCACAACATCAATCATCGCATCATCACCACCATTGCATCATAACCACCGTCGCAATATCATCGTCTTTGTAATCACCCCCACCTCCACCATCGCACCATCGTAATCATCTCACCAGATCTCCCTTCTTATTCCCTTTTTGTAACATCCGACCCATTTGGTAATGAAACCCAAATCTGAATCCATTTTAATCAATATTGGAAACCAAATTCATTTTGAGGTTATTTAATTTACTTTAATGTTTCAAACACAATAATTATGTCATTTTAATTTTTATTGATGAATTCTTTTCATAATCTTATAACGTCTCATAAATAATTTTATAAGACTTAAGTCGTTTAATTTCCAAGAATTAAATTTTAATGTTTTAGAAAGAGTTATAGAGTTTATTACTAATTATGAGTTTTAGTTATAAAGTTATAATAAATATTTATATTGTGAAGTTTTTACAAAAGTTATAAATATTTATAAATAATTATTTGATTTATTATTCAAATTAGTTTTAAAAGTACAGGGTTTATTTTGTAATTTCCGAAACTTAATTAAAAGTTTTTTACATAAAATAATAAACTACTAAAACTACAGGGACAAAAGTGTAAATTCTCATTCAAACAACCCAACCCCCCTCCCCGTCAATTCCCTCATCGGCCATATCCCTCCGGCCAACTTCCAGCCGTCTCCGACGAACCCAAAATCAAACCCCTCGACCCAAATTAACCTATCAAACCGTAACCTTTGCTTCGTGTATCCGTTTCGAACCTGTAACACGCATTAATTCGAGGAAACAACGGTTATGGTCTTCAATTTCAAATCAAACCAATCTAACCGAAATCGCTTAACCAAATTCGTAACAGAAACAATCAAATGACTTAATTCTATGATCCTTAACGCATTTCTAATCAATTCGAATGAAATCAGGTTGTTAATTTCAATTGAAAGAACATTCAAACATCAATCCGAATTAAAACATTCAAATTCGAATTCGTTAGCTCGTATTGTGTGTAACCGATGAAATTGAACATATATAATAGAGGACAACGTTTCCAAACGATTTTTTCAAAGTTTCTTCACATCTAATTCCATTTATACATCTAATCATCATCGTTTTCTATCCCCATTTTCCTCTCGAACCTGCATCCGATCGAACTCCATATTGAAGACAACTTCAACGCAAATTTGTTTAGGTCTTTTCATCATCATCAATCGAGGAAGCTTTACCCAAATTAATTGAATCTTTATCTACAAAAACGTTCTAGAAGAAGATTAAACCCGTCACGACATCGTTCAACCCGTTAATCATCAATTCAATCTCAATTCGGGTAATTAATTATATGGTTACACTTGTGTTTTCATGCTAATCAAAAGCCCTAAGTTTAATTTGGGCATCGATTCAATATTCGTGTCCAATTTGAACAAATTGAATCTAGGATTCATACATATTTGGAGAAAAACCGAAATAATAAGTTTTAATTTAATTTCGAATAGTTTGTAAAAAATATGGGGCTTTGGCCCACTGGTAAACCATACTACACACAGGGAGACCCCGGTTCGACCCCGATCCACCCCACATTAATTTTTTTAATCATTTTTCTCTGGCATTTTAAATTCTAGAAAAGTAGCAATCTATTATAAAATTATTTTGTTGAATACTTTGATCTAAAAAATTATTGTTTAATTATTGAAAACTATTAAAACATTTTAAAATTTATAATTTTTACTATGCATAAAAGATTATAAATTCACTTAAGGTAATCAATTTTATTTAAACTATTACAAACCATTTTAATTGAGGTATTGCAAGTCATTCAAATAATAAGGTATTCTTTAACCAAGCCATTATTATTATTTTATTTTTCACACACTAATATTCATTCAAATACTATAAATTAAATATTTTAATTAGATTTAATAATTCTTATTACGTTCAAATTCAATTAACTAATCAATGTATTATTTTATTTAATCAAGTTAAAAAGGTTAAACTACAATATGTTATCTAAATTATTTTGGTAAACTCAAATTCCAATTGAAACCCTAATTCATCCTTAATTCTTAAATCATTATTATTCTAACCACAAGATACCAACCCTTAGGTTGGAACGTGGGGAATTATTGTTGTCTAATCTAACCTTCTATTATTATCAAATCGCTTATATATATCAATTGAGTATTCAAAGCCTTTTTTATGTGTTTTATTATTTGGAGAAATCATGTGATTCAATATTCAATCATTGTTATTCTATTTTATTCAAAAATTCAATTCAATACATGCTATGTTATTACTTGCAATAATGTGTTCATAGTTAGATAAACAAGATGATACAATCATTAATTCATGCAACCACGGTAACAATGATAGATCTATTGTTTGACAAACCCACCCCATTTGTTTAGTCGCGTGGTGATTGAACCAGAATCATTCATTCTATAAGGCCTCGTCTGTGGACCGAGTCAAGTCAGTCATTAGGTTGATTGAGTTGGTTTGTCTTTTATGTTATACTGTTGCATTATAAGTCTTGACATTGCCATGTGTAACACTCGAATATTTATTATTTTGAAGCCAGTGAAGAAATAAAAGAAAATAAAGTCCAAAGTCGAGGGACCAAACTCGCCAACGAAAGAAAGTCGGGTGAGGGGGAAGTATATAAGGGAGAGGGCAGCCCTTACCCTCTCCCCCACACTCACAAATCAGCCAAAGAAAGGGGAGAAGAGAGAAAGAAGAGAAAAAGAGGAAAAGTGCCGATTCGGTTTGGTTCGGGTCGCCAAAATCGTCGTGAAGCAAGCCAAATCGAAGCCCTTAACGTTGTGCTCGTTTGTGTGAGTTCTAGAACCCCACTTTTAGTTGTTTTCAACCGATTTTGGGGCTGGAAAGCATAAAAACCCGTTTTTGTATGTGTATGTGTTTGACCCATTTGGGTGTGATGTGTGTGATGCGTTTCGTGTATGTTTCCGGGCATGTGTGTGTGCTTGTATGGTGTTATGGTATGCATTCCTAAGGTTTAGGATGGTCGATTTAGGCTTAAAATGGGTTTAGATGAGTTTGGAGGCCGAAAACCCTCGACTGCAGTCGGGATGAACTGCATTCTGCATCAGTTAGGGCTAGGCGACCGACTGGAGGCCGAATGGAGGCCATACGGCCGATTAGGGTGCGATTGGGGTCCATTCGCACGATTGAAGGTCCATTCGCACGATTGAAAGGCCAGTCGCCCGGAGGTCATGCGACTGAAGGTCCAGTCGCATAAGTGCTCATCCGCATTAATCCCATTTGCATGAGGTCCATCCGCATTGTCCCTTCGCACGACGGGATGTTCATACGCATAGGTGTTCATCCGTATTAGTTCATTCGCATGATGTTCAGTCGCATGGAGGCAATGCGACTGAAGGGTGTCCATACGCCCGAATAGGGCTGTTGCCCCGAGGAAGGTGTAGATTGACTTCTGACTTTCGGGGGAAAGTGCAGATGCAAGTTTTGACGTAAAGGTTCCCATAAGAGTTTGTAAGATGACGCTTGAGGTCTTAGAAAGCATGTTGGGCATGATGATGATGATGATGTTGTAGGTTATGTATGATGATGTTGCCCTGTATGATGTGATGTTGATGCATGTTAATGTTCCTTAGTATGATGTATAATATCTTTCCTATGGCTTTACTTATTATGAGGAATGAACGAAGTATTATGTAACATAAAGTGAAAGATAATGAAAGAGGAACACGATGTTGAATGCATGCATTAATGAACGAATGAAACGTCTTGCACGCATCGGATAACGGGTCCTTCTTTGGGATTGACCCTTAATGTAGAACCTCTACCGCTCACCCCTAGTACTGTGGCATACGTTTAGCTGTTCATTTATTGACTTCGGCCCAGTAGCTAAGACTGATGGTTACTCCTAGTACCGTGGCATACGTTTAGCTGTTCATTTATTGACTTCGGCCCGGTAGCTACGACTAACCGGGGTGTAGCACATGGTATTGGTACGGATGATGTCCGATACGCAAGTAAAGTCATAAAGAACGAATGAACGAATGAATGAATGAAGAAGATAATAATGATATTATCTATGTGTACGTACGATGTGTGATCATGTAAAAGTAACGAATGGTTTTATATGAAAGTAAAGTATGTTTTGTAATAAAACTAGAACTCACTCAGCAACGCTGACTTTTATATGTTTTCCAGTTGGCAGGTAATGTTTGCTGAGGATGGCACACCGTGAAGCTACTCAGCTCTTTTGGGATGGCATTCTTTTGATTAATGTTTTTGCATTGTAATGCGAACAAGCTATTTTGTAATGAATGTTGTATTAACTTGCAAAGGCATTTACATGGAAATGAAAGATTGTTTTAGTTTTCCGCTGCGATTTACGAAACACAAATGTAATTATACGTTTTATGTGCGATGAGAACCCAGCTGTAAGCGTCCCGAGAACGGGGCCTTACAAGTTGGTATCAGAGCCAAAGTTTAAGTGAAATGGGTAAATTTTCAAAATAAACTAATCTTAAACTGAGAATGGGACGGAAAGGGAATGGGATGCCAATCTGAGTAGCTGCGTGCCATCGGTATTTTCGTAAAGTTAACCGGTTTTATGTGCGCATGGTATATGGTTATGTTGTATGTAGATTTAAATACTGATGTAGTCAGGACAGGTAATACTTGGGGTATGAAGAGTAAAGTAAGTGGCTAATCACAACTGGCCACTGTAATTAGGGACTTACTATACTTGACATAAACTGAGTTGTTTCCTTGAATGATCGTGTTGGTGTTTGAATCTTTCAGTGTGCGTGTGATGGCCGGAGGTAGATCTTCGAAAACTTCTAGGGGTGGAGGTCACGGTGCTGAACCGCGACCCAAGAGAGGGAGAGACCCAGAGTTGAGAGGGTGGTTCATGAAGAACCAGAGACCCCCATCCGGAGGGTGGCGACGAAAGCGCCAATCTGAGAGCCTCAGTAAAGGAGGCTGTTGTAGAAGGAGTCCATCAGGTCATGCAGACAATCTTACCGTCTGTGATGACTGAAGTTATTAAGGCTGTACGAGAAGGGGGAAGAAAAGAAAGAAACAAATCCTCTGGAGAACGGGAACACCCAGAGCCTGAAACGGTCCTGTCTGATGATGAAGAGGAAGAAGAAGAGCCTGTGCCAGAGGCAGTGCGAGGATGTAACTACGGGGCATTTATGAGATGCAATCCCCCTACTTTTGACGGTAATGGCAATGTTACCGCTGCTCACCGATGGGTGAGAGAGATGGAGGCCGTTCTCGACATCAGCGAGTGTCGGAAGATCAGAAGGTGAAGTTTTCCACTCACTCATTTATGGACTCGGCACTATGTTGGTGGGACAACATTGTCCAAGCAGAGGGTAATCGGGCAATCGGAGAATGAAATGGCCTGAGTTGAAGAAGATGGTGATTGAGGAGTTCTGTCCTCACAGGGAAATGGATAAGTTGGAAAGGGAGTTTCTGCAGTTGGAGGCTGGAACCATGACACACCAGCAGTATACCACCAAGTTTAATGAAATGGCACGACTCATGCCTGATCAGCTGACGCCTCTATCTCGGAAAATCAAGAGGTACATTCAGGGTTTACCGGTGGATGTTCGCCGGCATATGATCGCCACCCGACCAAGCACGTTTAGGTCGGCGGTTGATTTGGCAGGGAGGCTGTATGATGAGCAGGAGTGGTGGTGACTGAAGCAAGTAAGAAGGGTGGTGGTGATCGGAACTGGAATGGTGGAGGTTTGGTTGGGGTGATGCCTCGACGGTAACAAAAAGGCACGGGTGGATGACCGCCGTGTGGCCACATCGGGAGTGGGATCAAGGAGGTGTGGTAAGTGTGGAAAGGAGCATGCGGGAGAATGTAGGCTGGGTTTGAACATGTGCTTCAAGTGTGGGAAGACAGGGCATATGGCGAAAGATTGCCTGTCGGGAAAATGTTTTAACTGTGGGAAAACTGGTCATATGAGCAGAGATTGTAAGAAGCCGAGACTGAGGGTTCAGGGGTGAGGAAGACGGGAAGTGAAGGACCGAGGGCGAGCGCCAGGGCATTCACTATGACACAGGAGGAAGCTAGGACAGACCCTGATGTCGTGTCCGGTACGTTTCTGGTGAACCAAACTTTAGCTTCTGTGCTATTTGATTCTGGTGCTAGTAGGAGTTTTATTTCTGCTACTTTCTGTGATAAGCTGCCTACTAGTAGTAGACGTGTTGATGCGCCCTTTGATGTAGAAACTACCACAGGTAAGTCTACCAGGATTTCTGAGATGATAGAGAATTGTGATGTGGAACTTGAGGGTCATAAGTTTCCTGTTAGACCGTTTGTGATGACCTTGGGTGGTTTTGATTTGGTTCTTGGGATAGATTGGTTGGCGGACTTCGAGGCGAACATTGTGTGTCGGAAGAAGATGATTCGGTTGACAGCGCCTGACGGAAGTTTGGTAACGGTTTATGGTGATCGAGTCACGACAATCCCGAAGGTGATCTCAATGGCAGTAGCGGGAAATTGTATGAGGCATGGATGTAGCGCCTAATTGGCTTATGTAAAGGATGTAGATGCACCAACACCACAACTGTCTGATGTATTGGTTGTGTGTGACTTTCCAGACGTTCCCGGAAGACTTACCAGGAGTACCACCTGATAGAGAGATCGAATTTCAGATTGATCTAATACCAGGTGCCCAACCTGTTGCCAAGGCACCATATTGGTTAGTTCCGACGGAGATGAAAGAGTTGATGGAACAGTTGCAAGAGTTGCTTGATAAGGGGTTCATTAGACCAGTATCTCTCCTTGGGGTGCTCCGGTCCTGTTTGTAAAGAAGAAGACGGTAGTATGAGGATGTGCATTGACTACCGCGAGCTGAACAAGTTGACAGTGAAGAACCGATACCCCTTACCGAGAATAGATGATTTGTTCGATCAGCTTCAGGGTGCCAGTTGGTTTTCAAGAATAGATCTTCGGTCTGGCTATCATCAGTTGAAGGTAAAGGAACAAGATATCCCTAAAACAGCTTTCCGCACGCGCTATGGTCATTATGAGTTTCTTGTCATGTCCTTTGGTTTGACCAACGCGCCAGCTGCTTTTATGGATCTGATGAACCGTGTGTGTCGGCCTATGTTGGATAAATCAGTGATTGTGTTTATTGATGATATCCTGATTTATTCGAAGAGCGAGATTGAGCATGCCGGTCACATTCGGGAGGTTCTGGAGACGCTGAGAAGGGAGGAATTGTATGCTAAATTCTCCAAGTGCGCTTCTGGTTGCGCGAAGTTCAGTTTTTGGGTCATGTGGTGAATCCTGACGGGATAATGGTGGACCCGGCGAAAGTGGAGGCAGTTATGCAGTGGAAGTCACCAAAGACGCCAACCGAGATCCGTAGCTTCTTGGGTTTGGCGGGCTACTATAGAAGATTCATCCAAGACTTCTCTAAGATTGCTTCTCCACTAACTAAGTTGACCTGAAAGGATGTGAAGTTTGTATGGGGTCAAGCTCAAGAGAAGGCGTTCAAAGAGCTGAAGGCACGACTGACTCAAGCTCCTGTTCTGTCATTACCCGATGGAAGCGAAGATCTGGTGGTTTATTCTGATGCTTCATACTCAGGGTTGGGGTGTGTGTTAATGCAGAGAGGGAAGGTTATAGCCTATGCATCCCGACAATTGAAAGTCCATGAGGTTAATTATCCCACTCATGACTTGGAGCTAGCAGCTGTGGTCTTTGCACTAAAGATTTGGAGGCACTATCTCTACGGGACGAAGTGCACCATATTCACCGACCATAAGAGCTTGAAGTACTTCTTCGAGCAAAAGGATCTGAACATGAGGCAGAGAGATGGTTGGAACTTATAAAGGATTATGATTGCGAGATCCATTACCATCCAGGCAAAGATAATGTGGGGGGGGTGCCCTTACCAAAGGAAAGGCCCGAACCGATTCAGGTGAAAGCTTATCAATTAATCATGACCTCTGATGTGATGAAGCAAGTTAAGGAGTTTCAAGATAAGGCATTGAAAGAAGATCATCTTAATTCGGAAAGAATGAGAGGTCTGGTTAGGGAATTGGGAAAACACACTCGGTGTTAGAACTCGATTCGGTCGTGTGTGGATTCCTCGTTTTGGGGATCTACGGGTGAAGATGATGGATGAAGCTCACAAGACTCGATACTCCATTCATTCTGGTGCCACGAAAATGTACCATGATATGAAGAAAGATTATTGGTGGCCGGTATGAAGCGCGACGTGGTGGAGTATGTGAGTAAGTGCCTTACTTGCTTACAGGTGAAGGCCGAGCACCAAAAGCCGTATGGGAAGATCCAACCTTTGGATATACCGGAATGGAAGTGGGAGCACATCACCATGGATTTCATTACAAAGCTGCCGCGTACCCCAAAAGGGTATGATGCCATATGGGTGATAGTTGATCGTCTGACGAAGAGCGCTCACTTTCTACCGATCCGCGAGACGTATTCATCTGAGAGGTTGGCTGATCTGTTCATCAAGGAAATTGTAGCTCGTCATGGTGTGCCGGTGTCTATTGTGTCTGATCGCGACACTCGGTTTACATCTAATTTTGGAAGAAATTCCACGACGTTATGTGGATGAGGTTACATATTAGCATGACTTATCATCCCCAAACCGATGGTCAGTCAGAAAGGACCATTCAGACACTGGAAGACATGCTCCGGGCATGTGTGATCGATTTGGTGGAAGTTGGGATGACCACTTACCGTTAGCCGAATTCTCATACAACACATCAATCATGCCAGCATTGGTATGCCACCATATGAGATGCTATACGGTAGGAGATGCAGAACACCCGTTTGCTGGGGTGATATTGGTCAGAAGGAATTGGGGAGCGTCGAGATAATCGAGGCTACGACAGAGAAGCTTGAAAAGATTAAAGCCTTCATGAAGGCAGCCAAAGATAGACAGAAGTCGTATGCCGATAAGCGACGCAGGCCAATTGAGTTCCAGGTGGGTGACCGGGTTATGTTGAAGGTCTCACCTTGGAAGGGCATTATCCGATTCAGAAAGCGGGGCAAGTTGAGCCCAAGGTATATAGGCCCTTTCCGGATCGTTGCTCGAGTGGTAGAGGTGGCCTATAGACTGGAGTTACTGGATGAGTTAAATGGAATTCACCCGACATTCCATGTATCTCATCTGAGAAAGTGTATAGCCGATGAAGGCATGATTGTTCCACTGGAGGACATTAAAATAGATGAAAGGCTCAATTATGTGGAGCAACCAGTGGCGATCATCAAACGTAAAGAAAAGAGGCTAAGGAATAAAGTGGTTCCTCTTGTGCGTGTACAATGGAAGCACAGGAAGGGATCCGAGTCAACGTGGGAGACTAAGGAAGAAATGAGACACATTATCCACGTTTGTTCGACGAATAACAGGTTGCAGGGACGAAACCTATTTAAGGGGGGGTGGACTTGTAACACCCGAATATTTATTATTTTGAAGCCGGTGAAGAAATAAAAGAAAATAAAGTCCAAAGTCGAGGGACCAAACTCGCCAACGAAAGAAAGTCAGGTGAGGGGGAAGTATATAAGGGAGAGGGCAGCCCTTACCCTCTCCCCACACTCACAAATCAGCCAAAGAAAGGGGAGAAGAGAGAAAGAAGAGAAAAAGAGGAAAAGTGCCGATTCGGTTTGGTTCGGGTCGCCAAAATCGTCGTGAAGCAAGCCAAATCGAAGCCCTTAACGTTGTGCTCGTTTGTGTGAGTTCTAGAACCCCACTTTTAGTTGTTTTCAACCGGATTTTGGGGCTGGAAAGCATAAAAACCCGTTTTTGTATGTGTATGTGTTTGACCCATTTGGGTGTGATGTGTGTGATGCGTTTCGTGTATGTTTCCGGGCGTGTGTGTGTGCTTGTATGGTGTTATGGTATGCATTATTAAGGTTTAGGATGGTCGATTTAGGCTTAAAATGGGTTTAGATGAGTTTGGAGGCCGAAAACCCTTGACTGCAGTCGGGATGAACTGCATTCTGCATCAGTTAGGGCTAGGCGACCGACTGGAGGCCGAATGGAGGCCATACGGCCGATTAGGGTGCTATTAGGGTCCATTCGCACGATTGAAGGTCCATTCACACGATTGAAAGGCCAGTCGCCCGGAGGTCATGCGACTGAAGGTCCAGTCGCATAAGTGCTCATCCGCATTAATCCCATTTGCATGAGGTCCATCCGCATTGTCCCTTCGCACGACGGGATGTTCATACGCATAGGTGTTCATCCGTATTAGTTCATTCGCATGATGTTCAGTCGCATGGAGGCAATGCGACTGAAGGGTGTCCATACGCCCGAATAGGGCTGTTGCACCCGGAAGGTGTAGATTGACTTCTGACTTTCGGGGGAAAGTGCAGATGCAAGTTTTGACGTAAAGGTTCCCATAAGAGTTTGTAAGATGACGCTTGAGGTCTTAGAAAGCATGTTGGGCATGATGATGATGATGATGTTGTAGGTTATGTATGTATGATGTTGCCCTGTATGATGTGATGTTGATGCATGTTAATATTTCTTAGTATGATGTATAATATCTTTCCTATGGCTTTACTATTATGAGGAATGAACGAAGTATTATGTAACATAAAGTGAAAGATAATGAAAGAGGAACACGATGTTGAATGCATGCATTAATGAACGAATGAAACGTCTTGCACGCATCGGATAACGGGTCCTTCTTTGGGATTGACCCTTAATGTAGAACCTCTACCGCTCACCCCTAGTACTGTGGCATACGTTTAGCTGTTCATTTATTGACTTCGCCTAGTAGCTAAGACTGATGGTTACTCCTAGTACCGTGGCATACGTTTAGCTGTTCATTTATTGACTTCGGCCCGGTAGCTACGACTAACCGGGGTGTAGCACATGGTATTGGTACGGATGATGTCCGATGCGCAAGTAAAGTCATAAAGAACGAATGAACAAATGAATGAATGAAGAAGATAATAATGATATTATCTATGTGTACGTACGATGTGTGATCATGTAAAAGTAACGAATGGTTTTATATGAAAGTAAAGTATGTTTTGTAAGAAAACTAGAACTCACTCAGCAACGCTGACTTTTTATATGTTTTCCAGTTGGCAGGTAATGTTTGCTGAGGATGGCACACCGTGAAGCTACTCAGCTCTTTTGGATGGCATTCTTTTGATTAATGTTTTTGCATTGTAATGCGAACAAGCTATTTGTAATGAATGTGTATTAACTTGCAAAAGCATTTACATGGAAATGAAAGATTGTTTTAGTTTTCCGCTGCGATTTATGAAACACAAATGTAATTATACGTTTTATGTGCGATGAGAACCCAGCTGTAAGCGTCCCGGAACGGGGCCTTACACCATGTGAATTGAATTGTTTACAATCATTTTAATCAATCCATATATGTATACAAACCTGTGTTTACTCACCAGCAAATTTATTAGCTGACTCGTTACTTTTTCAAATGATTTCAAGAATGAAGATTAGTGGACTTCTAAATGCACACTTAGGATTTAGACTAAAGTTAAAGACAAATTTATTATGTTATTAATTGATTGTATTGTATTGATTGATTAGTAATATTCGATGAAAATAGAATTTAATATTATTTTAACGTATTTATTACCATGTGCTATGAGCAATCGATTCACATTCGTCCGTCCTGATGATTCCGCCGTCGGTCGGGGTGTGACACTTTTAACCCAAAAAACTTTAAAAACCCCAAATTTATGGTGGTAGGATGCTTGATTCAAATCTCAATCAAGAATTTTGGTGGCACATGGTGGCAAGGTGGCGATAATGTTGATAATAGGTACATGGTGGTGGCAGCTGGTGGTGGGTGGTCGGTTGGATTTTAGGGTTTTACAAGGAAAAAAAAAGGGGATTTGGTGAAGTGATAGAAAGAGACAACGAGGGATTTGGTGAGGATGGGGAGGAGCGGTAGTGGTTGCTAGTGATGCCGACGGTGGTGGCAGATAGGGGTGGCAAACAGGGGTGGCCGGCGGTGATGTCCTTTGGTGGTGGTTGCTAGTGATGCCGACGGTGGTGTTAGCAGTTGGTGATGGTATTTGGTGATGTGGTCGATGGTGATGGTGATGATGACGAAAGCACTAGAGATAGAGATGGATGACAGTGACGGTGGTCGGCGGTGGCCGGCGGTGATGTCCAACGGCGGTGGTGAAAGGGCTGGGTAGGTGGTGAGGGCTTTGTGGTCGGCGGCGTGGGTAGGAGCCGACGGTGAGGCTGGGGTTGGTGGCCGGCGGTGGAGGCTTGGTGGGTGGTGGCTGGCCGTGGGGGCTGGGGTGGTGGTGACCACCGGTGGAAGTCGATGGTGGGTTCTGAAATGTAGAGGTGTGTGTATGTGTGTGGGTGTTTTGTGCATTTACACACACACACATACACACACACACACATATATATATATATATCTATATATATATTAAATGACGGAAAAAGCCTCTGTAAGATAAAAAGACAATAATGTCCTTAGATTTAACTGAAAAACTAACGGCTATTAGTGTTAATATCTTAACTTGTTACAAATTAAAAACACAATACCCCTACCTGTTATAAAAAAACCCTTAGTAATATACAATCGAGTCTAAACTCGTCTCTATTATGAGCCTAATTAATACATAGTATAGTAACTAGAATTAAGTTCCTCGCGATGCGATTGAGGCATAAAATTAACCATGTCTAATAACCCAAATGTCACACCACCGCTAACGACCATCAACATTGAAGTTGTGGTGGGTTGATACGGAGAATTTAGACCAAAACGTAAAACATATAAAAATATTAATAAATTCAATCTAAGATTCGTGTGTTGTAGCGAACTTTTTAAAAGAAGAAAATAGATGTAAAAATATTGAATCAATCACACACATTGCGTTGTGTTAACTTACCAAATTTAGAACGAAACGTAAATATTAAATCACACATATATGTTATGTCGTGTTAACTTGCAAAACTTAGAACGTAACGTAAAACGATGATTTACGATATATAAAAAGTATATGGGAACAAAGTAGAAAATATAAACGTTGTAAGATTAAATTTCAATATATGAAAAGTGTTGGGTTAAGGGTAAACAAAGTCAAATTTGAGAAGTTTAATTGTAAAAAATAAAAAACTGTGTTAAAAATGAAAAATAATTTGGAAAACTCAATGTGCATAAGATACAAAATCATTATGCATAAAGAAGTTGGTAATTAGTAATATATAAATAAGTATTTCTATATTATAATACATTTTCGTTTTATAATACATATAGGAATAACATGATTGTTTTCTTACATTTTAAGAGTTTAGCAGAGTAAAATAGTTTTTCTTTAATTTAACTATCTTTTCACGTGTGTATATCATATGATTAACTACAAAAAATTATGATGGCATAATATTGATTATTATAAGTACCATAAATAAGTTAAGACTACAACTTTAATTTTGATTTCATCACAATTAATTAAGAAAATTAGAAATCTAATTACAGTTTACAATCAGTTTTCCGTTCAACTAAATTTTCAAAATCCTTTTTTATTCTATATGATTTCATTATTGCTTTATTTATAAAACCATCGCATCTATGTAATAATCCTATCAATTAATTGATCAAACACTTTATAAGTGTGTGTTAGTGTGTTATGTCCTTCACCTCCTCACACGAGCACCCCTCTAATTATAATATATAGTTCAAAGTATATTTATGAACATGAGTTGAAACAAAAATATTATACTCATTATTTGATCTATACAAATTCAAATCTATATAACTTACGTTTACATTAGATAATTTTGCTTTGTATTATAGATTTACATACAACCTGATGAAAAATCACTTTTCGAACACTTGCTCCTTTCACACTGCTCATGTGTAAGTCACTACTCAAATGCATTTCAAACTCATGTGTTGTTCAAAGCCTTGTAATCAGTTTACAATTAATGCTTTTTAATCTTCAATTCTTTATATTCTAATAAACGGGTATCTTTGAATGCCAGCCTAGGGCTGCAAACGAACCGAACGAACACGAACACGAACAAAGCCTTGTTCGTGTTCGTTCGTTAAGAAATAAACTTGTTCATGAACTGTTCACGAACACTCACCGAACGAGATTTCTTGTTCGTGTTCGTTCATTAAGAAAACGAACATGTTCATGAACTATTCACGAATACTTACCAAATGCAAATGAACATAAACAAAAGCAAACGACATAAACAACTATTCATGAACATGATGAACACAAAAGAACTCATAAACACAAATGAATACAAATTATTATAGATTTATTTTAGAATAAAATTTATATTTTTTATTACAAACATTACACAAAGTCAATAAAAGTAAATAAGTAGTTAACATAAATACCAAAAAGTACTTGATATAATAGTCATAAAAATAACTGACACAATTATTAATTAATAATATAAACGAACACCTTAACGAACATAAACGAACACATCATCGAACGTTCACGAACATAATTACGAACGCGACTTGTGTTCATGTTCGTTCGTTTAACTAAACGAACAGAATTTTCTTGTTCATGTTCGTTCATTTACTAAACGAACGAATATAAACGAACTTCCCGTCGAACGGTTTACAAACTGTTCGCTCAATGTTCAGTTCATTTGCAGCTCTAAATGCCATAATTGGCATTCTCTGATGAGCCCTCCCTTTTCTTTTCCCGCACAAACCTTTAGACTCGTTTAACTAAGTACGCGGATCCTTAAGAAGATCCATGACCCGTTCTTTACGCGGATTCTTTAACTCGCGTTCTTGAGTATTGGTTTGGTTGCTGAGGCGTGAAATGCTTTCACGAATGGCTTTTGGCTGGCAATGTAAGGTATCTCGATGTTTTAACCATTGGATTTTGTAATCTAGATATTATTTGATCTTTTCCCACATGGCTTTCAACAGATTGGGAAGTGTAAAATTGTGAGTGTTAAAAATCTTTCGATTGTTGAATTTTTATGTAGTTTGATATTGAAACGTCAACTGTTCTTGGGTTGGATTGTTTAATTCAGAAAATTACTTTTTAATTGCCATGAATTGGTTGTTTAAAGTATGATCAGAATTAAAATGACCATTCTTTTTGGATAGTTTGGTTGCTTAAAGTAAGATCAGAATTTTAAAAGATCAAACTTTGTTGTAAGATGGTTCTTTATCTACAATGACAGATTGATAGTCATGTGAAAAAAGATTACTTATCTTCCATTTATGCGGTTATGGTTTTGAATGTGTTTATTTATGCTTTTTATTTTTAATGTGCTTTTTATGTAAAATACACGCTTTTAAAAGTAGACAACCATATATACATCATTCAAAATCCCCTGCTGATGCTCAGAGAAAAAAGAAAATATCAAATTAAGGTGACCATTAGAGTTTTTGATTGAAGTATTTCTTAAAATTATAACTTAAGTGAACACTATGAGCATGGATCTAACATTAAGTTCATGTGAAAATCACAAACTAATCATTTTTAATATTATATCTTATAATCACATAGAACCAAATTATCGGTTAGTTTTTCTTCATATATGCATGTGAACAACATATTCTGATCAATTAATAATGCATGTTTGGGAAGGAATATCTGTGATCAAATATTATTTAATTATCTTGCTATATTTACATTAGGGTTTATTTACATTAGGGTTTGTTATATATACACCTATAGTGATATCTAGACGCCCTCAATACGGCCCGTAAGAGTCTTCACGGGCCGTATTGGTCTGTAAATATCAAATCAATCAATTCATGATTTTTTTACGGCTCGTATTATCCATTATGACCCGTAATTTCATTATTTTTACGGCCCGTATTGTCCATTACGGCCTGTAATGATAGTGTCGTAATGAGTCTTATGATCGTAAGTAAATTCTGATTTTTTTGGTATTTTTAACATTTTTCATTCATTTATGATTTATCAATTAATAATATTTTTTAGGTTTATTTTTCACTTTTATAAAACACGTATTTATAAGTTATATAAATAAATATTTTAAATGGAACATTCACATTTTGTTATCTATAAATTTGTAAGTGTAATCTTTAATTATATGAAATGTTTGTAAGTAAATTATAAAAAAACATTAGTAATTTGTGTTACTAAAACATTATTCTTCGTTTTCTCTCTCTCTCTCTATATATATATATATATATATATATATGTGTGTGTGTGTGTGTGTGGTGTGTGTGTGTGTGTGTGTGTATGTGTGTGTGTGTGTGTAAAGAGAAAAAAAGAATGTACCAATAACTAATATATGTGTCTATATCTATAAAACTCTAATAAACCAAAATTTCTTGAGCCACATGTCAGTTTTCTAGACCATCTAAATGCCACATGGCAGCTTCTTATCAAAAGCAATGTTTAATTCCCGCTCATTAAAAAACACGCAGATCTAAATAACCCATGAGCTAAACCCGATGTTTCCAATACTTCATCAAAACCCTACGGCCACCATTCACTTCATCTCCCTTTTCTTTCCAACTTGATTTCTGCAGATCTAAGAAGTTTCTCGCCATCATCGACCATCTTTCTTCCGAAATTGATATACCAAGGTTAGATTCTTCACAAAACTTAGAAAAGCTTCATGCTAATATTTGTTCTGTGGATCTTCACTCTATTCCTTAAACCGTGAATCTTCAAAAAACGTCTCTAATTTTTCATTGTATTTTAACAAATTTTTGTAGGCTCCGATTTTGATTTCTAAGATTTTGATTTGGTTTCTCTGTTTGATTTCAACTAGCGATCCGATTACATAATCTTCTACTGTAACAGGTATTTAGTTGCTGAATTTTTATATTGTTTTATTTGAACTAGGGCTCCGACTTCCTTACTCTGTTCATATTCATTTACTACCTGTATGTTTCTTGGTTTTTTAATATATTCTATGTTATTAGTTAAAGCTTAATTAAACCATGACTTTCTTGCCTCCTCTATTTACCTTTGTCTTTTCTCTGTTTTATGTATTTGGCTATCCTTAAACATGTTCTTTTTCATTTTGTCCACCGTCGTCACCACCCAGTGGACTGTCGAGCCCTTAGGTAAGTTGTTCTTTTGATTGATTGAAAATTGTTCTATTAGCTTTTATAATTGATGGTAATTATCTTAAACTTAAAGTACCATGTGATGTTAATTCTGCGATGTTTAATTTGATGTGTACAAGTCAAGTAAATCGAATATGTGAGATTTGATTTGTTTTCATATTGTTTTGAAACTGATTGTTAGCCAAATAGAGGAGTATCTTCTGTGATATAGGTTGCTAGACAACAATATACAGAGGACTTATTATATGAAGTTATTTTTATATAGAGCGCAATTGCGTGTTATATGTTTGTTATCTTGATTTGTATGCACATAGGCTGAAGTTTTTGTGAAAGTATGTGTGGATTTGTATCAATGGTATTACTTATTGTTGTTTTTGGACTTTCTTACCTCCTCCATTTACCTTTGTCTTTTCTCTGTTTTATGTATTTGGCTATCCTTAAACAGGTTCTTTTTCATTTTGTCCACCATCGTCACCACCGAGTGGACTGTTGAGCCCTCAGGTAAGTTGTTCTTTTGATTGATTGAAAATTTGTTCTATTAGCTTTTATAATTGATGGTAATTATCTTAGACTAAAAATACCACATGATGTTAATTCTGCGATGTTTAATTTGATGTGTACAAGTCAGTAAATCAAATATGTGAGATTTGATTTGTTTTCATATTGTTTTGAAACTGATTGTTAGCCAAATGATGGTTATGTGGTTTTATCAGAGGAGTATCTTCTGTGATATAGGTTGCTAGACAACAACATACAGAGGACTTATTATGTGAAGTTATTTCTATACAGAGCGCAATTGCGTGTTATATGTTTGTTATCTTGATTTGTATGCATATAGGCTGAAGGTTTTGTGAAAGTATGTGTGGATTTGTATCAATGGTATGCATTTTACTTGGTTTTTTTGGAGGATAAAGGTTTGAAATTTTGAATCTTGAATAATATGTAGCAGGGGTCCGAGAAAGAAATAATATTTATTGTTGTTTTATTGGTTTTAGATTGTTAATCATATACCCACCAATTATGTGTTGATTTTTCTTATTGAAAGCATGCATTTATGCATATTTTCTTGATGTGTTGATATTTAAAGAACTGAATCTTGAAGGTATGTAGCATGGATAAGCAAGAGAAAGAACAATTATTATTGTTTCATTGTTTTTAGATTAATGATAAGATACCCACAAATTCATGTTGGTTTTTGATTCATCTAAGCATTTTTTCAATTTTCTTGATGATTTGTTATTAAAAGAAATGAACATTGAATGTCATGTTGATTAAAAATCATATCACTAGCAGTGATAGAGAAAGAAAGATCATGTTCATTATCTTCTTCTTAGTCTTTTTATTCTTTTATTTTTTTTTCTTTTCAATTATTGATCATACATGCCCAATCTCTCACATAAGTTTGCACAAGTTTGTAGAAGTTACTCATAGCATGCATATTGCCAATGTCAGCAACTTTGCTTTTAGTCGGATTAGTTTGTTGAATGATGAAAGTTTTAAGTTGAATATTAAATGTTAACTTTATATGTTTTGAAAAAACCTGAATAATTAGTTGATATTTGAGAAAGGGACGAACATAACTTTGTGTTAAAAAGAATAAAATAAAATTTCAAATAAAGTGTTTAAAAAACTGGTTTAAGAACATTTGTGTCGATTAAAATACAGAAACTGGTTTGAGTATGTTCAATTCATATGCATATACAATCTGGTTACATGGGTCTAATCTTTGTGTTACATATGGTGATATTTTATACTCATATATGTATCTTTCCTAACTATTTATCAAGCTCCAACAATCATATAGTTTTCAAACAAGCTTTATCTAAACATTAAACTACACATTATATGAAGTTCCAGACTAATTATATTATGTCTATGTTTTTCTCACTGCACAAACCCATATCATATCTATTGTTCGCAACTTGTGGTAATATTTATTGGCTACCCTTTGTTTTTTGCTTGTGCTTTAAATATAATTTTTTTGTGATGAACAGGTATTTTTTTCAATTGAAATGGATATTCCACGAGGTTTTCTAAAACTTATTACTTATCCAGCTGGTACTTATTTGGCAGTTTGCGACTATATAAGATTTATTTCATTATTTACATCTGTTCTTTTTACCTAACATCTACTTTTTGTCTTATGTTAGCAACTTCCAAACTTTTGTTCAAGACTATTACAAACACAAACATCTTGTTCCAACGATTCGTGTCCAACTACATGATCAAACTGTTTGGGACTTAAACACCGGTACCATTAATGGTAAGATTGCCTTGATTACTGGATGGGCAGCCTTGTCACTGCACTTAGGTTTAAAGAAGAACGATTATGTCGTTGTTTATCCCTTTCAACATGATTTTTGGTTGCTGATCCATGTCCATGGTGATTCCTCTTCATAACATCTTCCTCTGTTTTATCATATCGTGACAAATGAGTTGGGTCTTATCCTTGTAAGTAATAATTTATTTAGTAAAATTACCTTTTGTATAATATTAATCCCAATAAATAGTAAACATATTAATTAGATTAATTCCATTCTCTAACAATTTATTTTTTGTTATATATATGTTTCAGCCCATTGATAATGCCTTTGTCCATAACCATCTTCGCGATGACGTCCATGGACGTTACTTTAATGTGCGAGCAAACCACGATTTTGAGGGACGCTTGAAGGTTCATGCACATCGTGGGAAATTCGCTTTTGCAATTGGTGTTTATGAACTACGCTCTCAATTCCTATAAAAAGTGGAGATTTTCTCCTCTTTATCCTAAAAGATGAGTCCACGTTATCACTGTCTGTTTGTTTTTAATGCTGATGGTTATGAAGTCTTCAAACCCTCAACACCACATATACAAATCCCACAAAGAACGAATAAAAATGAGGTAATAGACCTTTTTATTATTTAATCTCTTTTTAATCATTCATATTTAAAATGTGTTACTATATATTCCATTGTTTTAATCATTCCTTGATTGAATTTCGTTATTTCATATAATAAAAGGTTTTACATATATGGTAATTAATATATTACATTTAAAATACATTATTTATTTTGTTAGCTATTTATAGTTACATATTTTGAATTATTTAATGTGCAGAAGATGCTGCTGCTATGCATGCTGATGATGATGATCCACAAATCGATGAACCTAATCTACATCAAACTATTTATGATGATGCTGCTAATGAAGCACATGAAGGTTCTATTGTTATATTCTTTCATCTAACATTATTTGAAGAAATTTGAAGAATATATATATATATATATAATATATATATATATATATATATATATTTGAAGAAACTGATAAACAACCTATTGAACTCTTCCTCGTAAACAACCACCTTTAATAGTTAAATGCCTTATAAATGATATGTTACCTTTAATCGCTAAATGCCTTATAAATGATATGTGTAAGGCCCTGTTCCCGGAAACCTCACAGTTGGTCAATCATAGCAATTATAACATTAAACATTACGATTAAACAAGCTTAAGCAGCGGAAATAATTTATCAAAAGCCAATCACTTCATTTAAAACACTGTTGTTAAGCAATACATTATCATTGACTGTTTACAAAAGACTTGTTTATATGCATTACAAAACAACAGCAACACGGAGTACGAATGGATGTCAGACTTTCCCTGTCGAGTGGCTTCACCCTCGTGCCATCCTCAGCAATAATTACCTGCCAACTGAAAATGTATAAAAGTCAGCAGCGTTGCTGAGTGAGCTCTAGTTTATAAGTAATAAAATACTTTTTATATGTTGTATACGAAAATACTCTTTTCTGTAAAATACAACTCTGTATTGTATATGCGAGCACGCATCACTATATGAACAAATATTGTTCGTTCTCTTTACTGTAGGCCTTGTCTGTTCTATAAACTTTTATCTTTATGTTTCACTTTCTGTATGGACCAGTGAGCAATACCCCAACTATATGCGCGATGGAAAACGGGTGATGGGCCATCTATATCCCTCAAAAGGGTCAACTGTATCCCTCGAAAGGGTCAACTGTATCCCTCGAAAAGGTCAACTGTATCCCTCGAAAGGGTCAACTATATCCCCCGAAAGGGTTCTGTGTACTATGTACAAGGCCAACCAAATCACCCAGGACACGCTGCAAAGGTCCTGCCAATCTCAATTGATTGACCCTGTGTGCATAATAGGATAGCTAACCCGCAGCACAGTTGAGCTAACAACAACATGGTCGTGTACCTCCTGTAAGCTTGCAAGACTTGTTAACATTTTCATTAATGTTCCCCTTCTTCTTTATTGCTCTTTCACTTTATTATTACGATATACTTTACGTTACGATAATAACATACCACGTAAAGTCACATACTATAAGTAATAATAATAATAGCAATAACAATAATAAGGAACAATCATAATCAATCATATCATGCATAAAACAACATCATTAATAAGCCCTTAGTCAACCTCGTCAAAACCCTAAGGCACAGACTCCCCGGAAAAATTTTGTAAAAATTTCAAAGTCTTAGGCGCATGGGAACTATTTGGGTGCATGAGCCCTTTTCGGGCGTTTCATCACTATGTAGGCGCATCAGCCAACACTTAAGCATTTTCACTTTAGGCGCATGAGCTATTCAGGCGCATGGGCACTATTTGTGCCTATGAACACTTAGACGCATGAGTAATTCAGGCGCATGGACACTTAGGCGCATGGGCCACTTGGGCGCATGGGTACTATTGGGGCGCATGGCCCTACACTTAGTCGTCCAGCTAATATTTCTAGGCGCATGGACCACTGTTCAGGCGCATGGGCTGTACTTAATCATTTCTAAGACAATCTTAGGCGCATGGGCTACTGTTGGGCGCATGGATTACACTTAGTTCTTTCTAAGGCATTTTCAGGAGCATGAGCCTTATCTAGGCGTATGTTTCCGGTATGTTTTCAACCCAATCATCAAATCCATATGTTCTAAGCTTAATGTGGCTATTATATACATGAATAACCTATAAGAATTCAAGAATCACATTCATTCATGCACAATACATACGGGCATACATACTCAAACATTTTAAAATCTTTTACATACATTTTCAGCCCCAAAGATGTTTGAAAACAAGTAAAAACCAGGGTCTAGAACTCACCTGGTGCAACTTGGGTGTTCTTCCTTTTTACCCGCTTGCTATGAGTTCAAAACACTAGAAACAACATCCAAAGATACACACACACACGAGCACAAACACACCCATAAGCATACAAACACATAACCGGACAAAACCTGTCATAAATATGCAAAAACCACGAATTCTTACCTTAAATTCGATTTCTTCTTCTTCAAAACCGAATTCTGCTCTTCTTCCATTGTTTCTCTCTCTAAAATGACCGAAAATTGGGTATAGAAAAGGTGATGGGCGGCCATGCCACCTTTATCACCAACTTTTCTAAAGTTTTGTCTTTTTGGACACTTTTGGTCCCCCACTTGGACCTTATTGCCTTTCTTGCTTTTATTCTTTTTATCTTGGCTTTTTAAAAATAACCGGGTGTTACAATATGTATCCTGAGTCTAAAAATTAAACATTTTTATTTTAAAAATTATGCATCATTCTGTTTATGTAATTACATGATATTTCTTAATACCTTCATGCTTTTAAAATTTATAAACTACTATTAACCTCATAAACGTACAACATTACATTTATAACATTATAGCAGATGACCTATGATATGATTTTTCCAACTAATTTTTCCAACAATCTCATGTGCGTGTATACTTATGATTTTTAAGTGCTTATCGTCAATGTCAATATTTTCATTTTACTAAAGGTGTAGAAAATGCTCCACACGTTCTTACTGATGATGTTGTTCCGCAAGTTGATGTACAAATGCCGAATCAATCTTTAAATGATGATGCTTGTAATGTTGGACTTGAAGGTGTTTTTTAAATATTACCTTCATCCACTTTATTTATTTTACAATTCATTATATGATCAAGCCTCTCTTCATACTGTTGAATTTTTAATTATTGTTCAGATCACGTGTATAATAATGTAATATTTTTAATTTACCTTAATAGTAGAACTGTTAAGTCAATTAGTAACTTAATTTTTTTTAATTTACATGGATTATACATGATTTGTTGACAAACCATATGATCATATTACTGAAGGTGTAGAGCATGCTCATGATGGAGATGCTGATGATGGTGTTCCAGCTTTTAATGATGTTGTTGTTGATGTAGAACATGACAATTACATCACTTTCGTACGGATTGCCAAGACCATCTGGTATTACTTTCTTTTTTAAATATTTATAGCATACTTTTTCTTAAATTATTTACCTTATAATTAAATGTAATGTGATTGCAGAGGCTTCCTATTAAACTTGCTTTGTATAATGATTTTGAAAATCATCCAATGATAAACATTAGAAATATACAAGGCCATTTAACTCAAATGTTGGTTAGATCAGAACCTTCAAGGAACACATGTGTTATGCTCTCATGTCATGGGGAAGGTATATGAAAGCTAATGGCATTATGTATGGGGACACCTACACATTCCAGTATATTGTAAATAAAGGTATGTTGGTTTTGATGAATGTCGCAAAGGTATGATTATTACTTGGTCCTTTAACTTTTTGCTACACTAACACGCCTTGCTTTATGTTACAATAAATGGTACTATGTAAACAAAATGGGTTACATTCAAGATAGGTAACGAACACAACTATCATGCTGTTGGGTGTTTTGGTAGTTGTTAATGTTGCTAAATTTTCTATTATTACATTGTTTTCATTGTTTTGATAAATTAAACTCTAACGGGGAAGGTATATAAAAGCTAATGGCATTATGTATGGGGACACTTGCACATTCCAGTATATTGTAAATGAAGGTATGTTGGTTTTGATGAATGTCGCAAAGGTATGATTATTACTTGGTCCTTTAACTTTTTCAAGCCAACACGCCTTGCTTTATGTTACAATAAATGGTACTATGTAAACAAAATGGGTTACATTCAAGATAGGTAATGAACACAACTATCATGCTATTGCATGTTTTGGATTTTTTGGTAGTTGTTAATGTTGCTAAATTTCCTGCTATTACATTGTTTTCATTGTTTTGATAAATTAAACTCTAATTTCTTTAAATTTAATGAAACAGATGCTTTCTCTTATTATTATAACCATATTCTTTATATTTGAATTTTTTTAAAACATTATCATAATAAGTTATATATTACTTAAAACAAACGTTAGGAAATTTATAGATTTAATCAACTAGATGTTCTATTCCGTTGAAAAAAAAATACTCTTCCGCCTTTAACTTTTTGATACACTAAACACAATTTGCTTTATGTTTCATGAAATGGTAGTATGTAAAAAACATGTTACATGCACAATAGATAGCAATCACAAATATTAACCTGTTACGTCTTTTGTAATTTTTTACATTCACTTATGATGCTAAATTATCATCTATTACATTTTCATAATTTTTTTATTAAATAGACATTTAATCTCTATAAACTATTGAAATAGATAGTCATCACCATCATTCCATAACTATTTTCTTTGGGTTAATATAAATAAAATTATATTCTAAAAACTTATATTTTTGGGTTAATATAAATTTAGATTTTACCATAAACCATCACATATATTCTTTAAAGTTAATTTAAATTTAATAACAGTTAATAAAAAAATATAAGGTATCATTATACATATAAGAAAAAAATAAATTAACTTTTTATTCGTAACGCCAACATTTAATTTGTAATTATTTAATTGATTTATTGAATTCCACCTTGTAACAAGAAATTTAACAATATTTACGAAGTTACTTTAAATATCAGTCAACGCAAAACAAAATTCATGTTTATAATATCTAATGTAATTAATAATTACCATTTTGTTAAATTAAACACATACTTTTTAATATCTTTAAAATTTATATTCTATTATACTTTAAGTCTAAGGATTAAATGTATTTTAATCAATATTACATTTGACTATTAATCCAACAAAGCAGAAAATCTTTGCTAAAAATAATAAAGCTTATAAAACTGTCAAATGATAATCAAATTACTTTTCCAAATTTACTTTTGATTTGTAGCGTACAACATTAAATTTGTAATTATTTTATTGATTCATTTAATTCCACCTTGTAACAAGAAATTAAACCATAAATACGAAATTATTTTAAATACTTTAAATATTACTCAATGTAAAAAAATTATACTGTTTATAATATTAACTAATTAATACTTATCATTTTCCTTAAATATTATATTTTTATCCCTCTTTATAATATTTAATTTAATTAATAGTATCATCGCCATTATAGATTATTATTACTTTTGCATTATCAGTTAACTATATTGACAAACTACTTAAAATACAATTTATTAAATTCTTAATTATATATTTTACCATTTAATCGCAAAACTCCATTTAATCCTTTATATAATTATAAAATTTGAATTTTTCTAAGGTTGTAAACTGTCTTTAGGTACATCGATATTTAAAATTACAAAATATTTCACACTTATGTACAAGGGTTATGATCCACATACCATAAATCCATATACTCACAAATATATAAATTAGTTAATACACACAACTTTATAAAATTACATTTGTGGTAAGTTTGATGATTGACCTTTTGTATAAATTACTCGGTACAAATTAGAATTAGCTTGTACATAAATTGAAATTTTGGTATATTTTATTTATGGTAACCCGTGTAATGTTCTATATGTAATTACAATTTTGACAAATTTAATGTTTCTAAGTTTGTAATTTATTAATAGAATGGTAGTATACTTTACAATGATATGATATCCTTGATACCATAAATATGTAATTATCAAATGATATAAATAAATCAATATATAATTCTTTACATCAATTGAATTCTTCAAACATTCTGCAATATCACATAAGGTATCTGTAAGGCCTCGTTCCCGGGACGCTTACAGCTGGGTTCTCATCGCACAGAAATCATATAATTACATTTGTATTTAATAAATCGCAGCGAAAAACTAAAACAAACTTTCATTTCCATTTAAATGCTTTTGCAAACTAATACAACATTCATTACAAAAATAGTTTGTTCGCATTACAATGCAAAAACATTAATCAAAAGAATGTCATCCCAAAAGAGCTGAGTAGTCGCCCGTGCCATCCTCAGCAATCGTTACCTGCCAACTAGAAACACATCAAAGTCAGCGTTGCTGAGTGAGTTCTAGTTTTATAAATAAAACATACTTTACTTTCATACGAAACCGTTCGTTACTTTTACATGATCACACATCGTACGTACACATAGATAATCTCATTATTATCTTCTTCATTCGTTCATTCATTCTTTCATTACCTTACTTGCGCATCGGACATCATCCATACCAATACCATGTGCTACACCCCGGTTAGTCGTAGCTACCGGGCCGAAGTCAACAAATGAACAGCTAAACGTATGCCACGGTACTAGGAGTAACCATCAGTCTTAGCTACTGGGCCGAAGTCAACAAATGAACAGCTAAACGTATGCCACAGTACTAGGGGTGAGCGGTAGAGGTTCTACATTCGGGGTCAATCACCAAGAAGGACCCGTTATCCGATGTGTGCAAGACGTTTCATTCGTTCATTAATACATGCATTCATTCATCATGTTCCTCTTTCTTTATCTTTCACTTTACGTTACATAATACTTCGTTCATTCATCATAACAGGTAAAGACATAGGAAAGATGTTATACATCACACCAAGGAACATTAACATGCATCAACATCACATCAAACAAGGCAACATCATACATACATAACATACAACATCATCACCCTCATCATGCCCAACATGCTTTCTAAGACCTTGATCGTCATCTTAAAAACTCTTATGGGAACCTTTACATCAAAGCTTACATCTGCACTTTCTCCCGAAAGTCAGAAGTCAATCTACACCTTCCTCGGGTGCAACAGCCCTATTCGGGCGTATGGACACCCTTCAGTCGCATGGCCTCCATGCGACTGAACATCATGCGATTGAACTAATACGGATGAACACCTATGCGAATGAACATCTAGTCGTGCGAATGGACAATGCGAATGAACACTGCGAATGAACATCGGTCGTGCGAATGGTCCTTCAGTCGCATGACCCCCATGCGACTGGCCCTCCAATCGTGCGAATGAACCCCAATCGCACCCTAATCGGTCGTATGGCCTCCATTCGGCCTCCAGTCGGTCGCCTAGCCCTAACTGATGCAGAATGCAGTTCACCCGACTGCAACCGAGGGTTTTCGGCCTCCAAACTCATCTAAACCCATTTTGAGCCTAAATCGATCATCCTAAACCTTAGGGATGCATACCATAACATCATTCAAACACAACCAAGCAAGAAATCAAGCCACAACGGGTCCTACGCATACATACACGCATACATACGGGTTTTCACCCAAAAACGCGAAAAAGGGGTTTTCAGATGTGTTCCAGCCCCAAAATCATTCAAAAACATGTAAAAGAGGGGTCCTAGAACTCACCTAAACGAGCACAACGACAAGAGCTTCGATTCGGCTTGCTTCACGACGATTTTGGTGACCCGAACCGACCCGAACCGGCACTTTTCCTCTTTTTCTCTTCTTTCTCTATTCTTCTCTTTATGAAACTGAAATGTGGGTGTGGGGAGAGTGGGCTGCCCTCTCCCTACATATATCACCACATTTTCCCAACTTTTCTTCGTTGGCGAGTTTGGTCCCTCGACTTTTGGACTTTATTTTCTTTTCTTTCGCCACCGGCTTCAAAATAGTAAATATTCGGGTGTTACAAGTCCACCCCCTTAAATAGGTTTCGTCCCCGAAACCTGTTATTCGTCGAACAAACGTGGATAATGCTGTCTCATTTCTTCTTCAGTCTCCCACGTTGACTCGGATCCCTTCCTGTGCTTCCACTGTACACGCACAAGAGGAACCACTTTATTCCTTAGCCTTTTCTCCTTTCGGTCGATGATTGCCACTGGTTGCTCCACATAATTGAGCCTTTCATCTATTTCAATGTCTCTAGTGGAACAATCATGTCTTCATCAGCTATACACTTTCTCAGATGAGATACATGGAATGTCGGGTGAATCCCACTTAACTCATCTGGCAACTCCAATCTATAGGCCACCTCCCCTACCCGAGCAATGATTTGGAAAGGGCCTATATATCTTGGGCTCAACTTGCCCCGCTTTCTGAATCTGATAATACCCTTCCAAGGTGAGACCTTCAACATAACCCGGTCACCCACCTGGAACTCAATTGGCCTACGTCGCTTATCGGCATACGACTTCTGTCTATCTTTGGCTGCCTTCATAAAGGCTTTAATCTTTTCAAGCTTTTCTGTCGTAGCCTCGATTACCTTGACGCTCCCCAATTCCTTCTGACCGATATCACCCCAACAAACGGGTGTTCTGCATCTCCTACCGTATAGCATCTCATATGGTGGCATACCAATGCTGGCATGATAGCTGTTGTTGTATGAGAATTCGGCTAACGGTAAGTGGTCATCCCAACTTCCCCCAAAATCGATCACACATGCCCGGAGCATGTCTTCCAGTGTCTGAATGGTCCTTTCTGACTTACCATCAGTCGGGGATGATAAGCCGTGCTAATATGTAACCTCGTCCCTATAGCGTCGTGGAATTTCTTCCAAATTTAGATGTAAACCGAGTGTCACGATCAGACACAATAGACACCGGCACACCATGACGAGCTATAATTTCCTTGATGAACAGATCAGCCAACCTCTCAGATGAATACGTCTCACGGATCGGTAGAAAATGAGCGCTCTTCGTCAGACGATCAACTATCACCCATATGGCATCATACCCTTTCGGAGTACGTGGCAGCTTCATAATGAAGTCCATGGTGATGTGCTCCCACTTCCATTCCGGTATATCCAAAGGTTGTATCTTCCCATACGGCTTTTGATGCTCTGCCTTCACTGTAAGCAAGTAAGGCACTTACTCACATACTCCACCACGTCGCGCTTCACACCCGGCCACCAATAATCTTTCTTCAGGTCATGGTACATGTTCGTGGCATCAGGATGAATGGAGTATCGAGTCTTGTGAGCTTCATCCATTATCTTCACCCGTAGATCCCCAAAACGAGGAATCCACACACGACCGAATCGAGTTCTAACACCGAGTGTGTTTTCACCCAATTCCCCAACCAGACCTCTCATTCTTTCCGAGTTAAGGTGATCTTCTTTCAATGCCTCATCTTGAAACTCCTTAACTTGCTTCATCACATCGGAGGTCATGATTATTGATAAGCTTTCACCCGAATCGGTTCAGGCCTTTCCTTTCGGCTAAGGGCGTCAGCCACACATTGCTTGCCGGGATGGTAGTGGATCTCGCAATCATAATCTTTTATAAGTTCCAACCATCTCCTCTGCCTCATGTTCAGATCCTTTGCTCGAAGAAGTACTTCAAGCTCTTATGATCGGTGAATATGGTGCACTTCGTCCCGTAGAGATAGTGCCTCCAAATCTTTAGTGCAAAGACCACGACTGCTAGCTCCAAGTCATGAGTGGGATAATTAACCTCATGGACTTTCAATTTTTGGGATGCATAGGCTATAACCTTTCCTCTCTGCATTAACACACACCCAAACCTGAGTAGGAAGCATCAGAATAAACCACCAGATCTTCGCTTCCATCGGGTAATGACAGAACAGGAGCTTGAGTCAGTCTTGCCTTCAGCTCTTCGAACGCCTTCTCTTGAGCTTGACCCCATACGAAATTCACATCCTTTCGAGTCAACTTAGTTAGTGGAGAAGCAATCTTAGAGAAGTCTTGGATGAATCTTCTATAGTAACCCGCCAAGCCCAAGAAACTACGGATCTCGGATGGCGTCTTTGGTGACTTCCATTGCATAACCGCCTCCACCTTCGCCGGGTCACCATTATCCCGTCAGGATTCACCACATGACCCAAAAACTGAACTTCGCGCAACCAGAACGCGCACTTGGAGAATTTAGCATACAGTTTCTCCCTTCTCAACGTCTTTAGAACCTCTCGAATGTGACCGACATGCTCAATCTCGCTCTGCGAATAAATCAGGATATCATCAATAAACACAATCACTGATTTATCCAGCATAGGCCGACACACACGATTCATCAGATCCATAAAAGCAGCTGGCGCGTTGGTCAAACCAAAGGACATGACAAGAAACTCGTAATGGCATAGCGCGTACGGAAAGTTGTTTTAGGGATATCTTGCTCCTTCACCTTCAGCTGATGATAACCCGATCGAAGATCTATCCTCGAGAGAACCAACTGGCACCTGAAGCTGATCGAACAAATCATCTATCCTCGGTAAGGGGTAGCGGTTCTTCACTGTCAACTTGTTCAGTTCGCGGTAGTCAATGCACATCCTCATACTACCATCCTTCTTCTTTACAAATAGGACCCGAGCACCCCAAGGAGAGATACTCGGTCTAATGAACCCCTTATCAAGCAGCTCTCGCAACTGCTCCATCAACTCTTTCATCTCGGTTGGAGCCAACCGATATGGTGCCTTGGCAACAGGTTGGGCACCCGGCATCAGATCAATCTAAAATTCAATCTCTCTGTCAGGTGGCATTCCTGATAAGTCTTCTGGGAACACGTCTGGAAAGTCACACACAACCGGTACATCGGCTAGTTGTGGTGTTGGTGGTCCACATCTTTTACATAGCCAAGTAAGCACTACATCCACGCTCATACACTTTCTCGCCACCGCCATTGAGATCACCTTCGGATTGTAGTAACCCGATCACCATAAACCGTTACCAAAATTTCGTCAGGCGCTGTCAACCGAACCATTTTCTTGCGACACACAATGTTCGCCTCGAAGTCTGCCAACCAATCCATCCCAAGAACCAAATCGAAACCACCCAAGGTCATCACAAACGGTCTAACAGGAAACTTATGACCCTCTAGTTCCACATCACAATTCTCTATCACCTCAGAAATCCTGGTAGACTACCTATAGCAGTTTCTACATCAAAGGCGTGTCAACACGTCTACTACTAACAGGCAGCTTAGCACAGAAAGCAGCAGAAATAAACTCCTACTAGCACCCGAATCAAATAACACAGAAGCTAAAGTCTGATTCACTAGAAACGTACCGGACACAACGTCAGGGTCCGTCCTAGCCTCCTCCTGTGTCATGGTGAACGCCCTGGCGCTCGCCCTCGGTCCATCACTTCCCGTCTTCTTCACCCCTGAACCCTCAGTCCTCGACTTCTTACAATCTCTGCTCTCATGACCAGTTCCCCACAGTTAAAACATTTGCCCGACATGCAATCCTTCGCCATATGCCCTGTCTTCCCACACTTGAAGCACAAGTTTGACCCAAACCTACATTCCCCGCTGTGCTCCCTTCCACACTTGCCACACCTTTTCGACCCACGCTTGATGTGACCACACGGCGTTCATCCCTGTGCCTTTTTATTACCCATCGGGGCATCACCCCGACCAACCCATTTCCCGTTCCAGTTCCGATCGCCACCACCCTTCTTACTCGCTTCAGTCACCACCACCTCCCGCTCGTCATACAGCCTCCCTGCCAAATCAACCGCCGACCTAAACGTGCTTGGCCAGGCGGCGATCATATGCCGGCGAACATCCACCGGTAAACCCTGAATGTACCTCTTGATTTTCCGAGACAGAGGCGTCACTGATCAGGCACAAGCCGTGCCATTTCATTAAACTTGGTGGTATACTGCGGTGTGTCATGGTTCCAGCCTCCAACTGCAAAAACTCCTTTCCAACTTATCCATTTCCCGATGAGGACAAAATTCCTCAATCACCAACCTTCTCAGCTCAGGCCATTTCATTTTCCCAATGGCCCTACTACCCTCAGCTTGGACAATGTTGTCCCACCAGCACAGAGCTGAATCCACAAAAGAGTGGGTAGCAAACTTCACTTTTGGTCCTCTCGGCACTCGCTGATATCGAGAACAGCTTCCATTCCCTCACCCACCGGTGAGCAGCTGTAGCGGTGTCGTTTCCATCAAAAGTAGGGGGCTTGCATCATAAATGCCCCGTAGTTACATCCTCGCACTGCCTCTGGCACAGGCTCTTCTTCTTCCTCTTCATCATCAGACAAAACCGTTTCCGGCCCTGGTTGTTCCCGTTCTCCAGAGGATCTGTTCTTTCTTTTCTTTCCCTTCTCGTACAGCCTTAATAACTTCAGTCACCACAGACGGTAAGATTGTCTGCATGACCTGATGGACTTCTTCTACAACAGCCTCCTTTACTGAGGCTCTCAGATTGGCGCTTTCGTCGCCACCTCCGGATGGGGGGTCTCTGGTTCTTCATGAACCACCCTCTCAACTCTGGTCTCCCTCTCTTGGGTCGCGGTTCAGCACCGTGACCTCCACCCCTAGAAGCTTTCGAAGATCTACCTCCGGCCCTCACACGCACACTGAAAGATTCAAACACCAACACGGTCATTCAAGGAAACAACTCAGTTTATGTCAAGTATAGTAAGTCCCTAATTACAGTGGCCAGTTGTGATTAGCCACTTACTTTACTCTTCATACCCCAAGTATTACCTGTCCTGACTACATCAGTATTTAAATCTACAAACAACACATAACACATACCATGCGCACATAAAACGGTTAACTTTACGAAAATACCTGATGGCACGCAGCTACTCAGATTGGCATCCCATTCCCTTTCCGTCCCATTCTCAGTTTAAGATTAGGTTTATTTTGAAAATTTACCCATTTCACCTAAACTTTGGCTCTGATACCAACTTGTAAGGCACCGTTCCCGGGACGCTTACAGCTGGGTTCTCATCGCACATAAATCATATAATTACATTGTATTTAATAAATCGCAGCGGAAAACTAAAACAAACTTTCATTTCCATTTAAATGCTTTTGCAAACTAATACAACATTCATTACAAAAATAGTTTGTTCGCATTACAATGCAAAAACATTAATCAAAAGAATGCCATCCAAAAGAGCTGAGTAGTCGCCGTGCCATCCTCAGCAATTGTACCTGCCAACTGGAAACACATCAAAATCAGCGTTGTTGAGTGAGTTCTAGTTTTATAAATAAAACATACTTTACTTTCATATGAAACCGTTCGTTACTTTTACATGATCACACATCATACGTACACATAGATAATATCATTATTATCTTCTTCATTCGTTCATTCGTTCTTTCATTACCTTACTTGCGCATCGGACATCATCATACCAATACCATGTGCTACACCCCGGTTAGTCGTAGCTACCGGGCCGAAGTCAACAAATGAACAGCTAAACGTATGCCACGGTAGTAGGAGTAACCATCAGTCTTAGCTACTGGGCCGAAGTCAACAAATGAACAGCTAAACGTATGCCACAGTACTAGGGGTGAGCGGTAGAGGTTCTACATTCGGGGTCAATCACCAAGAAGGACCGTTATCCGATGTGTGCAAGACGTTTCATTCGTTCATTAATACATGCATTCATTCATCATGTTCCTATTCTTTATCTTTCACTTTACGTTACATAATACTTCATTCATTCATCATAACAGGTAAAGCCATAGGAAAGATGTTATACATCACACCAAGGAACATTAACATGCATCAACATCACATCAAACAGGGCAACATCATACATACATAACATAAAACATCATCACCCTCATCATGCCCAACATGCTTTCGAAGACCTCGATCGTCATCTTAAAAACTCTTATGGGAACCTTTACATCAAAGCTTACATCTGCACTTTCTCCCGAAAGTCAGAAGTCAATCTACACCTTCCTCGGGTGCAACAGCCCTATTCGGGCGTATGGACACCCTTCAGTCGCATGGCCTCCATGCGACTGAACATCATGCGATTGAACTAATACGGATGAACACCTATGCGAATGAACATCTAGTCGTGCGAATGGACAATACGGATGAAACCTATGCGACTGGACCTTCAGTCGTGCGAATGGTCTTCAGTCGCATGACCCCCATGCGACTGGCCCTCCAATCGTGTGAATGAACCCCAATCGCACCCTAATCGGCCGTATGGCCTCCATTCGGCCTCCAGTCGGTCGCCTAGCCCTAACTGATGCAGAATGCAGTTCAACCCGACTGCAGCCGAGGGTTTTCGGCCTCCAAACTCATCTAAACCCATTTTGAGCCTAAATCAACCATCCTAACCTTAGGGATGCATACCATAACATCATTCAAACACAACCACGCAAGAAATCAAGCACAAACAGGTCCTACGCATACATACGGGTTTTCACCCAAAAAACACGAAAAAGGGGTTTTCAGATGTGTTCCAGCCCCAAATCATTCAAAAACATGTAAAAGAGGGGTCCTAGAACTCACCTAAACGAGCACAATGACAAGAGCTTCGATTCGGCTTGCTTCACGACGATTTTGGCAACCCGAACCGACCCGAACCGACACTTTTCCTCTTTTTCTCTTCTTCTCTATTCTTCTCTTTATGAAACTGAAATGTGGGTGTGGGGAGAGGGGGCTGCCCTCTCCCTACATATATCACCACATTTTCCCAACTTTTCTTCGTTGGGGTGTTTGGTCCCTTGACTTTTGGACTTTATTTTCTTTTCTTTCGCCACGGCTTCAAAATAGTAAATATTCGGGTGTTACAGTATCAACTTTTTTTCTATTGATTACATAATGTATCCATCTTTCATCATTTTTAACTTCATAATTGCGTTACTTTTTTTCAAAATAATGCAGTACAATGACATCCAGGAAAATCACAATGTTCAATAACCTAAATGTCTTATCGCAAGACTATGCCATCAAACTTCAAATCATTAGGGTTTGGACTAGAAAACTCTTCACGGATCCGACAAAGGTGTTTTCTTATGAAATGATAATAATGGATGAAAATGTAATGCGACACTCTCAATCTTTGTACTTTTATTTTTCCGTACTTAAAACTATACAAACAATACATCATTGTTTTAATTAATATCTTATCATTTTATTTTATGTTTAGTGTTCAAGACCAGAAGCTTCTGTTCAAAGAAAATATTGTATCGCCTATGAGAATTTGCTAACTGAGAACATGTGTCTACTTGTAATCAGACCCTCTTTGGCAGCAAATAATACAAAAATAAAGTTTTTAATACACCGCATAAAATTACTTTCACTGAAAAAATTGTTGTTATGAAATGTTCTGATGCTGTGGGTTTTGAATACGGTTTTAGCTTCAACCTTTTGCTAATCTTACTCCAAAGCAAACGCTTGAGAAAACAACAGTTGGTTAGTTTTTTTTCCCTTATTCTAACTTTATATTTGTTGATTTTACTATTTATATACTAATAATAATTTGCTCATATAATCAATTTTCTAAAATTTTGTTTTATTTTGTTAGATATAATTGGTGTAGTTGTGAAGTTTTTCCCTATTAAAATAAGAGAAAAGAATGATGGGAAAACATAAAAAATGATCACCCTCGACTTAAAAGATCTACAGTATACTAATTCTTCCATTAATATAGTTTAATATGTACTATATACGATTAAATGTGCATTTACTGTATTCTATGTCAACAAGAATAAAGATATGAGTGTGACCCTTTGGGATGAGTACGCCGATCAATTTGCAACTTTCCTTTCAGAAAATGAAAGTGATAGAAATTGGTACTTATAGTGCAGTTTGGTAAATTTCGGACTTTTAGAGGTATGTAAGATGTGTTTACATTTATCAACATTCTATACCACTATTAATATTATTCTATTATAACTACAATATTACTATAATGTTAAAATAAACCAACTCTTTCATTTTTAGGGCTTAATCAAGTATCAAATGCTTATAATGTAACCAAGGTCTTCATTAATGCCCAGATTCATGAAATTTTAGACTTTAAACAAAGGTTTGTAAACAATTGTATATACTTCGTCTTTTAAATATTACAATATTTTGTTGTTATGCTTTTCTAATGTTTATAACATATATATTAACAAGTATACATAATAATGTTGATTTTTGTATTACTGCCTTTGGTTTATAGGTTATCTAACAATCAATGTCACAATCTTCATCAACTCATTCAAGATTCTCTTCTTCCTTAATGACGTCTTTTAAGGAAGAATTTCTATCAGCCACTGATTTGTGCAATATTAGTGACATTCATGATATCAAGACGGTATGCTATAATCATTTCATATAAACAGTTTTTATGCTTACATATTATTAATTAATCTAACCCCAAATATTATATGTTTCAACATTTCAGGAAAAGTCGGTTATTATACTTGGCACCGTTAAAGGATGTTGTGACTATTGTAAGGTCCCGTTCCCGGAGACCTCACAGTTGATCATTCACAGCATTAAATACATTAAACATTATAATTTACAAACTTAAGCAGTGGAATTATTTTAACAAAAGCCATTAATATCATTTCATTAAAAACACTGTTGTTGAGCAATAAAATATTGTTTAACTGAATACAAAGAATTGTTAATTTGCATTACAAAACAACAACAATAACGAGTATGAATGGATGTCAGTCTTTTCCTGCGAGTAGCTTCACCCTCATGCAATCCTCAGCAATGTTTACATGCTAACTGAAAATATATAAAAGTCTGCGTTGCCGAGTGAGTTCGAGTTTTAAAAGTAATAAAATACTTTCTGTAAGGTATATATATGAAAATACTCTTTTTGTGAAATTTAATCTCTTTATACATGAGCATGCATTAACTATACAAGTGTTGATCAGTAATCTACGACTCGAACCCCAAGTGTTGCAAGGAGATGGATTGATCAACTGTGCACAACCAGAGTTCAGTGACGACCTATGACAATGAATTATGATGAAGGCTTCGACCAGGAAAGCGGATTGCTTGGTTTGGAATCGAGTAAAGCTAATACTAAAGTGTAGAGGGTCATTCCCACTTGTTGCTCAGGTAGGAGAAGTGACACATCGACTGGAGCTACCCAATGAGTTAAGTGGAATTCTTCTGATGTTCCATGCATCTCGTCTAAAAAAGAGCTCAACCGATGAGGATATGATCATGCTACTAGAGAACACTAAGATGGACAAAGTATCCAACCACGAGAAGCCCACTGGTGGCTATTATTAATAAGAAGAAGAGAATAGGCTAAGAAGGATGATGGTTTCACTTGTGCGGGTGCAGTGAAGCCTAAAGGGAAGCGTCGAGGTAATCGAGGCTACGACTGAGAAGCTTGAGAGGATCAAAGCCTTCATGAAGGTAGCCAAAGATAGACAGAAGTCGTATGCGATAAATGACGTAGACCAATTGAGTTCCAGGTGGGTGACGGGTTATGTTGAAGGTCTCACCTTGGAAGGGTATCATCCGATTCAGAAAACGAGGTAAGCTAAGCCGAGATACATAGGACCTTTCCGAATCAATGCTCGAGTAGGGGAGGTGGCTATAGATTAGAGTTGCCAGATGAGTTAAGTGGAATTCACCGACATTCCATGTATCTCATTTGAGAAAGTGCTTAGCGGATGAAGACATGATTGTTCCATTGGAGGACATTGAAGTTGATGAAAGGCTCAATTATGTGGAGCAACCAGTGGAAATCATCGATCGTAAAGAAAAGAGGCTGCGAAATAAAGTGGTACCTCTCGTGCATGTACAGTGGAAGCACAGGAACGGATCCGAATCTACGTGGGAAACTGAGGAGGAGATAAGGCAGCATTATCCTCGTCTGTTTGAGGAATAACAGGTTTCGAGGACGAAACCTATATAAGGGGGGGTGGACTTGTAACACCCGGTTATTTTTAAAAGACAATATATAAAGAATAAAAGCAAGAAAGGAAATAAAGTCCAAGTGAAGGGACTAAAAGTGTCCAAAAAGGACAAAAATTTTAAAAAGTTGGTGTAAAGGTGGGCATGGCCGCCCACCCTCACTTCACATCAACATCTTCATCGTTTTTAGAGAGAGAGAGCAGGGCAAACTCTCGGCTTGTAGAAGAAGAAGAAGTGAACGAATTTAAGGTAAGAATTCGTGGTTTTTATGTGTTTAAGATGGGTTTTATCCGGTTGTATGCATATGTGCTTATGTGTTGTGTTTGTGCTCGTGTGTATGTGTGTGGTGTTGTTTTAGGTGTTTGAACTCATTACAAGGGGTTAGAAAGGAAGAAACACCCAAGTTGCATCAGGTGAGTTCTAGACCCTGGTTTTTACTTGTTTTCAAACATCTTGGGGCTGAAAAATGTATTTAAATGATTTTCCAATGTTGAGTATGTATGCCGTATGTATTGTGCATGATTGGATGTGATTCTTGAATGCTCATAGGTTGTTTATGTTTAGAATAGCCACATTAAGCTTAGAACAGATGGATTTGATGATTGGGTTGAAAACGTACCGGGAAACACGTTGAACAGAAGGTCCATGCGCCTAGATAAGGCTCATGCGCCTGAAAATGCCTTAGAAAGAATTAAGTGTAATCCATGCGCCTAACAGTAGCCCATGCGCATAAGATTATCTTATAAATGTATAAGTACAGCCCATGCGCCTGAACAGTGGTCCATGCGTCTAGAAATGTTAGCCGGACGACTAAATGTAGGGCCATGCGCCCCAATAGTGCCCATGCGCCCAAGTGGCTCATGCGCCTAAGTGTCTATGCGTCCGAATTACCCATGCGTCTAAGTGTTCATACACACAAATAGTGCCCATGCGCCTGAATAGTTCATGCGCCTAGTGAAAAATGCTTAAGTGTTGGCTGATGCGCCTACATAGTGATAAAACGCCCGAACAGGGCTCATGCGCCCAAATAGTTCCCATGCGCCGAAGCACTTAGAAATTTCTACAGAATTTTCTGGGAGTCTGTGCTTTAGGGTTTTGACCAAGGTTGACTAAGGGCTTATTAATGATGATGTTTCATACATGATATGATTACTTATGATTGTTCCTTATTATTGTTATTGCTATTATTATTACTACTTATAGTATGTGACTTTACGTGGTATGTTATTATCGTAACGTAAAGTATATCGTATAATAAAGTGAAAGAGCAATAAAGAAAAGAAGAGGAACATTAATGAAAATGTTAACAAGTCTTGCAAGCTTACAGGAGGTACACGACCATGTTGTCGTTAGCTCAACTGTACTGCGGGTTTGCTACCCTATTATGCACACAGGGTCAATCAATTGAGATTGGCAGGACCTTTGTAGCGTGCCCTGGGTGATTGGGTTGGCCTTGTACACAGTACACAGAACCTTTCGAGGGATACAGTTGACCCTTTCGGGGGATATAGTTGACCCTTTCGAGGGATACAGTTGACCCTTTCGGGGGATATAGTTGACCCTTTCGAGGGATACAGTTGACCCTTTCGGGGGATATAGATAGCCCATCACCCGTTTTCCATCACGCATATAGTTGGGGTATTGCTCATTGGTCCATACAAAAAGTTAAACATAAAGATAAAAGTTTACAGAACAGACAAGGCATACAGTAAAGAGAACGAACAATATTTGTTCATATAGTTAATGCGTGTTCGCATATACAGTATAGAGTTGTATTTTACATAAAAAGTATTTTCTTATACAACATAAAGAAAGTATTTTATTATTATAAACTAGAGCTCACTCATCAACGCTGACTTTTATACATTTTCAGTTGGCAGGTAATTATTGTTGAGGATTGGCACGAGGGCGAAGCTACTCGGTAGGAAAAGTCTGACATCTATTTGTACTCTGTGTTGCTGATGTTTTGTAATGCATATAAACAATTCTTTTGTAAACAGTTAATGATATGTATTGCTTAACAACAGTGTTTTAATGAAAGAATGGTTTTTGATAAATCATTTCGCTGCTTAAGTTCGTATAATTATTATGTTTAATGTTTTAACTGCTGTGATTGACCAACTGTGAGGTCTCCGGGAATGGGGCCTTACAAGTTGGTATCAGAGCCAAAGTTTAAGAGAATTAGGTTAAATAAACTTTTAAAACCTAAACTTAAACTGAAAATGGGACAAATGGAGGGATGTCAGCCCGAGTAGCTACGTGCCATCAGGTATGTCTTTTCCTAATGTTAGCTGGTATTATGTGCGCATGCTATTTGATTATGTGCTCTTAGTAGATTTAGATATTGATTAAGTTAGGATAGGAGATACTTGGGGTATGAAGAGTAAAGTAAGTGGCTAATCACAACTGGCCACTGTAATTAGGGACTTACTATACTTGACATTAACTGAGTGTTACCTTGAATGACCGTGTTAGTGTTTGAATCTTATAGTGTGCTTATAGAGGATGGATGGCGGTAGATCTTCAAAAGCCACTCGTGGTGGAGGTCAAGGTGTTGCTCTGCGACCCAAGAGAGGGAGACTCATAGTCGAGAAAGTGGTTCATGAAGAACTAGAGACCCCTCATCCGGAGGGTGGCGACGAGAGCACCAATCTGAGAGCCTCAGTAAGGGAGGCTGTAGTGGAAGAGGTTCACCAGGTCATGCAGACGATTCTACCGTCTGTGATGACCGAAGTGATCAAGGCAGTTAGGGATGGGGAAAGGAAGGAAAGGAACAGGTCATCGGGAGGACGAGAGCAACCAGAGCCAGAAACGGTTCTCTCTGATGATGAGGAAAGAAGAGGAGCCTACCCAGAGGCGACTAGAGGCTGTAATTATGGAGCGTTTATGAGATGCAAGCCCCCTACTTTCGACGGAAACGGCACAGCTGCAGCTGCTCACCGGTGGGTGAGGGAAATGGAGGTTGTCCTCGATATCAGTGAATGCCGTGAAGATCAGAAGGTGAAATTCGCTACCCACTCCTTTGGACTCGGCTTTGTGCTGGTGGGACAACATTGTCCAAGCCGAGGGTAGCAGGGCCATTAGGAGGACGAGATGGCCTGAACTAAAGAAGTTAGTGATTGAGGAATTCTGTCCTCATAGAGAGATGGATAAGGTAGAAAGAGACTTCCTGCATCTGGAGGCTGGAATGATGAACACCAGCAGTACACCACCAGTACACCACCAAATTCAATGAAATGGCGCGGCTGGTGCCCGATCAAGTGACACCACTATCACGAAAGATTAAAAGATACATCCAGGGGCTGCCGGTTGATATCCGTAGGCATATGATTGCCGCCCGGCCGAGCACTTTCAGGTCAGCGTTGACTTGGCTGGCAGATTATACGATGAGCGCGAGGTGGTGGTGGCTGAGGTGGATAAGAAGGATGGTGGTAGTCGAAACTGGAATGGGAAACGATTTAGATGTGGTAGAACTGCTCCAAACAAGAAGGTGGCAAAGGTCGGTGAACGACGTGTGGTCACATCTGGATCAGGGCTGAGGAGGTGTGACAAATGTGGAAGGGAGCATACTGGTGAGTGCAGGATGGGGATGAACGTATGCTTCAGGTGTGGTCAGCCTGGCCACATCGCTAGAGACTGTAAGAAGCCGAGGGCAGAGAGCTTTGGGGCAAAGAAGAAGAAGCCGGAGGAAGGAGGGCAGAGGGAAGGTGCTAGAGCTTACACCATGACCGGGGAGGAAGCCAGAGCTATCCCGATGTTGTGTCAGGTATGTTTCTAGTAAACCAAACTTGTGCCTCTATATTGTTTGATGCCGGTGCTAGTAGGAGTTTTATTTCCACTACTTTCTGTGCTAAGTTACATGTTAGTAGTAGCAACGTCAGTACACCATTCAATGTAGAAACTGCTATTGGTAAGTCCACTAGAATTACTCATGTGATAGAGGACTGTGCCATAGAACTAGGTCATAGGTTTGCTACTAGGTTACACTTGATACCCTTAGGTGGATTTGATGTAGTACTAGGGATGGACTGGTTAGCAACCTATGAAGCAAACATTGTGTGTCGCAAGAAGATGATTCGATTAGTTGCGTCTGATGGGAGTTTGGTTACGATTTATGGAGATCGCGTCACGACGATCCCGAAAGTGATTTCGATGGCGGTGGCGGAAAGTGCATGAGGCATGGATGTAGTGCCTACTTGGCCTACGTAAAGGATGTGGACGCGCCAACACCGCAACTATCTGATGTACCAGTTGTGTGTGACTTTCCGGACGTATTCCCAGAAGACTTACCCGGCGTGCCACCGGATCGCGAGATTGAGTTCCAAATTGACCTGATACCCGGTGCTCAACCCGTTGCCAAAGCACCGTATCAATTAGCTCCCACAGAAATAAAAGAACTAATGGAGCAGTTGCAAGAGCTGCTCGATAAGGGGTTCATTAGACCGAGTATCTCTCCCTGGGTTGCTCCGGTCCTGTTTGTGAAGAAGAAAGACGGTAGTATGAGGATGTGTATTGACTACCGAGAGCTGAACAAGTTAACGGTGAAGAACCGATACCCCCTACCAAGAATAGATGATCTGTTTGATCAGCTCCAAGGTCAGTTGGTTTTCAAGGATAGATCTTCGATCTGGTTACCATCAGCTGAAGGTGAATGAGCAGGATATCCCTAAACAGCTTTTGCACGCGCTACGGTCACTATGAATTTCTTGTTATGTCATTTGGCCTGACCAATGCGCCAGCTACATTTATGGATTTGATGAATCAGTGTGTCGGACAATGTTAGATCAATCATGATTGTGTTTATTGATGAATACTGATTTATTCAAAGAGTAAGGAGGAGCATGCCGATCACATTCAGGAGGTGTTAGAGACCTTAAGAAGGGAGAAGTTGTATGCCAAATTCTCCAAGTGCGTGTTCTGGTTACGCGAAGTTCAATTCTTAGGTCACGTGATAAATCCTGAGGGGATTATGGTAGACCCTGCTAAGGTGGAGGCTGTGATGCAATGGAAGTCTCCAAGGACGCCATCCGAGATTCGTAGTTTCTTGCGGTTGGCAGGGTATTATCGAAGGTTCATTCAGGACTTTTCCAAGATCGCTTCTCCACTGACCAAGTTGACCTGAAAGGATGTAAAGTTTATATGGGGACAAGCCCAAGAACAGGCGTTCAAGGAGTTAAAGGTAAGGTTGACTCAAGCTCCTATCTTGTCATTACCTGAAGGAGGCGAGGATTTGGTGGTATATTCAGATGCTTCTTACTTGGGGTTGGGGTGTGTATTAATGCAGAGAGGGAAGGCTATAGCTATGCATCCGGATAGTTGAAAGTTCATGAGGTCAACTACCCTACTCATGATTTGGAGCTAGCAGCCGTGTTCTTTGCACTAAAGGTTTGGAGGAATTATTTGTACGGGATGAAGTGCACCATTTTCACTAACCATAAGAGCTTGAAGTACTTCTTCGAGCAGAAGGATCTGAACATGAGGCAGAGGCAATGGTTGGAGCTTATAAAGGATTAAGATTGTGAGATCCATTACCATCCGGGTAAAGCCAACGTGGTGACCGATGCTCTTAGCTGAAGGAGAGGCCCGAGCCGATTCAGATGAAAGCATACCAACTGATCATGACCTTTGATGTAATGAAGCAAGTCAAGGAGTTTCAGGATGAGGCATTAAAAGAATCATCTAAACTCTGAAAGAATGAGAGGTCTGGTTGGGGAATTGAGTGAAAACAACTTGGTGTTAAAACTCGATTTAGACGGGTGTGGATTCCTCGTTTTGGGGATCTACGTGCGAGGATTATGGATGAAGCTCACAAGACTCAACTCCATTCATCATGGTGCCACAAAGATGTATCAAGATATGAAGAAAGATTATTGGTGGCCGAGTATGAAGCGTGATGTGGTGGAGTATGTGAGTAAGTGCCTTACTTGCCTACAGGTGAAGGCGGAACATCAGAAGCCGTATGGGAAGATCCAACCTTTGGATATACCTGAATAGAAGTGGGAGCACATCACCATGGATTTCATTACAAAGCTACCACATACTCCGAAGGGGTACGATGCCATATGGGTGATTGTTGACCGCTTGACGAAGAGTGCTCACTTCCTACCAATCCGTGAGACATATTCATCCGAGAGGTTGGCTGACCTATTCATCAAGGGATTGTAACTCGTCATGGTGTACCGGTGTCCCAACTGATGGTCAGTCAGAAAGGACCATTCAGACGTTGGAGGACATGCTTCGGGCATGTGTAATCGATTTTGGTGGAAGTTGGGACGACCACTTACAGTTAGCCGAATTCTCATACAACAATAGCTATCATGCCAGCATTTGTATGCCACCATATGAGATGTTATACGGTAGGAGATGCAGAACACCCATTTGTTGGGGTGACATTGGTCAGAAAGAGTTGGGAAGCGTCAAGGTAATCGAGGCTACGACTGAGAAGCTTGAGAGGATCAAAGCCTTCACGAAGGCAGCCAAAGATAGACAGAAGTCGTATGCCGATAAACGACGTAGACCAATTGAGTTCCAGGTGGGTGAGCGGTTATGTTGAAGGTCTCACCTTGGAAAAGTATCATCCGATTCAGAAAACGAGGTAAGCTAAGCCCGAGATACATAGGACCTTTCCGAATCATTGCTCGAGTAGGGGAGGTGGCCTATAGATTGGAGTTGCCAGATGAGTTAAGTGGAATTCACCCAACATTCCATGTATCTCATTTGAGAAAGTGCTTAGCGGATGAAGACATGATTGTTCCATTGGAGGACATTGAAGTTGATGAAAGGCTCAACTATGTGGAGCAACCAGTGGCAATCATCGATCGTAAAGAAAAGAGGCTGCGAAATAAAGTGGTTCCTCTCGTGCGTGTGCAGTGGAAGCATAGGAAAGGATCCGAGTCTACGTGGGAAATGAGGAGGAGATGTGGCAGCATTATCCTCGTCTGTTTGAGGAATAACAGGTTTCGGGGACGAAACCTATATAAGGGGGGGTGGACTTGTAACACCCGGTTATTTTTAAAAGACAATATATAAAGAATAAAAGCAAGGTGGGCATGGCCGCCCACCCTCACTTCACATCAACATCTTCATCGTTTTTAGAGAGAGAGAGAGCAGGGGAAACTCTCGGCTTGTAGAAGGAGAAGAAGTGAACGAATTCAAGGTAAGAATTCGTGATTTTTATGTGTTTAAGATGGGTTTTATCCGGTTGTATGCATATGTGCTTATGTGTTGTGTTTGTGCTCGTGTGTATGTGTGTGGTGTTGTTTTAGGTGTTTGAACTCATTGCAAGGGGTTAGAAAGAAAGAAACACCCAAGTTGCATCAGGTGAGTTCTAGACCTGGTTTTTACTTGTTTTCAAACATCTTTGGGGCTGAAAATGTATTTAAATGATTTTCCAATGTTTGAGTATGTATGCTCGTATGTATTGTGCATGATTGGATGTGATTCTTGAATGCTCATAGGTTATTCATGTTTAGAACAGCCACATTAAGCTTAGAACAAATGGATTTGGTGATGGGTTGAAAACATACTGGAAACATGTTGAACAGAAGGTCCATGCGCCTAGATAAGGCTCATGCGCCTGAAAATGCCTTAGAAAGAATTAAGTGTAATCCATGCCTCTAAACAGTAGCCCATGCGCCTAAGATTATCTTAGAAATGTATAAGTACAGCCCATGCGCCTGAACAGTGGTCCATGCGCCTAGAAATGTTAGCCGGACGACTAGGTGTAGGGCCATGCGCCCTAATAGTGCCCATGCGCCCAAGTGGCTCATGCGCTTAAGTGTCCATGCGTCCGAATTACCCATGCGTCTAAGTGTTCATACGCACAAATAGTGCCCATGCGCCTGAATAGTTCATGCGCCTAGTGAAAAATGCTTAAGTGTTGGCTGATGCGCCTACATAGTGATGAAACGCCCGAACAGGGCTCATACGCCCAAATAGTTCCCATGCGCCTAAGCACTTAGAAATTTTTACAGAATTTTCTGGGAGTCTGTGCTTTAGGGTTTTGACCGAGGTTGACTAAGGGCTTATTAATGATGATGTTTCATGCATGATATGATTACTTATGATTGTTCCATATTATTGTTATTGCTATTATTATTACTACTTATAGTATGTGACTTTACGTGGTATGTTATTATCGTAACGTAAAGTATATCGTAATAATAATGTGAAAGAGCAATAAAGAAAAGAAGAGGAACATTAATGAAAATGTTAACAAGTCTTGCAAGCTTACAAGAGGTACACGACCATGTTGGCGTTAGCTCAACTGTGCTGCGGGTTAGCTATCCAATTATGCACACAGGGTCAATCAATTGAGATTGGCAGGACCTTTGTAGTGTGCCCTGGGTGATTGGGTTGGCCTTGTACACAGTACACAAAACCCTTTCGAGGGATACAGTTGACCCTTTCGGGGGATATAGTTGACCCTTTCGAGGGATACAGTTTACTCTTTCGAGGGATATAGATGGCCCATCACCGTTTTCCATCACGCATATAGTTGGGGTATTGCTCATTGGTCCATACAGAAAGTGAAACATAAAGATAAAAGTTTACAAAACAAACAAGTCATACAGTAAAGAAAACGAACAATATTTGTTCATATAGTTGATACGTGCTCGCATATACAGTACAGAGTTGTATTTTACAGAAAAAAGTTTTTTTATACAACATATATAAAGTATTTTATTACTTATAAACTAGAGCTCACTCAGCAACGCTGATTTTTATACATTTTCAGTTGGCAGGTAATTATTGCTGAGGATGGCACGAGGGTGAAGCTACTCGGCAGGAAAAGTCTGACATCCATTCGTACTCTGTGTTGATGTTGTTTTGTAATGCATATAAACAATTCTTTTGTAAACAGTTAATTAATGATGATGTATTGCTTAACAACAGTGTTTTAAATGAAAAGAATGGTTTTTGATAAATCATTTTCGCTGCTTAAGTTCGTATAATTATTATGTTTAATGTTTTAACTGTTGTGATTGACTAACTGTGAGGTCTCCGGGAACGGGACCTTACATATAACTTTTCAATAAATTTGATTTATTTATATGTAATATTTTTCAAATACTTCAAAAATACTCTTGAACATAAACAGATGTTCAAATATTGATTGAAACAACTAATATATACATATGTTTGGTTAGAAAAACTCAATGATTCTTTAGTGATTGTAAAACATTTTAATACATTACAAACATTTATTTTATTGTTCTAAACGCTTTTGACAAAATGATAACTTTTTTCAATGCAATTATAATCTATACTCTTAACACTAATTCAATTGTTTTCTATATATAGCATTTATTTAATAATATATACCGCTAATTATACAAAACTCTATCATATACATGACTACTCATATATATGAATTTGTATCATTCATACACGAAGATACTAAACATGTTCAAAAGATCAAGCGAACATATTTCGGCATCTCCAACAACTTGTAATGATGAACACCGTTGTCATAGTAAGTTACTAAAATTTATATCTATTGTTGTTATTTATATATGCATAAAACATAATTAATATGCCTTCTCATTTTATCTTTTGTTCATTTTATGTCTTCTGCCAAAAACACCATTGTCTGATATTTCTAATGGTATTTGAAATGTTATATACAAAACACATAATTCTTTACTTTTATTAGCGTAACTCTATTCATTTTATCGAATATTTGATAATTTTAATTACTATAACTCATATAATATCAATAATATAAAAAGTAATCATCTAATAGCAATGAACACATCCAACAACTTTATGTGTTAAAAATATTATTTTATATTCATATTATTTCCTAAAATGTATTAGGGAAATTAAATATGAAAGATACTTTATACCTTTTTAAAAAAAATAAAGTAATGTCATTTATATAGAAAAACTTCAAATAAATTGAAAACTTTTAAAAGGTTTATCAAAGTTATTTTTCCAAACTTCATATGTTAACAATTTTTAATATCTCAAACTATTGTGTCGCACACATTACTATATAAAAATACAAATCAAATTATAAACAATAATTTTTTATTGCATATTACTTTACGTGTTTTATTAATATCAATATGAACTCATAAATAATTTTATAATAAACAATAGGTCGCCAAAATTCAAGCCAAAATAACCCTGATGAAAGAAGAAAAATTAGAAAAATATATTTAGACAACAAGCGATCCAAAATGTTACTACAACGAATATACAAAACATGTCAGGAAGTTCAAGCATACGTGTTTTGTCGTCTACATCCTCTTGTAACAACGACCACCTTTATCTTAGTAAGTTAAAATACCCCATCAATATTTTCATTTTTAATATTCTTTTCTACTAAAAACATAATTAATATGCCTTCTCATTTTTAATTTTGTTTCTTATAGGTCAGTCGGAAAAAACTCCATTTTCTTATGTTTCAAATGGTATTTTTAATGTTACATACAAAACATTCATCTTATTGGATGTTAGAAAATTTTATTACATCATGTTAGATAATATAAATAATTTAAGCAATATAATTATAACATCACGCATTAAAAATCAACACATACAACTACCTAACATGTTACAAATAGTATTTGATATTCATATTCATTTCTTAATACATATATATAACTTTTAAGTAAAATTAGTTTTAGAAAAAACATAACTTATAGGAACTATTTATTAACCAATTACTTTGATTTTCATGATACTTTACATTTTTATATCACAATGGATTTATATATATTTTATTTTTTTATTTTCCAATACAGTTGTGGTCAAAATTCTAGTAAGCATAATTATATTGAAAGGAGAAGACTTAGAAAATTATATTTAGACAACAAGAAATCAAAAAGAATTACTACATCAAATGACGTTTCAAATATTCTCCATCTTCTACGGCATTCGCATCAACTGCATCCAACCTTCCTAATTCAGTACAACCATCAAACACAAATTTCCAACTCACAACAATCACATGTAGGCAACCGCTGGGTGATATAACACCAGGTATGTTATTTATTAATTCAACCCGTCTAATAACCAATTTAATATTCTAACAATTCCATATTATTTGCAGGGTCTTCTATCAATAAGAATACCAATTCTAGTACATCATCATGTACTAACATATATTCTATATCATCGTTTGTCTTGCCATCCACATTACTTCAACAGTCACACAGATATCTTCTCTAAGGAGGTTGTCATTAGGGAAACGTAACTTATTAAGTAAATCAAGGATATTATCTCCTATACCAATGTCTGATTTGACATCTGTAACACCTGGTTATTTTTTTAAAAGAAGGGTAATAAATGAGGAATAAAAGAAGGAAATGCAATTAGACCCAAGATGAGGGGTTAAAAGTGTCAAAAGGACAAAATCTTTCAAAAGTTGGTGTAAAGGTGGGCATGGCCGCCCACCCACCCTTCACACCACTTTCCATTCGGTTAGAGAGAGAGAGAGCAGAAACTCTCGGTTGAAGAAGAAGAAGAAGAAGGTCGAATTAAGGTATGAATTCGTGATTTTTAAGTGTTTGTGTTGGGTTTTGGTCTCGGGTTTATGCTCATATGTTTGTGTGTGTTCGGGTGTGTGTGTTTGGTGGGGTTTTTAGGTGTTTGAACTCATTTGCAAAAGGGTTAGAAGGAAGATACACCCAATTTGCACCAGGTGAGTTTCTAGACCCGATTTCTACTTGTTTTAAACTCTTTGGGGCTGAAAATGTATTAAAATGATTTTTTACAATGTTTGTGCATGTATACCCGTATGTATTATGCATGTTGGATAATGATTCTTAGATGATTATAGCTTGTTCATGTTTAGAATAGCCTTGGTAAGCTTAGAACAGATGGGTTGATGATTGGGTTCGAAAACATCCTAGAAACATGTTGTACAGAAGGTTCATGCGCTTGGGAATGCCTTAGGAGAATTTAAGTGTAACCCATGCACCTGAATAGTGGTCCATGCGCCTAGAATATTAGTCGAATGACTAAGTGTAGGGCCATGCGCCCCAATAGTGCCCATGCGCCCAAGTGGCCCATGCGCCTAAGTGTCCATGCGACTGAATAGTCCATACGCCTAAGTTCATACGCCTGAATAATACCCATGCGCCTAGAATTGGGCTGGAATTGACTAAGTGTCTAGACGTCCAGGATTCCCATGCGCCTAGGCACTCATGCGCTTCATAGTGCCCATGCGCCTAAAAGTTGCCCATGCGCCTAAGTGTTCCCCATGCGCCTAAGTGTTCCCTATGCGCCTGCATAGTGCCCATGCGCCTAAGCACTTGGAATATTTTCTGATTTTTGGGAAAAAGTGTAATGTAGGCTTTGACTTGGGAGGTTCCTAGGGGCTAGTAAGTGACTTTTGAAGTCATAAATGTTGTGATGAGTGAGGTATGATGGATGTATGAATGGTGATTATGTACGATTGTATGATATGTTCCTTATGATGATGATATTATCTTTTTATGGCTTTACGTGTCATGTTAACGAATGAATGAAGTATTATGTAACGTAAAGTGAAAGATAATAAAAGAGGAACACGAAGTAAGAATGCATGCATTATTGAATGACGAATGAACGAAGGAAAGGCTTGCAAGCACATATATGAGGTGAGCAACCCAGTTGTTGTGACAGACTCGAACAACGTGCTATCGTGAAGTTGCCATGAGGTGAGCAACCCTATGGTTGCAACAGACTCAGGTAGCATGTTGTCGTTGAAACTGGCAATTAGGGTGAGCAACCCTATGGTTGCAACAGACTCGGATAGCGTGCTATCGTGAATTTTTCATGAGGTGAGCGACCCTATGGTTGCAACAGACTCGGATAGCATGCTATCGTTGAAACTGACAATTGGGATGAGCAACCCTATGGTTGCAATAGACTCGGAAGCGTGCAAATAGTTGTGATTGTTAATGAGGTGAGTGACCCTGTTTTCGCAACAGACTCGAAAGGACGAACGTATAAAATGAACGAGGTTAACGAATGTAATGGAAGATAATAATGATATTATTTGTATGTGCGTATCATGTATGATCACGAACGAATGAAAAGTATAGTTTGATTTTGAAAGAAAATAAAGAACGATTTTATTAATGGAATGTATGTTTTATTATAAAACTAGAACTCACTCAGCGACGTTGACTTTTATACATTTTCAGTTGGCAGGTAAACGTTGTTGAGTATGGCACGAGGCGGCTACTCAGCTCTTTTGGATGGCATTCTTTTGTTAATGTTTTTGCATTGTAATGCAAATGAATGATGTTTTGAATTGAACGCTTGTATTAACTTGCAAAAGCATTTGTAATGATATGAAAAGTTATTTTTTATGTTTCCACTGCAATATTTTCATAAGGCAAATGTAACTATATGTTTTATGTGCGATGAGGATCCAACTGTAAGCGTCCCGGGAACGGGGCCTTACAAGTTGGTATCAGATCTAAAGTTTAAGTGAAATGGGTAAACTTTTAAAATAAACCTTAACTTAAACTGAGAATGGGACGGAATGGGAATGGGATGCCAATCTGAGTAGCTGCGTGACATCAGGTATTTTCGTAATGTTAACCGGTTTTACGTGCGCATGGTATGTGGTTATCTGTTGTATGTAGATTTAAATACTGATGTAGTAAGGACAGGTAACGCTTGGGGTATGAAGAGTAAAGTAAGTGGCTAATCACAACAGGCCACTGTAATTAGGAACTTACTATACTTAACATAAACTGAGTTGTTCCCTTGAATGACCGTGTTGGTGTTTGAATCTTTCAGTGTGCGTATGATGGCCGGTGGTAGATCTTCGAAAGCCTCTCGTGGTGGAGGTCACGGTGTTGCTCCGCGACCCAAGAGAGGGAGACCCAGAGTTGAGAAGGTGGTTCATGAAGAACCAGAGACCCCTCATCCGGAGGGTGGCGACGAGAGCGCCAATCTGAGGGCCTCAGTAAAGGAGGCTGTGGTGGAGGAAGTTAATCAGGTCATGCAGACGATTCTACCGTCTGTGGTGACCGAAGTGATCAAGGCAGTAAGGGAAGGGGAAGGAAGGAGAGAAACAGGTCCTCAGGAGGACGGGAGCAACCAGAGCCGGAAACGGTTCTTTGATGATGAGGAGGAGGAAGAAGAGGAGCCTGCGTCGGAGGAGGCCAAGGCTGTAACTACGGGGCGTTTATGATATGCAAGCCCCCTACTTTCGATGGAAACGGCACTACTGTAGCTGCTCACCGGTGGGTGAGGGAAATGGAGGTTGTTCTTGACATCAGTGAGTGCTGTGAAGACCAAAAGGTGAAGTTCGCTACCCACTCTTTCGTGGACTCGGATTTGTGCTGGTGGGACAACATTGTCCAAGCCGAGGGTAGCAGGGCCATTAGGAGAATGAGATGGCCTGAACTGAAGAAGTTAGTGATTGAGGAATTCTGTCCTCATAGAGAGATGGATAAGGTAGAAAGAGAGTTCCTGCAGCTGGAGGCGGGAACGATGACACACCAGCAGTACACCACAAAATTTAATGAAATGGCGTGGTTGGTGCTAGATCAAGTGACACTACTGTCACGAAAGATTAAGAGATACATCCAGGGGTTACCGGCGGATATCCGTAGGCATATGATCGCCGCCCGGCAGAGCACTTTTAGGTCGGCGGTTGATTTGGGTTGTAGATTATATGATGAGCGCGAGGTGATGGTGGCTGAGGTGAACAAGAAAGGTGGTTGTGACCGGAACCAGAATGGGAAACGGTTTGGGCGTGGTGGAACCGCTCCAAACAATAAGTGGCGAAGGTGGGTGACCGACATGTGATCACATCTGGTGCATGGTTGAAGAAGTATGGTAAATGTGGGAAGGAGCATTCGGGAGAATGCTAATGGGGATCAAACAGCTGCTTCAAGTGTGGGAAGCCTGGCCATATGGCTAGAGATTGTGGGGTTGGCAGGTGTTACAACTGTGGGGAGAGTGGTCATCTGAGCAGAGATTGTAAGAGGCCAAGGGCGATAGTTCGGGAGCGAAGAAGGCTGGAGGAGAAGGGCAGAAGGCAAGCACCCGAGCTTTCACAATGACTCAGGAGGAGGCTAGGACATACCCCGGCGTGGTGTCAGGTATGTTTCTAGTAAACCAAACTCTTGCATCTGTGTTGTTTGATTCTGGTGCTAGTAGGAGTTTCATTTCTGGTGCCTTTTATGCTAAGTTTCCCATTAAGAGTAGATGTATTGATGAGCCCTTCGAGGTAGAAACTGCCATAGGTAAGTCTACAAGAATTTCTGAGGTGATAGAAGGTTGTGACATAGAAATAGACGGTCATAAGTTTCATGTTAGACCATTCGCGATGACCTTAGGCGGTTTCGATGTAGTCCTAGGAATGGATTAGTTGGCGGACTACGAAGCGAATATTGTGTGTCGCAAGAAGATGATCCAATTGACAGTGCCTGACGGGAATAAGGTGACGGTTTATGGTGATCGAGTCACGACGATCCCGAAAGTGATTTCGATGGCGGTGGCGGGAAAGTGCATGAGGCGTGGATGTAGTGCCTACTTGGCCTACGTAAAGGATGTGGACGCACCAACACCACAACTATCTGATGTACCAGTTGTGTGTGACTTTCCGAATGTGTTTCCAGAAGATTTACCAGGTGTGCCAACGGACTGTGAGGTTGAGTTTCGGATTGACTTGATACCAGGTGCCCAACCGGTAGCTAAGGCACCGTATCGATTGGCTCCGACTGAGATGAAATGGTTAATGGAGCAGTTGCAAGAGCTGCTGGATAAGGTTTATTAGACGAGTATCTCTCCTTGGGGTGCTCTGATCTTATTGTGAAGAAGAAAGACGGTAGCATGAGGATGTGTATAGACTATCGTGAGTTGAATAAGCTGACAGTGAAGAATCCGCACCCCTTACCAATAATTGATGATCTGTTTGATCAGCTCCAGGGTGCCAGTTGGTTTTCAAGGATAGACCTTTGATCTAGCTACCATCAGTTGAAAGTAAAGGAGCAGGATATTCCTAAGACAGCTTTTCGCACACGATATGGTCACTACGAGTTTCTTGTCATGTCTTTCGGTTTGACCAATGCGCGAGCTGCTTTTATGGATTTGATGAATCGTGTGTGTCAGTCGATGCTGGGTAAATCAGTGATTGTGTTTATTGATGATATCCTGATTTATTCGAAGAGCGAGAATGAGCATGTCGGTCATATTCGGGAGGTTTTGGAGACGTTGAGAAAGGATAAGTTGTACGCCAAGTTCTCCAAGTGCGCATTTTGGTTGCGTGAAGTTCAATTCTTGGGTCATGTGGTGAGTCCTGATGGAATCATGGTGGACCCGGAAAAGGTGGAGGCGGTTGTGCAATGGAAGACACCAAAGACGCCATCCGAGATTCGTAGCTTCTTGGGTTTGGCGGGCTACTATAGAAGATTCATTCAAAACTTTTCCAAGATCACTTCTCCACTGACTAAGTTGACCCGAAAAGATGTAAGGTTTATATGGGGTCAGGCTCAAGAGAAGGTGTTTGAAGAATTAAAGGCGAAATTGACTCAAGCTCCTGTTCCGTCATTACCCGATGGAAGCGAAGATCTGGTGGTCTATTTTGATATTTCCTACTCAGGGTTGGGTGTGTGCTAATGAAGAGAGGGAAGGTTATAGCTTATGCATCCCAACAGTTAAAGGTTCATGAGGTCAATTATCCTACTCATGACTTGGAGCTAGCAGCCATGGTCTTTGCACTGAAGATTTGGAGGCACTATCTGTACAGGACGAAGTGCACCATATTCACTGACCACAAGAGCTTGAGGTACTTCTTCGAGTAGAAGGATCTGAACATGAGGCAGAGATGATGGTTGGAGCTTATAAAAGATTATGATTGTGAGATCCATTACCATCCGGGCAAAGCCAACGTGGTGGTTGATGCCCTTAGCTGAAAGGAGAGGCTTGAGCCGATTCGAGTGAAAGCATACCAACTGATCATGATCTCTGATGTAATGAAGCAAGTCAAGGAGTTTCAAGATGAGGCATTGAAAGAAGATCATCTAAACTCTGAAAGAATGAGAGGTCAGGTTGGGGAATTGGGTGAAAACATACTCGGTGTTAAAACCCGATTTGGACGTGTGTGGATCCCTCGTTTTGGGGATCTACGCATGAAGATCATGGATGAATCTCACAAGACGCGATATTCCATTCATCCTGGTGCCACGAAAATGTATCAGGATATGAAGAAAGATTATTGGTGGCCGGGTATGAAGCGCGACGTGGTGGGGTATGTGAGTAAGTGCCTTACTTGTTTGCAAGTGAAGGCCGAGCATCAAAAGCCGTATGGAAAGATTTCCAACCTTTGGATATATCGAAATGCAAGTGGGAGCACATCACCATGGATTTTATTACGAAGTTGTCACGTCCTCTGAAAGGGTATGATGCCATATGGGTGATTGTCGACCGTCTGACGAAGAGTGCTCACTTCTTATCGATCCGCGAGACATATTCATCCGAGAGGTTGGCGGATCTATTCATTAAATAGATTGTGACTCGTCATGGTGTGCCGGTGTCACATCCAAATTCTGGAAGAAATTCCACGACGCCATGGGGACGAGGTTACATATTAGCACGGCTTATCATCCCCAAACTGATGGTCAGTTAGAAAGGACCATTCTGACACTGGAAGACATGATTCGGGCATGTGTGATTGATTTTAGGGGAAGTTGGGATGACCACTTACCGTTAGCTGAATTCTCGTACAACAATAGCTATCATGCCAGTATTGGCATGCCACCATACGAGATGCTATACGGTAGAAGATGTAGAACGCTCGTATGTTGGGGAGACATTGGGTAGAAAGAATTGGGAGGTGTCGAGGTGATCGAGGCTACGACTTAGAAGCTAGAAAATATTAAAGCCTTTATGAAGGCAGCCAAAGATAGACAGAATTCGTATGCCGATAAACGACGTAGACCGATAGTTCCAGGTGGGTGACCGGGTTATGTTGAAGGTTTCACCATGGAAGGGTATCATCCGATTCCGGAAACGAGGTAAGCTAAGCCTGAGATACGTAGGACCTTTCCGAATCATTGCTCGAGTAGGAGAGGTGGCCTATAGATTGGAGCTACCAGGTGAGTTAAGTGGAATTCACCCGACATTCCATGTATTTCATCTGAGAAAGTGCTTAGCTGATGAAGACATGATTGTTCAACTGGGGGATATTGAAGTAGACGAAAAGCTCAATTATGTGGAGCAACCAGTGGCAATCATCGATAAAAAAGAAGAGGCTGAGAAATAAGGCGGTTCCTCTTGTGCGTGTACAGTGAAAGCACAGGAAGGGATTCGAATCTACATGGGAGACCGAGGAAGAGATGAGGCAGCATCATCCTCATATGTTCGAGGAATAACAGGTTTCGGGGACGAAACCCAAATAAGGGGGTGGACTTGTAACACCCGGTTGTTTTTTTAAAAGAAGGGTAAGAAATGAGGAATAAAAGAAGGAAATGAAATTAAACCCGAGATGAGGGTTAAAAGTGTCAAAAGGACAAAATATTTCAAAAGTTGGTGTAAAGGTGGGCATGGCTGCCCACCCACCCTTCACACCACTTTCCATTCAGTTAGAGAGAGAGAGAGCAGAAACTCTCGGTTAAAGAAGAAAAAGAAGAAGAAGGTCGAATTTAAGGTATGAATTTGTGGTTTTTAAGCGTTTGTGTTGGGTTTGGTCTCGGGTTTATGCTCATATGTTTGTGTGTGTTCGGGTGTGTGTGTTTGGTGGGGTTTTTAGGTGTTTGAACTCATTTGCAAAAGGTTTAGAAGGAAGATACACCCAAGTTGCACCAGGTGAGTTTCTAGACCCTGATTTCTACTTGTTTTAAACTCTTTAGGGCTGAAAATGTATTAAAATGATTTTTTACAATGTTTGTGCATGTATGCCCGTATGTATTATGCATGTTGGATGATGATTCTTAGATGCTTATAGGTTGTTCATGTTTAGAATAGCCATGGTAAGCTTAGAATAGATGGTTTGATGATTGGGTGCGAAAACATCCTAGAAACATGTGGTTCAGAAGGTTCATGCGCCTAAATAAGGCTCATGCGCCTGGGAATGCCTTAGGAGAATTTAAGTGTAACCTATGCGCCTGAACAGTGGTCCATGCGCCTAGAAATATTAGTCGAATGACTAAGTGTAGGGCCATGCGCCCAAGTGGCCTATGCGCCTAGTGTCCATGCGACTGATTAGTCCATACGCCTAAGTTCATACGCCTGAATAGTACCCATGCGCCTAGAATTGGGCTGGAATTGACTAAGTGTCCAGACGTCCAGGATTCCCATGCGCCTAGGCACTCATGCGCTTTCATAGTGCCCATGCGCCTAAAAGTTGCCCATGCGCCTAAGTGTTCCCCATGCGCCTGCATAGTGCCCATGCGCCTAAGCACTTGGAATATTTTCTGATTTTTGGGGAAAAAGTGTAATGTAGGCTTTGACTTGGGAGGTTCCTAGGGCTAAGTAAGTTGACTTTTGAAGTCATAAATGTTGTGATGAGTGAGGTATGATGGGATGTATGAATGGTGATTATGTACGATTGTATGATATGTTCCTTATGATGATGATATTATCTTTTTATGGCTTTACGTGTCATGTTAACGAATGAATGAAGTATTATGTAACGTAAAGTGAAAGATAATAAAAGAGGAACACGAAGTAAGAATGCATGCATTATTGAATGACGAATGAACGAAGGAAAGGCTTGCAAGCACATATATGAGGTGAGCAACCTAGTTGTTGCGACAGACTCGAATAGCGTGCTATCGTGAAGTTTCCATGAGGTGAGCAACCTATGGTTTCAACAGACTCGGGTAGCGTGCTATCATTGAAATTGGCAATTGGGGTGAGCAACCCTATGGTTGCAACAGACTCAAATAGCGAGCTATCGTGAAGTTGCCAGATAGCGTGCTATCGTTGAAATTGGCAATTGGGGTGAGCAACCCTATGGTTGCAACAGACTCGGATAGCGTGCAAATAGTTGTGATTGTTAATGAGGTGAGCGACCATATTGTCGCAACAGACTCGAAAGGACGAACGTATAAAATGAACGACGTTAACGTATGTAATGGAAGATAATAATGATATTATCTGTATGTACGTATAATGTATGATCACGAACGAATGAAATGTATAGTTTGATTCTGAAAGAAAATAAAGAACGATTTTATCGATGGAATGTATGTTTTACTATAAAACTAGAACTCACTCAGGGACGTTGACTTTTATACATTTTCAGTTGGCAGGTAAACGTTGCTGAGGATGGCACGAGGCGGCTACTCAGCTCTTTTGGATGGCATTCTTTTGTTAATGTTTTTGCATTGTAATGCGAACGAATGATGTTTTGAATTGAAGGCTTGTATTAACTTGCAAAAGCATTTGTAATGATATGAAAAATTATTTGTTTATGTTTCCGCTGCAATATTTTCGTAAGGCAAATGTAACTATATGTTTTATGTGGGATGAGGATCCAACTGTAAGCGTCCCGGAATGGGGCCTTACAACATCTAATCATGAGTATGAAGCAATCACGTTTCTTAAGGACCCATTTATAGGAATCTCTATAGGTATTTTTAAATATACAATCATAATCAAATTTGCATTATCAACTTTATTTAATAATGTTTATAACTTCTTTTAAATATACATAAAAATATTATATTTTATCTTCTGATGCTGCTCACTATTATTCATCAGATTACTTAGACCGTGGAGACTAAACACTTGTATGAGAGTTAGGTAAGGCTAAACTGTGGAAGCAAGAAGGAAAAAATCCAAGAAAACATAACGGTGTAACACTTATTTGATATGTTGTTACTATGGAAAAGTGGAGCTTCCGGATTATAAACAACCAAGGGAAAGTTATGAAAATCTATTTCAATGTATGGATTCTAAAAGCAAGTTTTTCATGAATAACATTAGACGTTACAATTCAATGTTTTCTTTTACTTCAATGGGTGGGAAGATTGACTCATCGATTAATAGAGGTACCCATTTATATTTAGACTAAGTGGTCAGAACTATCATAGTATGGGTAGTCTTCTACCACAGAGTGGATCAAGACCAAAGTTCTTTCAATTGTATATATACGACAATGAGAATGAGGTGGTGAATAGGAAAATGATCTTTGGGTAAGTGATATGTTACAAATTACTTTCAATATTTTAAACTTTAATAATGTCATCTTTATATGTATACTAACTAATGCACACATCTATTTTAGTGAATCATCCAAAAAAAATACATCCCCTCAAGATGATCAAGATATCCAAATTATACATGAACTTAAGATTATGCTAGATTCAGATAACCAATTAGTTAAGGTTTATAGAATGGTAAGAGATTCTTTCAATAACAATCCCCATGTCAACCTAAAGTTACGACTAATTGGTAAGAGGGTAGGACATGCAACCTACCAACTGCATCTGAGGTTACAGCTTTGATTATTGGTGACATTGGTGATTGTATTGATCGGCATGACGTTATCGTTGAAACTCAAAACGGAAATCTAAGATGTATTAGTGAGCTTCATCCTTTGTACCTTCCCCTAAAATATCTGTTGCTTTTCCCATATGGTGATGATGGTTATCGGGTTGATATACTTCATAGAAATATTGGAACCTCAAACAATAAGAAAGGGAAGGTTATCAATGAGAGAATTTTTTTCATATCATGTTCTGTGTTAATAAATTCTCATTGATACTAAATTTTAGAAGACTTTTTCAACAGTTTTTAGTCGACTCGTATACAATGATTGAGAATGAAAGGTTAACCTTCATACGTAATCAGCAAAAGTCCTAAGAAGTGAACATATGATGCTATCTGCAAAGAACGGAACAAAGGAATTGAAAATATGGTTGGCATCGATAAATGTGTTATCCTACCTTCATCTTTTACGGGTGGTGCGCGGTTCATGATGCAGAATTATCTTGATGCTATGTCTCTTTGTAAGTGGTACGGCTATCCGGATTTCTTCATCAATATTACATGTAACCCGAAAGGGCCAGAAATCAAAAGATTTCTTAAAGACACCACACTCAACCCCGAAGATAGACCTGACATACTGTGTCGATTGTTTCGTCTTAAACTCGAGTCAATTATTAAAGACCTAAAGGGTAATTCAATACTCGGCTCTGTTTCAGCAGGTATTTATTTTTATACTTATATTTTATAATTATTTATTATTGCATATATATACACTTCATATTATGATTTTATTTTAGAATAATATTGTTTGATTTTTTGTTTCTTCTTTACATAATAATGCTTAATTTTTTAACTAAATTCATTTATTTTAAAAAACTTCTTTACCCAATTGGATTTCAAAAACGTGGCCTGTGTCATGCACATATATATTTATTCATGAACGTTCAACGTAAACTTCATACGGTTGATCAAATCGATGATTTTTTAATCCGCTAAAATTCCTATATTATTATGACTTGATTTTAAAATAATATATTTTGATTTTTTATTTCTTCTTTACATGATAATGCTTAATTTATTAAATAAATTCATTTCTTTTTAAACAGTGCTTTACACAGTTGAATTTAAAAAACATGGCCTGCCTCATGCACATATATGTCTATTCTTGAACATTCATAATAACATGGTCTGCCTCATGCACATTCTCATTCTCTTCACTCCTGCCATGAACCTCAGGGTTCTTATGGGTCGTCTCAGGAGCTTTAGCACTACTCCTGGTCACCCGTGGACGGCCTCTGCCTCTAGGAGTTTTGGAAGATTTTCGTCCAGCCATCCTCTAACACGCTATAAGATTCAAACACTAACACGGTCATTCAAGGTAACACTCAGTTTATGTCAAGAATAGTAAGTCCCTAATTATAGTGGCCAGTTATGATTAGCCACTTACTTTACTCTTCATACCCCAAGCATCTTCTATCCTGACTTAATTAGTATCTAAATCTACTAAGAGCACATAAGTCACATAACATGCGTACATAATACCGTTAACATTAAGAAAGACATACCTGATGGCACGTAGCTACTCAGGCTGACATCCCTCCATTTGTCCTATTTTCAGTTTAAGTTTAGGTTTTAAAAGTTTTATTTAACCCAATTCTCTTAAACTTTGGCTCTGATTCCAACTTGTGAGGTCCAGGACCCGTTCCCGGAGACCTCACAGTTGGTCATTCAAGCATTAAATACCTTAAAACATTATAATTTACAAACTTAAGCAGCAGAATCATTTGAAGAAAACCATCCATTTCATTAAAGACTGTTGTTAAGCAATACACTATTGCTTAATCGATTACAAAAGAAATGTTTAATTGCATTACAAAACAACATCAATATGAAATACGAACGGATGTCAATCTTTTCCTGCCGAGTAGCTTCACCCTCGTGTCATCCTCAGCAATAATTACCTGCCAACTGAAAATGTATAAAAGTCAGCGTTGCTAAGTGAGTTCTAGTTTTAGAAGTAATAAAATACTTTTTGTATGTTGTATATGAAAATACTCTTTCTGTGAAATACAACTCTTTACTTTGTATGCGAGCACGCATTAACTATATGAACAGATACTGTTCGTTCTCTTTACTGTATGCATTGTTTACTCTATATTATGTTATCTTTATCTTTCACTATCTGTATGGACCAATGAGCAATACCCTAAACTGTATGCGCGGTGAAAACTGGTGAAGGGCCATCTATATCCCTCAAAAGGGTTCTGTTTACTGTATACAAGGCCGACCCAATCACCTAGGGTACGCTACAGAGGTACTGCCAATCTCAATTGACTGGCCTTGTGTGCATAATAGGGTAGCTAACCCGCAGCACAGTTGAGCTAACGACAACATGGTCGTGTACCTCCTGTAAGCTTGCAAGACTTGTTAACATTTTATTAATGTTCCTCTTCTCTTCTTTATTACTCTTTCTCTTTATTATTATAATATACTTTACGTTACGATAATAACATACCACGTAAAGTCACACACTATAAGTAATAATAATAATAGCAATAATAATAAGGAACAATCATAAGGCAATCATAATCATGCATGAAACTCATCGTTAATAAGCCCTAGTCAAACCTCGGTCAAAACCCTAAGAGCACAAACTCCCAAGAATTTTGTAATAAATTCTAAATGTTGGGCGCTTAGACATTATTTGGGCGCATGGGCCCTGTTTAGGCGCTTTATCACTATACATGCGCATCAGCTAAGTGTTAGCTGTTTTAACACAGATGCATGAACCATTCAGACGCATGGACACTATTCGGGCGTATGAAAACTTAGGCGCATGGGAATATTCAGACGCATGGGTACTATTGGGGCGCATGGGCCTACACTTAGTCGTCCGACTAATATTTCTAGGCGCATGTACTACTGTTCAGGCGCATGAGATACACTTATCATTTCTAAGGCAAATTTCAGGCGCATGGACTACTGTTCAGGCGCATGGGTTACACTTAAATTCTTCTAATGCATTCCCAGGCGCATGAGCCTTATCTAGGCGCATGAGCCTTATCTAGGCGCATGAACCTTCTGTGTAACATGTTTCTAGGATGTTTTCGAACCCAATCATCAAACCTATCTGTTCTAAGCCTATCAAGGCTATTCTAAACATGAACAACCTATAAGCATCCAAGAATCATCAACCAACATGCATAATACATACGGTATACATACATAAACATTTGAAAATCGTTTTAATACATTTTCAACCCCAAGAAGAGTTTAAAACAAGTAAAACCGAGGTCTAGAACTCACCTGGTGCAACTTGGATGTTTCTTCCTTCTAACCCGCTTGCAATTGAGTTCAAACACCTAAAAACACACCAAAACACACACACACGGACACACACACGAGCATATAAGCACATAAGCATGTAACTGGGATAAAAACCAACATGAACACCTAAAACTTCGAATTCTTACCTTGAATTCAATTTCTCTTCTTTTTTTCTTCAACCGAGAGTTCTGCTCTCTTCCTTTCTCTCTCTCTCTAAAACCGAAGTGAAAAGTGATGTGAAAAGAGGGTGGGTGGCCATGCCCATCTTTACACCAACTTTTCAAAGATTGTCTTTTTGAATACTTTTAGTCCCTCCACTTGGGCTTTATTGCTTTTCTTTCTTTTATTCTTCATTTTTTGTCTTTGTTTTTAAAATAACCGGGTGTTACATGTATGCCTTACCCAGACAATGATTGTCTGTCTTCATCAAATAATCGTTTAATTAGCGAAGAGTTATTGTATGATGTTGCAAATGAGATTACTGAGTTTATAAAGCTTTTGAATTCTTTAACGGATGAACAACGATATGTTTTTGATGACATCATGACTGTTGTTGAAGTTAATAAAGGCAGAGTTTTTTTCGTTTATGGATATGGCGGAACCGGTAAAACTTTTTTAAGGAAGACATTGGCGGCAGCAATAAGGTCTAAATGTGAAATTGTATTAAATGTAGCATCCAGTGGAATAGCATCTTTGTTGCTTATAGGAGGCCGTACTGCGCACTCACGATTCCATATTCCATTAAATGTAAACGAAGATTTTGTTTGCCATATAAAACCAAACAGTGAAGTTGCTTAGCTATTGAAGTAGACAAAATTGATAATTTGGGATGAAGCACCCATGACTCACAAGCATGCATTTGAAACATTGGATAGGACGATGAATGATTATTACCTAAACATACTTCTGTATCTTCAGATATGCCATTTGGTGGTAAAGTTATTGTTTTTGGTGACGATTTTAGACAAATTTTACCAGTTGTTCCAAATGGTAGTCGACAAGATATTGTTAATGCGTCCTTAAGCTCATCCTACCTTTGGAATAAATGCAAGTTACTTACTTTAACAAAAATATACGACTAAAAGCCGGGGAACACCCTTATGACAATGAAGTAATTGAAAACTTTACTAAATGGCTTCTTGATATAGGAGAGGACAACGTTGGTGGTTATAACGATGGTGAGGCAACTATTACTATACCTGATGAACTCCTCATCAAAAACTCGATCGATCCTTTATCAAGTTTGATCCAATTTGTTTACCCATGCATGTTAGAGAACTACAAAGACAAAAAGTACTTTCGTGAGAGAGCAATTCTTGCACCAAAAAACGACATCGTTCATGAAATTAATGATCGTTTGCTTTCAATTTTCCCTGGTGATGAGATAGAGTATTTTAGTTCAGATAGCATATTTCAAACAACACATTTTAATATTCCATTACAAGAAAATTTGTACTCCCCTGATTTTTTAAATGGTCTCAAAATTTTCGAACTGCCACATCACAGGTTAGTATTAAAAGTTGGTGTTCCAGTCATACTTCTACGTAATATTGACCAACATAATGGTCTTTGCAATGGTACTCGCCTACAAATAATATCTCTTGGAAAAAAGGTTATTGAAGCTGAGATAATATCTGGAAGTAATATTGGATGCCGAACATTTATTCCAAGAATTAATCGTGTGTCATCTGATAAAAAAATCCTATTAAGTTCCAAAGAAGACAGTTTCCGCTAAATGTTTTTTTTGCAATGACGATTAACAAGAGTCAGGGACAATCATTGTTAAGAGTTGGTTTGTAGTTAAAAGAGCCATGGACAGTTATATATTGCTTTGTCAAGGGTGAAGACTACAAACGGGGTAAAATTACTCATTTTAGATCAAAATGGTAACATTACCAATGTGACTCAAAACATTGTATACAAAGAGGTGTTTACACATCTACAAGAAACTTTTTAGAGTATGAATTTTATTTATTTCTATTTTCAAACTTTGATATTTATTGTTTTGTATTTTTCATAATGGTTATTATGTAATCAATTTGATGGAAGTCATATTGATTAAATCATCCGTGCATCACACGGGTTCTAACCTAGTTTATAATATATTCATATAAAGAAAAATAAAATATCTCAATAACCAATATGGACATATTATATTTTAAAATTAATTAGGCTATAAAAATAAGGGTTGGGTTATACAGATACTCATTTATGTTATTGAGACAATCTATTGTCTCTATCTCTCTCCATGTATCTATATATATGTATAGAAATATATAAAGGATAAAATAAATTGTCTCAATAACATACCCCTTAAATAATACTTGTTTATATCTTTATTATTACACTTTCTCTCACTTTCACTAACAACCACTTTTAGAAATATTTAAAATTTTATGAAATTTGTACCGTGTTTCTCCAAATATAAAGAATCACGGTACAATTCCTATAAATTCTCTTTCATTCACTCACAATCACTTGCAATCATCCTTATAATATAGACGGGGCACCTACTAATAAAAGCATCTCAACGGGTCAGATGTGATTAGAAATGCGTAGCATCAAATTTCTACCGTAGTTGGGGGAAAATACCTCCTCTACTCAAATGGTGAAATAGAACACTTACTAATGTTTTATGCCTTTCAAGACCTTCATTCACCCTCCATGATGTTTTCATCAGCTCCTTTGCTTCATTTTCATAAGTGGAGATTCCATAAAATGCAACAGTTCATAGGTCTTGATACGTTACTCAACAACTCATAATTTTTAAATATAATGAAATCTATATTCTATAGAATGCCAACTCTACTTGTAATTAATAATCAAGAGCCGGACACCACAAACAACATAAATCAACGGTTTATAGGCTTCCAACACCAATGTTTGCTTTGTAAACTCAAGTGTGCTAACCTTGTTTCAGAATCAACAATCTGTTTTTGTTGTTTCGTCAGGCGGATTTCACCTTCGCTGATGCTGAAGCAAGGTGTGAAAGCGTCCGGTGTCCCACAAACATCAAGAACATCCCCAAAACTCCCAATGTTTTCAATGTGGTGAAAAGATCAAGCTGCAGAAAGAAGAAACAAGCATCACATTAGAAACAAATTGGGTACTTGTTTAAGTTGCAAGACGAGTCATGTTTATACAATTATACATTGGCAACAGACTTCACAGATAACTTTTTTATCAAATATAAAAAGACGTTATAGTTATTTAGGTCGTCATAGGCATTTGAATACATGTTATGATGTAAGACATGTGTTTAGCTAGTATTTATGTTCTACCAGTCTGACCCGTTACCAAACAAATACAGTATCATCAGCTGACCTGTTTTTTTGTATAAATAGGAAACAAACCTTTAACCAGAAGAGCACGTAGAGTGCGAGTACAGCTGCAATGCCACCATGAAATAGGATGGCGAATGTGGCTGGTACTGTTGAAGTAGGGAAGTTCTTCATGTTCACGCCAAGACGTAACAGCTGTAAAGCAATTGAGAGCCATGCAAAATCAGTAGTGACACTTTTTTCCATAAAAAGATCAAAACGTTCGGCAGAAAGAGTCTTGGTCAACTCAACACGATCCGTTTCACCACGAGCAAAACAAAATTGTTTTGACCCGACCTTGTTTTGACACCTTACCCAGCCCTCAAATTTGTACCATCTCTAGTTAAGGGTACTGATTTAGTAGTAGGATGTTAGATGAAGGACTTACACCAACCAAAAATGCCAGAAATGGAACAAAAACTAGACCCGTGAAAGCATAAGAGAGTTCTTGAGGAGGACGCTTCTCTTGAGGTCTATATATATGAGCTATCTCTGGCTTGGGCCCATATCTCAAGTAAGGACTAATGGCTTGTGCAGGTGGGCGGGCTGCCTTTTCAGGTGCATCCGGTAGATCCAACTCAATATGGCCAAGAGGTTGTAAGAAAGAGTTCTCCTGAAAAACAGAATTCACCTTAAATAATGACCGACTCCATGTAACAGAAGTCACTACATGAATAATGAATTTAGCATATACCATGACAGCATCACCCACTGTCAACTCCATGTCATATTTCCCAGAGAGATAAAAGAAATTCTCAACGAGTCCCAGAAAATCCTGCACCAGGTAATGTGGAGTATAGCAGACAAGTTATGTCCAACTTATTACTAAGAATTGTCAATATAAGATGTTTATAGAGGTAGGCAGTTTCGACCCATTAGGTACAAATGAAACAAATAGATTTGAGTTTTGCTCCATCTCTAACAGGTCAAATGAGTTAAGTTAAAAGATTGGCCAAAAAAGGAAAATACGTGAACCAGGTCAAAAGTCCTTAAAAATGTAAACAAATGCAAGAAACCTCCTTATTTGCCAAACAAAAAGATTAAATTTTGTTCCTCACACATGGTTAAGTTGTATGAGTCACTATGCTATAAATTAATTTATATGATACGTATATCTTTCAATGTAGTTTTCCTTGTCATATCCAACACATTAACCATCTACGAAACTAAAAAATGAATAAGAAAATGCTTGAGTAGGTCCAACCCGTAACAACCCGAACTAAACTTTGTTAACTTTTACATGTTACCGCCCACTTTGCCACCACTAGATGTTTACATGCCTCTTTCTGGATAACTAAAAAACAATTATAAATATAGAAATCGGAAAGAAATTGACCAGCGTTATCTCAAACAGCTTGCCAGAGTTCCCCACAACAAAAATATGCTCAACTCCAGATTCATGTTTCAATTTCAATAATGCCTGTAAGTAGACAGCACATGGATAATTAAGCATGAATAAGACAACCCAAGATACAAAGGAGAGCAGGTCAGTGACCTGGTGAGGCTTGAATGAGTTTTGAAGTGGGGTTGTCAGCTGAAAGGAAAGACGAAGCTTTTGAAGATGATTTGCTGCCAGTGCCACGTCATTCTTTCCCGGTAACTGAAGCCTAATTAATTAAATGATGGCAATTGCATATACAAATGTTAGCTTCCTTGAAAAAAATTATACAAGCAAGGCATTATCTGTTGACAATAGCACAGTGATCGGTGCACAAACACTGTTGTACCTACTAAATTCTAGAACCACCCATGTCTTTTGACTAAAAAAATACACAGATGAAGTCTCAAATTTATGATTTTATACTGGAAAGATGAATCTTTTTGAAAAATTAGAGGTGGCAATTTCAACCCATTTACTTAAGAACTGTTTGATTCGGGTTATGTTTTATCTCTATATCATCAAAGGTAGAAAGTCACCCAAAGTTTTCTTCTATTGCATAACACCTCCTAGATCATTATCTTTTAAAGAATAGATAATTAATGGATAATAGGATTATTGTAAATCATTTTTGGCACGGCCCAAAGTGTTTCAAGTCCACCTTACTTATACCCAAAATATTTATAAAATTAAATTACTATTAAATAATATGATTTTTGTAACAATTTTGGCACACTACTTATTTAAAAAATTTAGACAAAAAAGCGTTCCAGACTTCCAGGTCAACCTAACTTGTACCCAAAAATTATAAGTTTTGCCCAAACCCACTTTTTCCAATTACCCAACCCGTCCATTTTGCCCCCTCTATAAGATGAACAGAAGCAAGGATACATTTACGAATAGTTTAAGGAAAAAGGTTGATAGCAAGTAAAGCATTCCAAATAAAACTAGCATACTTCTGTTTAGTCTCTACACTGTCACTCTCAAGGACTTCAAGTTTGGCATTTTCAACTTTGACAACTCCTTTTACATAGATTGGCACCTTCGTCCGTCCACCAGTTACATAGATTTTTTTATGCTCTGGATCTGAAAGCACGATCTGAACAACAGAAATATAACTGAAGGTGAGAGGTAATTGAATAATAAAGCAAAGCTACAAAAGAACAGTTCGTTGATCAATATTAAATACCTCAAAAGCAAAAACATACTCCCCAACATCAACACCTATGGGCAAAGCATCCAGGACATGAATGGCTTCTTTAGGGTCAAACTTGAGTTCCTAAAAATGGAGAAATGACAAAAAACCAAGTATCAGAACTTAACTCTATGCATAAATTGATACATAACTGCAACACTAACATAAGCAAAGATTTAGAGTAATAATAGCTACGCAGTGCACCTGATTAATGATTGAAGCATCCTTTGATCCAGAGCTGAAAACTTGCATGAGTTTTACTGATGAAGGAGGTCCCATAGAACCCAGCACCGTGGTCACTTTAACCTGTAAGCAAAACAGAGGATTGGAACCATAACCCTAAAAAGGAACAAATTTAAAATCAACACACCTTAAGTTTGTCTTGGCTGGTAATTGAAAGGACACTAGCTGGAAGCGATAAAATGAGAGGAACCAATGCCCTGCACACAACGTTTTTACATGGGCTGTTAGAAATGGTAGTTGTACAAGAATAAACACATGATGCCTCTAACCTTTGTAACATCCAGTAAAACTAATATGTGAATCGTGAATGTATTCAAGCAGAAGTCTAGAAGCGGTAAAATGATAAAAATAAATAAATAAATAAGTAAAAGAGCTACGGGTAAGGATTATATATTATTAATACAATATATATTTCTATATTTTTCAGAATCGTATTATAAAAGGAATAAATTGGACAAAAGTGTTTCTGGTCAGACATACTTGTTTTGACCCGTGACTCAACCCGTCCAGCCTACCCATTCTACCACCGCTAGATTCAAATAATAAATTTTCATGAGAGAACGTCCAACTTTCCAACAAAAACAAAATCACTTGCCTGCTTTGATCTAAACAAGCTAAAGCATCAATTTGGTAATATAAATCTTTTGCAGTGCCAGGGATTCCAAGACCAAGAAAAAATCTCGCCAGTCCCAAAATCTTGTCCCCTGGTATCTGCGATCAAACAAATGAATTAAAAATGTAGTAGTTAAAATTGAATGTAAGAAAAGAGATGTAGGGTGTGTCGTAAATTAACAAGACAATGTCACACATTTAAACTTCCAGAAGTGGAAGCCAAAGTTGTCAATCCACGAACAACTGATGAGGTAGCGGAAACAGGACCTGCATGTCCCCTTGCATCATCAAAGTAATAGGCTCCATCATCTACAAAAATTGGGAAAAAATATTGAAGTTAAGAAAAACAGGGATGATGAGATCATCCATACAAGACTTAACTAGTAGAATCATATTGCAGGGCATTGTACCACCTACTCATCAATTATGGCATCTTCCATGCTAGAAGATTGCAAAAAGTTTTCCTTAATCTTATGTAGATAGTCTAGATACATAGAAGACTGTAAAAAAATAGAGATTTATAGTAATAGGAACAATTGTCATTTAGATTATGATGTGGGAGAAACATGTGAACAGTAGTCAAGCTTACAAAAGTATATTGTAGTTATAGAGACCAATTTCTATCTTATATTTGATATGCAAGTTTCTTGAATGGGCAGAAGAGAATGTACGTACTAACCATATTTGTTAATATTGTCGAATTGCTTCACAGCATCCTTTTTCAGTGCATCAATCTGCAAAAGTAGATGATCTTGTGATTATTAGACCAAAAGAAGAGTATTTATTAAGTGTTAATAATATGATCACAGATCACTAGATAAAAGATGAGCAAAAAGGCAGAAGCAACCAAAAATTGCTTTCAGAAATTCAAGCTAGTATTGCTAAGTGTCAACATAATATCTTGAGTGTGGGATATTAACAGATAAATACTGTAAAGTTTCCATAATGGATAAAGCAATTGTATCTGCATAAAATCAACTAGGTCATATATAACCTGAAAAATTATAAGGATCATATGCTAAACATAATAACTTTTGGAGTTGCCAACAATTGTTATAAACCACCAGAGCATTTATATACCTTTTATTTTTTTAACAGAGCTCCTAATCTACTCCTATTTACCCACCTATACCTGCATTTTGCAAGTTTGAACCCTCAAACTTTTGGAAAGCACCACATTTTTAAACAAGAATAAACTTGGTATTAACTATCATAAACCAGAATATCAATTAAATTACCAGATTGCCATCAATGTCAGAAGACTTCAAAATAATAATTCCAGAAAGTGTTTCAAGTGCTACTCCTGAGTCAAAGAAACATATTAAATATTTAAATTTAAATCAGTGTCATTGAATAAAACAACCATCTAG